>JAEQBA010002482.1:0-92257 GCA_019434445.1 Phalangium opilio
AGATGGCCAGGTTAATACTAGAGAATCAAAGTGACCTCGATTTTTCATTCAGTTTTTACATGGCATGCATGTACTGTTTGGAGGATAAAGTTAGAGAACTATGGCCACGAATCGGAGAAGGACAGGAGTTACACAATTACGATAATGAAAATTTGATGGTAAAATACTGGATTTATAAACTAGGTCCGCCCTTGCTGCACCCGTTGGATGGTTCCTTTTTAGACCCTTTGTTAGAAGGATCTTCAACTGATGTCCAATTTTTCATCAATGTTGCTTGTGATTGGGAATTTAGAAAACCAACAGTAAAATTTCTGTTTAATAATTTAAGTGAAGATGAAAAAATTGAGGCCTTGGATATTATTTTTAAACCATCGAATTCCTCAAGCAACAACCTTCTCCGACTTCCAGACGTACCAGGTCTAGGATATATATTGAGTCAATTAAAATACACGCAAATGTGTGAAATAGTATCCAAATTTGAAATACCTGAACAGTTATTGAAGAACTTAGCATGCTTCGCGTGGCCAAATACACATATTCTAAAGGCATTGGACCATTGCATTGGCAAAATGGAGGGCGCCATTGAATCTACAAACGGGAATGATTTGGTAGAGTTTGCTGATGGAGCCTTCGAGTTTGTCAGACGCTACAACCTAACGATTTTGTTCCGATATTGTTGGACCCGATTTCCGCGAGAAGTATTAAAAGAAGCGATGGAAGATACTTCTACACCGTTTCCGTGTCAAATCTTTGATCACCTGGTTCGCAACAAAGACGCTGTGTCCATTAAGATGGTAATTGATAGTATTGACCCCGAGAGTTATGCCAAGAATTTGTTATCTTATTATCATCTTCGCATTATCAAACGTTGGCCACATACGATATAGATCTGTTGAAATATTACCTCATTCGTACCGTTGTCAGTGAGAACTTGGCCAAAAGCCTCCTTAAGATATTGAAGGACTCTGAATACTTACAACCTATTAAGGAAACAATTACTAGTATTTTAATTCAGCTTTTTACTGAGTTGGATCCAAATTGCTCAGATTAACACATGTTTACTTGTTTATTTTTCTTTCGTTCCAATTAGTGCATTTGTTTTCTAATCAAAACCAGTTGACTTTGAGTTTTGTGCCGAGAATTATTTTTCTTCAAAAATTGGGCATTTTTAAATAAGTAATTTAGAATTAGTTGTAGTTACATCCTTACATAAATATTGTTTAGTGATTACACTGTGACAAGGGAAAAATTACTCCCAATTTTCAGCGTGTTTTTTTTTCTAAGCATATTTCCAAATTAACCCACACATGGTTATCACTTTTGTTATCTTCGTATTAGTTTCGTATTCAATAATTAAGTTACTCGTTTTGTTTCGTTTTTGTTTAAAGTTTTATTCCAAATAAACGAACACATTTTTGTTGCTTTTATTGGCCAAACAAAGTTTTTAACTAATTTCATGTTCAGCATTGTTTTTCTAAATTTACGCAATTTTAATTAAGTCCCTAAGAATTGCTATTGTACTTGTTACATTCTTTGAATAATTTTTTTTGTACTTTTTAATGGAGACATAAATAAAAGATGTTTATCTTCGAAAGTTTTTGCGTTTTGAATTTTAATTTCGTGAAATCGAAACGCTAACACTGATAACCCGACTTGTAGAAGTCGTTGTGGCTTTGACAGTATAAAATTTTTCCTTCGCCAATGAAGGGAGAGGATTGTGGTAAGGTGATGATATTTTTTTCGTTGTGCTAGTAAGGTTAAGAAATTTGCATTTAATTGTGGTAGTAAGGTTAAGATATGCTTTAATTGCGCTAGTTAGGTTAAGAATTTAAAAAAATGTGAAAGTTAAATCTGTAACAAAATATTTAAATGCCTGCCTAAACTGCCAAGTTTCAACCACCCTCTATAAAATATTTAATACAAAAAAAAATAAAATACTGATTTTTAGATACAATATAATTCCCCCATATTAAAAAAAGAACTTTCCGATCAAAAATTTATGATTAAAGTGCAACGACTTTCCCCGCATTGAATTGAGATAATCTCCTGTTTCTAAGTTACTTTCCCTTAACAGCGGTGCTTGCTACCATTGCTACCCTCCTCCTAGACGGGTGGTTTTTATTTTACAATTTACAGACTCCGTCCGTAACCATAAGCAGGCAGTTATTGGGGGAGACCCCATAATGGCCAACCATTTTCCTACGTTGAATCGTTGATGGGGTGCTCTTTCAAAGAATACCCTGTACAAAACAGGGCACGCGCTAAAACACCTGGCGAATGCTCTTTGGAATATTCAGAGTTGGGTTCCAAACTCTCATGAATATCTTAATGACGCGTAGGTTTATTTGCGGAGTGACAGAGGACTACTGTAGTTGAGTGTCTTGGTTGGTAGCACTGCCTGGTTTTATGGTAATTGGTGAGTGTCTTTATTGGTAGCACTGCTGGTTTCTGGTAGTGGTTAGGGACTTAGTTACATCGAAATAGTCTATTGTCGTTGCAATTAAGTAATTTTATGCATTTGTTACAAACATTCATGGAATTCCTGAATAAATTCATATATAAAAGTACACTATAACATCCCGAAGAAAAAATGAGCTTAAAGTTAGCGACAAATTAACTTGTATATTTTATTATTAACTTTTATATTTGAGTCGGTTATTGGACTTACTATCACGTTAAGTTGTCTTTGACGGCACGCGACTTGTTCCAATAGCTTCAAGGAAGCGATATCTTTACCAAGTTAACTATGAAGTAAATGTCTTAAGCTGAAAAAGACGTTTTGCGTCTTACAACGCTGTCAGGTTGACTTGGGATTACTGGCACGCGCTAAGATTTATTCGATGGCGGTTATCTTATGTCGATTCCGCGTTTGAAGTAATTTATTTCCACGTGGTTCTTTTGCGTTATATGGTTTATAACGTGGTAGATATATTTTTAATTACATAAATTTAATTTGTAGGGTCTTTGTAGTGTTTGCTGTTTACGAAATACCAGAAAAACATAATAGCAGAAGGGTGTCACTCTGTATCCTTTTAATACTTTAGTTATGTAACATGATTCTTCCCAGGCTCATACAACCATTTTTGTTTGCTCTCTCGCTCATAAAACTTCAGATGGGCATTGCACCGTGCTAGGGTGAATTCTATGACTGTTTGGTATTTACTAAATCCCAATGGAGCAATCAATTAACCAACAAACCTTGATTGTCTTAATTGACGTGGGACAAAAATTAACACACAAGCGCATGCATGCGCCTTGGCAAATAGTTAAGCAGCGCTAATAGATATAGTAATGATGAGGAATTAACTATTTACATGGCGTATGTGATTCGCTTTAGCAATTAACCTTGCTATAATAAATGTTAAATCTGATGATGGATTGAAAGAATCATGTTACAATTATCCCACCCGCTTTGTGCTGGTACACTTCTCTCAAAGAGAAGTATTATATACTTCTGGTATTAGCGACTACATTGTCTGTTGTGAAATGCCCTTTAGAAAGTAAAAGTGTTAACCCTAAAATATATATCTCAACCCACTCGCATTTTCGAATCTAATATTATCAGTCGATAAGAAACACTTGAAAAAAAAAATAATATTCATATTCAATAGCCTAGGACGCGAAAAAACTTGAAAACGGTTCACGAACCAACGCCATCACCTGCTTGATGTAAAAACATTTTATCAGTTCAATTTTACTTGGTAGTGGATGGAAAGTAGGTTTAGTGTTAAAGAACCATTCAGGTGGCACGATGTACGTGACGTCAGCATCGCTATCAGGGGAATGGGGTTTCATTTTCACGCATGGTTGGAGCAACTGGCGTACTTTCGCCAAAAATGGTGCGTTATTCCATAAGCGCCCTATAAGCTTATAACAGCTGTAAACCGTTGGATATGAATTTTCTAACATCACTGTCGTTTAAAAGTGCGTTCGTTGAAGTAAGTAAAGGTTACTTCACCTGTTAGACGATAGTTTTCATGTCACAATATATTTAGTTAAAATTAAACTAATATATAGTTGACAATGGGAAATATCATAGTGTCGTTCAAAATTGTCCCATCGTAATGTCGTTCAAAATTGTAATTTTTTTCAAATTAAGGATATAGTTATAAATAACAAACCCTTTTCAAAAGTCTGGTCATTTTCGCTACTCGAAATTGCATTACATTGATGCTTCTAAATGTTGTATTAAATTGTTGCTACTAAATATTGCATTATATTGCTTCCACTAAATATTGCATTACATTGTTGCTACTAAAAATTGCATTATATTTTTGCTACTAAATATTTTATTACATTGTCCCGGTAACTAATATCAGAAGTATAATATATTTGTATTCGAGAGAAGTGTAAAGCACAAAGCGGAGTAATTGTAATATGATTCTTCTCAACATTTGGAGCAAGGTTACTAAACGAAATAAATAGTTCCCTCCTCATTACTCTATTAACGCTCAACTATTTGCCAAGGTGCATGCATCCGCTTGTATGTTTTGTCCCAGCACGTCAAGACAATCAAGGTTTGTTGGTTAATTGATTGCTGGGGATTTAGTAAATACCAAACAGTTATAGAATTCACCCTAGCACGGTGCCATGCCCATCTGAAGTTTGATGAGCTGGAGAGCAAACAAAAAGGGGTCCCTCGCCTGGGAAGAATCATGTTACATAACTAAAGTATTAAGAGAATACAGAGCGTCATCCTTCTTCTATTATTCCCTTCTGCTAATATCCTTATGAAGCATACTTTTTTTAACAGAGTATTATACACTTACACCACGCGTAATTTACTTCAGTTTATGGTTTCTGTTATAACTTTGCTTGTTTACTATGAAAAGTCTGGGTTGCTTGAAAACCTAGCGTCCCCCAATACACCCCCGACAATTTTTGTATACGGTAAACATTATTGAATGGTTCCCGAATAACGGTAAAATTGGGTAAAATGGTAGCGTGCGTCAGTATAAGTGTTGTTTGGTCCGGTCCAGTCTGGAAGGGGAATCACTAGCCACTATTCAGACTGTCTGATGGGAACAAATACACAATAAATGAAAGGAAAATCTTCAGTTTAGAAATTTATCAGATAAAATTATTCCCACGGGTCAAAGGGTGAAGTTTCCAGTTATCAATGAGTATGGTCAAGAAGTGATGCCTAGTTTATTAGGGAGTGTGGGACTTCAATTCTCGCTTCCGTCGTTCTCGACCTAGTTATCTCGAGCTGTAAGTCTCTAGCATTACGAATACTTATTCGGAACAAATCTTATAAGCTTATGATCTTATATATAGAGCTAAATGGCCGCCCTACACTCAAAGGCAGGCCCAATTTTCGTAGCAGACGAAAACTCATGCCTCATATCAGTTAACACCATGGGAAGGTTCATTAGAATTTTTTTGGTTGTGTTCCTTGTGTAAGCCTAGAATTATAGGATTTTATAGGAAAATATAGGACTAAAAATGCTCATATATAAGACTATTTTGGCTTAAACAATGCAGAAAAATAACAAATAGGATTTTACTTTGAAAAGAGGAACTTAATTAAAATATAATATAATATATATAAAAAATGCCAATTTCGGTGTCTAGTCAAATGTGATCTCGATAAAAGAGCCAACTAAATTTTGATGAATTTGATATTGTAAACTAAGCTTTAACTAAGCCAAAAAATAATATAGGATATTATAGGACATTTTATGAAATTATAAATGAAATTATAATATAATATAATATAGGACAGGTTAAAAAATATAGGATTTTATCGGAATCATAGGACCGCTAAGCTCCCTACACTTAAACATCGATCAAATCGATCCAAATGTAGGCTTTCAAATAGAACCTTCGTTGACCCCGACTCAAATCAAATCATCTTTCGAGTATCTAAGTGTAAAAATCCAAATCAAATTGAATATCTTCCCCATGACAAAAAATAACGAACTTTAATAACCCGTGTAGAATCGAAAGCTCATTATTAAAAGGAAAAACCGTTACATAGTTGTTGAAGAGAGGGGAGAGAGAGACCCTCGTATTAAAATAACAATGCGGCTCTAATATCGTTTCCCATATATCACGATATAGTATTAAAAAAAATTGAACGAGCAACGTTCGGTCGGGACTAGGAAAGATGTTATATAGTTATAGGCCTTTGCTGCTTTCCCGCTACTTTAACAGCTGATAAGTCCCCTTGGCAACCTTTGTTAAACTTACTCTGCCGGTCTCCCCCACGCGTTAGAGGGTTTACTCTACCCTTAGAGGAGAGTGGTGAGATGGATTAGTAATCTCTAGACCTATAACGTAGCCTCTGTACCCCCATCTACCGCAACGAAGTGCTCCCAGCATCCTCGGTGGGCGTTTTGGTAGGGTCGTAACGTGAAAAATTTCCTCGGTGTCTTTAAAATTTAAGCTAATTCATGATAGCTAGTTTCTATTTTTAAATGGTGCTAAGTGGCATCACTTAAAATATCCCTTGTCAAAGGTAGAGCCGTGCGCAAGGTACTCTGGGAAACTTTCATTGCCGCAAATGACCCACCAACATTGTTACTCCATCTCACCGCTCTCCTCTAAGCTCTACCAACAAGTTAGAAGTTGAACCAAACGAGTACTCCAGTCGTCGTCGGTAGCTCTTGTGAATATTATGTTTCAACGGCGGTGGCGCCGTCTTTCGTAGAATAGGGTAACTACTCGGACGTAAAATCAAGAGTAAATCAACTAGGATTAAGTATCTTTCTCTAACGGGAATTTGTCTCTTTTCTAACGTTGCGGAAATTCATATTTCTGGGGTTGGCCGTGGTTTGACTCTACTTGTCGATAAAATTTGTTAGGTAGGGTAGACCCTTTTCAAAAGGGGGCTCGCAGTATCGTCTCGTTGATTTGGTTAAGACGAATATGAACCGAAAGACGTCAGATGGGGCTGTTACCAGTCCAAAAAAGTCCTTTTGTTTGAAGCCATCTCTAACGTCTTTGCGTGCAGATAATGGATGTTACGTCTCAATCAAATAGGTCAAACCTTTTCGGAGGGAATTTGATACTGGAGTGGCATAGTTTGGGGGCCACCCATAGCTGATTAAAAATACCAGCATGCTTTTTAAGGTTGGGCATCATTTAGTGCATCCACCTGTCGGTGGAAATATTTTACTACCTTAATCACGTGTAAATAGTAGTTCCTATAACCAGGTGTCATCTAAGGCTTATGCCCAACCTAAAAACCGGGCCTAATCCCCTGATGATATAGTAAACTTTTGTTGTTTTCTCCTTGTTGATTAACTCTTGCTATAAGTAACTTTATATAAGAAATATGAAACTAATAAAAATTTTAAAAGTTGTCTTTATTGTAGCATTTGTAAAAAAAATTGTTCAATTGTCAGTTACATAGTGTTTGAGCGTCTTGCTTTGCAGTAAATACCATTAATAATCAGATTTTTTTTTGCAAACTCTGTTTTAGTTTAAAAATCACTGCGAACAGTACGGGTGCGAATCTTGAAACTGTAACACAGATAGTCCATCATATGTCCAAGAATGTTGGCCATTCCTTCAAACGCAATCGTCTCGACGACTTCGTCAACTTTCTGTCATAATTAGAAAATTACAAATTACCAATTTCTTATCGATAAAATCATAAGGAGATTATCTCTCTCTCTCTAAGGGCCCAAGCGCATCTATTAGCAAAAACATCCAGTTCTGCTAGATGTGATGTAGATTTTGTATAGGGGCTCCTTCCGAATTTTTCGTCAAATTTGCGGGAGAGAAAAATAATTTTCAAAATCAGCCACGACCGATATCCTAAGCCGGTCGTGGTCTAGAGGCGAGCTCTGAGATAACGCTCCCAAGCGGTTGGGAATCAAACTAAAACAGGCGGGTAGGCGAGGGCCGCGAGAGAGGAAGGACTGAGGGGAAAAAATAAGTAAGAGAATTTCCAGAACCCCCCCAGCTCTCTCAGATACAAGAGGTAAATTCGCGCTTAGTAAAAATCACGAAGAGCTGTCGTCAGAAATCTTTGAAGGAGGGAAAAATGTTCAATGCCGGGTTACTCTGCAGCGAATGCGCTCGGCCTCTGTTTAGGCTATACAATTATTATACCACTTGAGATGAGACGGATGGCTGACCAAATCGGACATACATACATTTCAACCGTAACATAGAATCTTGGGCCCTTAGAGAGAGATAATGTCCTTATGATAAAATATAAATGTTTTAGAAACAAGCAATCACTAATACGTTGAAAATTGGCTACTAATTGTTTAACTTGTTTAAAAAGAAAGTGATATTTGGAACCACGCCTACTCTATGGTAATAGATAATATTTAAACAGGAAATGAAATGGCCAGGCAACCATTTTATGTAAATTTTCAAAGTTCAAAAACATGACGCACCTTAGCCTACAGATCATTTTTAATTTATAAACCTCCTTAAAGGGAGGGTGAGAAGGAAAATCAAGTGCTTTTTTATCGATTCTTTTACTAATTGTAAGACCTATTTGCATACAGGAAATACCTCCAAGTGATTTTTAAAAAAATCAAATTTTTTTGGAGATTTCATGGATAGTTTGAAATTAGCACCTCCGACCAATCGCTTAACTCCCTACCTTCTTGTTAACAAAATTCCAGTGGCATCTTTTCACCCTCCATTTAAGGAACTCCAACCAATTAGCGGGTGTAGCCACGTGACAGTGAGCCCTTTTATACGTAGCTTTAAGACTAAGAGGATTGATACCATTTAAACTGGGAGTTCATGCTACTTTAAGGACTAAGTCCATTAAAAAGAACCCTGGCCTCCAGTGTAAATGGTATAAATCCTCCTAGTGTGAAAATTAATGAACAATAAGCGACCGCTCTCAGTTGACAGCGTGCGCTTTTATTATCGTAGTTGCTAATTGTTTAGAGTTTCCTAATGAGGTTTTTATCAATAATGAGCGTCAGACATAGAAGTAATGTACCTCAAGTTTCAAAATTTTGTATAAAATTAAGGGTAAGTTTCGTAAATAACTTTGGTTATCTGGCCATTTAATTAACAATTTTGGTTTTTTTTTTAATTAAGAATTTATATTTTATACTAGCAACAAAGACACCCGTCAAGAGTAACGCCCCTTCATTTTTCCAGCTTTCTGGATAAAACGGTCTGGGTTCAGAACTGGTCAGTAGAGATTTTGACGTTTAAAAATATGTAAATAACTTACCTCATATCCGCAGTGCAAATGCGTCAAATCCACGTCGCCTTCATGTTTCAAAAAAACTTCAATCACGGATTTCTCGTCAATATTAAAACCATCTGGTGTGAGTTTCAGAACAGCCAGATATTCCTTCATCCTTAACTCGTGTTCAGGTACTTGAGAATTGAATTTCAATAAAGCCATGACTTTACTGGCGATTTTGGTCACGATTTTGATCATCAGAGACTCGGTAAAAGAAAAAAATGTAACTGTGAAGTATTCCATGAATTTGGTCCAAAATTCCGGGTTTGCTTAAAGACAGGAAGTAGTTAGGTTGACAATGAAGAGAGCCACGTATTCTGATAACCATAAAACTAAGGCCAGTTTGATGAAGAATGGTCTGAACTTTCTAGACGCCATGGATTTGACTCCAGGCATCGTACGGATGGTAACATTAGAACAACCTTCCTGACATCAGCCTGGTGCACTCACTTGTCACTTCACCAGTTGCTCTCACCACCGGTCAAATGAGAGTGAAAGTGTACGGGTTTTGCTTCAGAACACCCAGAAGTTCGTAACACACGAAGCCACCAACCAAGATGGCAAAGAGTTAAGGTGTGGTGTTGGACATTGTACTATTTTATTTTCAAGATCTTAATCTCCTGTTCAACCTCTCTTCGTTTGACAGCTCTATACATGAACATCAATGAAGTGAAATTGTAACAATCAGATTGGAAATAAAGGCTTAAAAAACTGTCTCACCTGACACTGCATTCATGAATTCATTCTAACGAATTGAAAGATTGTAAACGCTGTCGAAAGATTTTGTTTGACTAAAGCCTGCCACGTGTTTGCTCATATTTTTCAATGGGAAATTTCACCGTATACAATGGAGGGTATGTGTTTATATCTGAGAGGGATTTTACCGTGTTTCGCTTTCACTGTGGTACACTCTCAGCCTGAAAAATTTCTTATATTTGCCATGCAGAGAGCTTTAAAACGTGGTGGTTTTTCCCTCGGCCCTAAGATTTGTATTCCTAGCAGTAGATACCAACGTTATTTTTGGAGATAAAGATCAAAGTCAATACAGAGTAAGTCGAGAAGATAGGCTCTCGTTACGTCATACTTTTCAATCGATGAAAAAACCCACGCTAAAGAGGTGTTGGAATGAATAGAAAATTCCATTAATTCCAAATGAGAAGCTAACACACCAGGAGATTGAGGGTGGTTCCAATCTTAGGTTAATTTCCCTGGCGTCAAGAAGCACCGCTAGAGGCAGCGCGAGTTGGCTAGCCTCCCTCCGCGTGTGGTGAACTCGGGCTCCGTCTGGAGTTGCCTCTTGGCGCCAGGGGAAATAACCCAAGATGGTGGTCTCCCCCCCTCCCTCGTGTGTTGATTTATTTGCGTGTAAATAATGGAAGGGTTTATTGTTTGGGGTGTTGTATGACTTTTGAAGCTAAAAACCCAATATTTTCATGCGTCAGTTTGGGATACTTTTCTTGACTTTTTTATCTATGTTTAGTTATGTTTTGGTTTGGTTACCTTTGTTGTGTTTGGCATTAAGTGAAGGTTTTGAAGTTATAGGATGAGCACCTATACCATGGAGCAATATTAAATTAGACATAGTTGAGTTTAATGCGATTTTAAAGCGACATTCGTTTTCAATCCAAGAAATTGCGAATAGGGAGCTTTCGGTTGGGGAGGAGCTAAGATTCGTGGGATTATTTTCACGGCCATACTGGCGTTTTGAATACCCCAGAAGGTAAGCTGATACCCACCAATATGGCTGCCAGAATCTTCGCAAGACTTAGGAGGGTGTGACGTACTACTCAGCCAACTGCAAGCTCTCTATGGAAAACGGCATGGGAGTTGAATTTGAGACTTTAGGCTGGCAATTTTTTCCACCAGGGGCGCGCATGTAGACGCGGGAGGGAAGAATGCCTCTTACTTTGCCCCCCCTTCCAGGCTATATTTAAACAAGTTGAGCAAGAATACGAAATACAGAAAATGGTTTAATTCTCAATACCAGCGATAAGGTTTCACGGTTCTTACTTTGGTCAGTGGGGAGCAAACTCAAAGGCTTAAATGTACTCTTTTATGTACTTTGAAATTTACACTCAAGTCGTGAGTTGTTTACCAATTTGTGAATCACAAAAGAACTCTTTAAATATTACTTCATGGTGGCAGATACCTAACAAACAAATTAGAAACCTTATCGTATCAATTAAAGAACATGGAAAATATTGGAACTCTGTGGAAATAATCTACAGATGTAAATATAACCTTTGACCTCTACTGCTGCACTGTAGGCGACTATCTCAAAGATGTCCAATGAAAACAAACGTATCAAAGATCACGCTGGGTCAACACGTACAATCGGTTTTTAAATAATTTCCACTTTGCATTCGCATTTTAAATCCGGCACACGCAAGTTCGCCAGTCGCGGACCCGTTCCAACTCTTTAGTTAAATTTTAACTCAATAACCATTTTAATTAATTTTAACCTGATTTTAAAAATGGATCATAGTTTAGTAAAAGACTTGGTAGTTTTACCAAGTTTAAAAGAAATGAGTTTGAACGCGGTCACGAGCGGTTTATGGCTGGCGAAAAAAATACGGCCTTTATTAACGTTTTATCCCGGCATTGGAACCCTGGACGCGATAAGCTGGTGCAACATCGAGTTTCAAGTAACTAAAAATGTCCCTGATCTGAAGATACCAAACGCCATGATGCAGAAAATCTTCGCGTTGGTTAACCCTATTGGAAAACAGATTCACGATTGGCTCCATCGTGATGGTTTTGGGTTTACGCAAGCTAACATCATGGACGCAAATTATGTCAAGACGCACATGCATTTTCTTCATTGGACTCCATTCGGATCTCTGGATATGTCTGCCACCATGTTGGAGGTGGTTAGAGACGAGTCTCTGTCACCTGATGACCGATTCAGGATGGCCTGCGATTATTGCTTGGAAACTGAGATTCGAAAATTATGGAAACGTATCCGACCAGTCAAGTTAACTCAAGATTTTTGGGCTCGTCAACTAATGGTAAAGAAATAATCTCCTGTTTCTCATCCAATTGTATAAATACTATTGTATACGCAGGGATAGATTTAATTTTAGAAGTAGGAATGGAGAACGGTTAGAGAACGGGACTTTGACGCGCGCCCAGATTACTGTTCTCCATTCCTACTTCTAAAATTAAATCTGTTCCTGGTCTACGTTATACTTTTGGATTTTCGATTATAAAGTAAATTCCAAAGAGAAACAAACACTATAGGAGCTGGACCTCCTTCTTGGGTTATTTTCCTCGCGCTAAGAATCACCGCTAGAGGCACTGCTAGTCTGACCATGTACTCAATTAAACCCTTTAAATCTAACCCACAGAGAAAACCATTGATGATACGCCATTGGACTTACCTACTGGAAAATGTTCCCAGGGAATATTTCCATCAGCAATTACTGAAGTTCAACCCGGATGTACAACCCTACATTCAACTGTTCACCCTAGCCTTGGAAAATGGCACACTCCAAGCCATGCGTTATTTTTGGGAGTTCCTCAGCTGGGAGGATAGGATTACCGTAGTCCTACTACAAATACCTCGTCTCAGTGCCAACTACACGGCGGTTAACGTGAAATGGTACTTTCTGTTCTCGGAATTCACCATTGAAATGGCTTTGACGCAACTACTAGCCCAACCTGAGGATATTTTGAGGCGATTCGCGTCATGTCCCTATCCGTATTGGACCTTCTTCAAGGATCTCGTTAGCCATTTATGGGATGGTGAAAAAATGCCCTTTGAACTGTACGTGACGTTGTTGAAAGGTTGCCTCGAAGGTTTGAATCTTTCCTATGGAAATTGTAGAAAAGGCGTGTACATTGAACTTTACAAGTACTTGTATGATAAGGCTCCGCAGTCATTACGCCAAAAAGTCTTAGATAACGAAGTCTTTGCTCAATGGTTGGATCAAAATTTCCAGTCTGGGATATTCGTTACTGAAGAGTCAGGAACCGCTCCGGTTGCCAGGATTTCACAATACGTATTTCGGAATTCGTATTTTTAAGTAATACACTTTTAATTAAGAAACTGGATGTGTATAGTAAATAAAATTTTAAGCATATGTGTGGTGTTACTATTTTTTTACTAAGGGATTCAATGATAATTGGGTCCTTGTAAGGGGCCTCGGCAAGGATGAGATTAGTCGGATCTTTTCACGATGTTATTAATAAGGCAAGAAATGAAGTTTACTTGGGAGATGAAATCCGTAAAAAGAAATTATAGAAGTTGTACCAAGAATTCTTACTGTTTCGAGTTGATTTTATACAGGCCATAAATTAAGGGGGACTGATAGCACAACTTCAGTGTTATCAGGAAATATTTATAGAGGTGACAGAATTAAGGAATCCTTAGTTCGCAGTAAGGGAGAAGGTAAAAGAACGAGGCAGATACCATATGCAGTGGCGCGCAACGCGTGGTAAAGGCGCACGTCACGTGATCCTTGTTGTAAACGAGGGATAGTCAAATTTGTAAACTAGATCATAAAGCTAGAGCAAGGAGGCTTTAACGCATGGGCGAGAACGTACGCTCTCTTGCAGTGAGGGGTAGCTTTAACCATGGTAACACGGGAACGGCACAGTACCGTTTAATGAACGGGGGATTTCATGCATTTTGTCTGACTCCGAACCTCCATTCTTATACATCCTCCTTGGAGAAACCGGCAAATGGAAGTAATAATAGAAATGCCAAGAAATTGCCTCTAAAGGGGAGCCCAAGTTCCCTAATGGCCGGTGTACCTCTATGCGCATTTTTCCCTTTTGAATATTTGAATTCATATATTATTACTCCTTTATTAAAAAAAACGTGAATTTAAAATAGACCAAGTCGTGTTGAATCCAGTTTGGTGACGTGTAGCCTATGACGTAGCGTCTTACGGGCGTATTTTTTAGTCCAACTTGTGACGCCTAAATAGGTCAAAAAGATAAATAAATCTTTGGTTTTGATTTACAAGAAGTGCAATTTTAAGGCAATAAACACGCGAATATTGTGACCTGAAAGTTTCAGTGGCTCCTGCCTTGTCCCAAAAATTCTTATAGGTCAACAGTTTTTTAATGGAAAGTTTTTTAGGCGAACTACCAAGAGTTGAAAAATAATTTGGTCTAATTTAAAGCTGTGCTCAAATCAGTGGGAGATAAATTATTCTTTCTTGGTCAATGTAAATTAATTTAATATGATATTACGTTTTCAAGCATCGCGCTAGATAGTCGGGTTCGCGTTGGACAATAATTAAGCTTTTTAAATTATTTTAAATTAATCTAATTTAACTTAAAAATAAATACAAATGTCGAGTAACAATACAGATATACAGATCATAGATAAGTACCAATGCAAGAGCTTAGTTACCCAACCTACTTTAAAAAGCATGAGTTTCAACGCGATCGCCTGCGCTTTATGGATGTCGAAAGACATTAGGCCTTTGCTAATGAATTACCCTTGCAACTTTAGTACGGACGCTAAGTTTTGGGTCCCGATTAAGTATAAAGTCAGGGAAAACGCGCGTGCGTTGGCGATACCGGATGAGATGCAAGAAAAATTAGCAGTCGTTGTCATATACATTGGAAAAGAGATTCATAATTGGTTGAACCGGGAAGGTTTCGGATTCACGCAAGCGAGCATCATGGATATTGATTACGTCAAGACTCATTTGCATTTTCTACACTGGACACCTTACGGAACGCTGAATCTTGTCGAGACCATGCGAGAAGTAGTACGGGACCCGTCCTTGCGACCTGAAGACAGATTCAGATTGGCCTGCGATTATTGCTTGTCTGATGAAGTTGCAGAATTGTGGCCACACGTTAAACCTCCTCAAGCAGCTATGTTGCCTAATGTAGAAGATTATATTCGTCGACTTAACGTAAGTCTTTTAGTTCTTGTTTTTGGTCATATTGAACATTATAAGCCTATCATATTCCATAAGTGTGTGTTGAAAGACTATTTGCAAGGGTGAAATAGTTTTGAAAAGGTATGGGTTTTCTGGGATCACTGTCATAATGAGGGGAAGTCTGTTAGTGGTGAATTTACTGGAAGCAAAACCGTTTCGTGCTGGTTTCTCTGTCTTATCTCTGCGCGTAATGCGATACTATCAAGGAAAAACATGTCAATTGGACATAGCTCTACTGTGAAAGGGATAAATGGGCGTCTGGTAGCGACGTGTTTCTCGAAGAGGAGTCTCTCAGTGTCGAATTTGTTGATGAAAGAAAGGGGTGAGGCTGAATGGGCTATAGCATACGTGTTAAAATCCAGTAGAGATGAAACTTGAAGGAGAGAGGTATGGAGTGGTAATCTCCATACCTATAACCAGGCTGGGAAATAGCACACTTCCTCTGGTCCAAAACCAGTTTATTAATTGCTTGGACTAGTTTTTTAATTCAAGAAGTGGGGGTTACTGGTCCTTGGGACCAGTTTATTAATTGCAAATCTATTGGAGAGCAAAGGCTGGGACCAGTCCGGAGACCAGTAAACGATTTCAGACACTAGGGGGGTCACTGGTCCAAAGGACTAGTTTAAAAAATATCCTTATTTCCCAGCCTGCCTATAACGGTGCCTACGGAATGGCACCGAAGTCCTCCCAGCATCCTCAGCGTTTAGGTAGGGTCGTACAGTATGGAGTAGTAAAAGACGACCCCTCTGTCTTAAAAATAGAAGCTAGTTTTCATACAAATACGAAGGCGCCACGCGGCAGCACTTAACAATCGCCTACAGAAAGGTAGGGGTGTGTGCAAGGTACACTGTACTGGGTTAGTTTCGGTGCCGCAGGTTGCCCGTCATCATTTCCACTTCATCTTACTTCATTTCTCCTTGGCCAAAAGAGGACCAAAATTTTGTCCAAAGGGACCCTTATTTTTAGGGATTAGAGGGCTTTCAGTGAAACCCCGAATCTTAAGCCAACGTTAAGAGCTCTGATTATACTACGTCATCTATGGAGAAGGCTCTATATTAAGCTTCCATAATTAATACATAGAGTAAACCAGTGACGGTACGATTTTGGACATTCCGTATGGCGAAAATCCCGGAGACATTCTTCCACGACCAGTTGAGACGACACAATCCCAACGCGTCACCGTATCTCGTTATGTTTACCGTATCACTTGAAAACGGAACCTTGCAGGCCATGCAATATTTTTGGACATTTTTAAACCGCGATGAAAAACTAGTTTTTATGAGTGACGAATTACCTCGTATTACCACACTCAACACGACTGTTCCATCGAAATGGTTCTTTCTGTTCAAACAATATCCGTTAGACAAAGCCCTTGATCTTTTTAGTCAGCAACCAGAGACATTTTTGAAGCGGATACTATCGTGTCCTAATCCATTCTGGACACCTATAAAGGCGCTCTTGAAGTTCTCTTGGATGAGTGGACGTATGGCGTACGAGGATTACGTGCAATCACTGCTGTTCGTCGCCCGAGAGATGAACGAGGCTTTCGGACTGTGTCGAAAACTAGTTTACTCGGAAATATATTTTTACTTGATGAACAACGCGCCGAAACCATTTCTTGAACAGGTCATGGCGGACGTTCCTTTTTGTAGTAGGTTGGAGGGTATGATACAATCCGGACATCTTATTCGCGCAACCCCCAATAGCGATGAACGTATTCTAACACAATATTTAAATAGAAATACATATTCGTAGAATGTATGTAATATTTTTTAGATGGAAGTAATTTAGTAAAATATAGTCTAATAAATTTTAAGGAAATTTTAAATATAGTTTTTGTTATTTATTTATTTATTCTTGAAGGGTGGGTAATAAAATTTGTAATACGTCACTGGAACCACGTGAATGCCACATGTAGTGGGACTGGACACCCAGTAGTCCTAGTCCCCATTTAAAAATACAAGGGGGGGGGCATAAAAGGAGGTCGGGCTATTTTGCCTCTCCTCGGTCGGAAAATACGTAATTTTCGTTATTCGCGTCGCGTTGACGTGAGGTTTCAAGAACCAATGAGATGCTGGTTGCAATTAGAGGCGGAGATTAACTCTGATCCTACGTTTGGACTGGAAATAAAGCTGGCAATGTGGCAAATTTATACCTTCTCCCTTGTAAATTAGATATCACTTCTTGGTCTAACTCTTCCCCAAAAATCCTCCTAGATACGTTAAGAAAACGGCTGGTACACAATAATTCCTAGTAACTGTATGTATTCATTCCTGGTTTCAAAAATTATAGTAAATATTGAAAATTTCATAGCTTTAATTAATTCACTTCTCCTTCTCTACATATTATGAAACAAAAAAAATTAAAATCAATTAGCGTGGCGAATTTGTGTTAATGTGGCATTTAGGAACCCATGATAATTGGATTTTAAAAATAAACCTAAAATTAATCACCATATCACGTTTATTAAATTGACCCGTAAAATTTACATTGATAAGGAATTTTAATATCTAGAATTAAATAAAAAAGAATAAAAAAATATTGTCTCTCGAAGTCACTATCAAGACGAGAGCTTTAGGGCATAACTTCTTTCCTCAAATAAAAAAGAAAACGCGAATTTCATTTCAATAATTTGGGGGTTACTTTGCTATAAAATGTAAACTAATCTAATTTTATTTTCTTTTATCGCTTGTAATTTGTCGTGTGGGTAGTTTGACTTCCCTGGGATTGGAATTTTTATCGGGAACACCTTAGGGGAGCTAAGCCTAATCGTTATTTCAAATAAAATGACAAATTTAAATTTAGGCGTTTAAACAACACGTTCAAAGACTTGGGGCTTTATGTTATCTGAATTATTATGTGTAAGTTTTCATTACAGGAAACATTTATAGACTATTTAAACTGTTTCTTTAGGACAGAGTTTAAATAGATATGGAATACTGTTATTAAAGGTAGCTAGAAGTGAGCTAGGCACTCGGAAGTTTAATTAAAGTCTACTGTAGTGTAAAATGGTTAGGAAATATCAGAAGGGGATAATAGAAGAAGGATGACACTCTGTATCCTCTTAATACTTTAGTTATGTAACATGATTCTTCCCAGGCTCATGCTCCCATTTTGTTAGCTCATTTGCTCATCAAAGTTTAGATGGGTATATAACTACGGCACCGTGGGGGTGAATTCGATAACTGTTCGGTATTTATGAAATCCTCAGCAATCCTTGATTGTCTTGACGTGGGACAAAAACGCACAAGCGCATGCATGCGCCTTGGCAAATAGTTAAGCAGCGCTAATTGAGTAATGATGACTGAACTATTTACGGCGTATGTGATTCGGTTTAGTAACCTTGAGTACTCCAAATGTTAATTCTGATGTTGGGAAAAATCGTCTTACAATAACACCGTTTTGTTTGTACACTTCACTCGAAGAGAAGTATTATATACTTCTGAAAGTACTCGATCTGGGTTTCTTTCGCTCAAGACCAATCAGCGTTCTATTTTAATATTACCAGACGTAAATGAACATAATTTATCAAAGAATGGGTAATTAACCAAATACATTGGCCCCTTCGAGGGGGGTTTGGGTTTGAAACATTGATGCATTTGTTCCCCATTTTTTACCCAGATAGGTCGTGCAATCGTTGATGGGATACTATCTGACTAGCCCTTGTACAGTTTCAGGAGAGCTAGAGAAATTCACTAAAGGCTATAATCTATCCCCAAATAGCTAAACCACCCTGTCAATACAGAATACAGATAGCCCACACCTTCGGCAAACATTTCGACCATCGTCAGTTCTATAATAGTTAAGTTATTAGTGCTGTAGACTATGTCATTGAAAGATAATGTGACAGAAGGAACCCATAAAGTTTTTTTTCGCGGAGCCCGTGCTTTGTCCAAAATATTAACTTTAACAAAGCATGCCCTGTGTCTGTGTGATCATGAGCTAATAAGAAAGAGTGTAAGTGTTGTTCATAAAGGCAGAGTCAGGGTATTTTTTATTAGTTTTCGGGCCGCCATTTTCAAAGATGGTGGCAAATCAAAGATTAAAAGCCATAAGGCCTGTCTATAGGATAAAGAAAACCAGTGTACTAAATATTACTAAAGAAATCTGTTGAAATGCACGGACGTTATTTCATAAAGGTATTTTACATTTCTGGCCGCCATTTTTCAAGATGGCTGGGGATTGGAAAAATTTCTCTTAGTGCGTGCCTAGCACTTAACGTCCCTGCTAAATTTCAACCTTCTTGGTAAAGCAATTTGGGCTGGAAGATGATTATCAGTTAGACTGGACCTATAAATAGTTCCCTCATCATTACTCTATTAGCACTTAACTATTTGCCAAGGCGCATGCATGCGCTTGTGGATTTTTGTCCCAAGTCAAGACAATCAAGGTTTGAGGGTTAATTGATTGCTGAGGATGCAGTAAATACCAAACAGTTATAGAATTCACCCTAGCACGGTGCGATGCTTATCCGAAGTTTGTTTAGCGGGAGAGCAAACGAAAAGGGTGCATGAGCCTGGGAAGAATCATGTTACATAACTAAATTGAGTATTAAGATGATACAGAGTGTCATCCTTCTTCTATTATCCCCTTCTGCTTATATAGATATAGAGGATTAAAAAATATCATAAGAAATACTCTGTTTATATCTACTCTTAATATGATTCATGGTTTCATCCAACAATCTTCAAAGATAGTTCAGTTTTCAATGGTGGGTGTGGCAACTCGAAAAAAGAAAATGAATCGAGGCCTTTGTTTATTAGTTTAGTAAATAACATTTATACAGTTATTAATTACATAATCGTGATTAAACGAACATAATATTTTAACAAAATATTGTATAATAGTTTTGGCAACGATATAATGGATTTTCTTTTCTCTTAATTATTTGTTTCTACTAAAATATGTATTAAAATGCTGGAATATAATAAAATAGGACTTGTATTTAAAAAGCTTAATTGCTAATTGGCGTGATCTTCGATGATGTGCAATTTGTACCGCTTCAATCTTCAATGTTTATCAGATGCTGTAAAAGGTTTTAAATATAAATTATGTAATTTTGTTTTTCTTTCATTAAAAGCAGAATTAAATATGTAGATAAAGATTTCATAATTGTTTTAGACTTAAATAATAAAATCGTAGGCCTATAATGCGTAAGTGTGGGTCTGCTGTCGGGACTTATAGTATTGTCTTTGCGAGTCACTAGACGCCTCTCTATGAGAAACACTCCCCACTGGACGCTCTTCTATAAGAAACACACCCCCACGAGACGCCTCTCTATGGGAAACACTCCCCACTGGACGCTCTTCTATAAGAAACACACCCCCACGAGACGCCTCTCTATGAGAAACACGCCCCCAAGAGACGCCCCTCTATGAGAAACACGATCCCACGAGACGCCCCTGTATGAGAAACACGCCCCCACGAGACGTCCCTCTATAAGAAACACGAACCTACGAGACTCGTGTCTCTGTGAAATACACAGCCAGAAAAAGTCCCTCTTCCCATTATAAAAGAAAACGGGCTCATAGCAAATATCCTTTCTACCCATACTTATGAAGAATATGATATACTTATGCCTATATTATGTCACACACCTGATGGTCAATGTTTAAGGGTATCCTCCTCCTATGTCGTCATCAAATTGGAAATCACCGCCTGCGTGAATGTTTTCATGACCAAACTCGTGTCCTCCATCTTCAATTTCGTATCCCGCACTGTGCCCATGTCCATGTCCATGTCCATGATCATGATCATGTTCGTGATGATCGTGTCCGTAGTCGAATCCTATATGTTTTCCAAAGGAATGATGGTGACTGGGTAAGATAAGTCTGTGATGGTACTGGTAGCTTTTTCCTCCGTATCCGTAACCATGGGGACCTGGGTGGTGAATGACCAGGCCATAACCGAATTTACCGTATTGGGGTATTCCACCCAGTACAACTGCCACGAGTGATGAAATTGCAACGGCTATTATCTGAAAATTATAATGTAAAAGATTATAAGAATAAGTTAAAATCCTGTAGGATTAGAAAAAACGCCCTTGTTAAAATCCTATAGGATTAGCAAACACGCCCTAGTTAAAATCCTATAGGATTAGCAAAAACGCCCTTGTTAAAATCCTGTAGGATTAGAAAAAACGCCCTTGTTAAAATCCTGTAGGATTAGAAAAAACGCCCTTGTTAAAATCCTGTAGGATTAGCAAACACGCCCTAGTTAAAATCCTGCAGAATTATCAAAAACACCCTAGCTAAAATCCTGCAGAATTATCAAAAACACTCTAGCTAAAATCCTGTAGAATTATCAAAAACACTCTAGCTAAAATCCTGTAGAATTATCAAAAACACTCTAGCTAAAATCCTGTAGAATTATCAAAAACACTCTAGCTAAAATCCTGTAGAATTATCAAAAACACTCTAGCTAAAATCCTGTAGAATTATCAAAAACACTCTAGCTAAAATCCTGTAGAATTTTCAAAAACACCCTACTTAAAATCCTGTAGAACTATAAAACTTTCCCATTTTCTGCAGAAAATTAAAAATACATAAAAGAAAAGCAAGTCCCAAACAAAGCTAATGCACTTAAATATGGTATTAATATTTATATATTGAATTATTAATTAGTATTCAAGAAACGTTTACACTAAATATTACAAAGTGTTAACAAATGAATTATGTGCATAAATCTACCGTTAATAGCTAGAGTATTAATTTCCGTTTCCTGCTTGCTAGTGTCCACGGAACTAACCACTAATGTTTCAATTTAATTTTCTATGGTCAACGTGGGGTTTTAATTTTTTACGGGAGAAACGTTTAGGATCACCTAACTGTAAATTGATTTTGACATGCATTGTTGAACATTTTCATTTGTAATAATCATTACCGCGGTCTGTTACAACCATATATTGGGGGAAATGAATGGATAAGGAAATGTTTGAGGTAATACCGTGTGAAATTAATTTAATTGAGAGTTATTAATGTTACACAGGGTGTTTCTTCCATAAATTATATAGGATGTTCTTTGGCAAATCAATTTTGATTTCTTTGACATTTTGCCTCAAGAGCCAAGTCATTATTGAAAATGGATCAATTATTTTTCAAAATTCTAAATATCATAAATTATGGAACTTGATACAATATTGAGATTCAATTTAAAGCATTGCTTCTTAGTACAAAAAAGGAGATTTTTCTATTTAAATATAAATTCATTCCAACTAATCATATTTCTATTATTTGCTGAATGTATTGATAAAAACATAAAAACGTTTCCAAACATAAATATTATATGCAAATATTTTGATAGAAAAACTTGAAGAAATTATAGGCATTTGCTAAGGTTGATATCTAAGGAAAAAGTTCGCTTTTAAAATTTACCTAAATGAGAAATTTTTTCTTGAGATAAATTAATACAAAATAAACTAATTTCGCAAAACATCTACCAATATCAGAACCATAATCTGAAATTGGTCATATTTACAAGAACTATAATTTACCAAAAAAGATCTCAATACCGGGTAAATTGGTGCAATATTAGCTCAATACCGGGTAAATTGGTGCAATATTAGCTCAATACCGGGTAAATTGGTGCAATATTAGCTCAATACCGGGTAAATTGGTGCAAGATTAGCTCAATACCGGGTAAATTGGTGCAATATTAGCTCAATACCAGGTAAATTGGTGCAAGATTAGCTCAATATCGGGAAAATTGTGAAAGATTAGCTATATACCGGTTAAAATGCTGCAAGATTAGCTAAAAACCGGTAAATTTCTGCCAGATTAGCTGAAAACCGAGTAAAATGGTGCAAGATTAGCTAAATACCGGGTAAATTTGTGCAATATTAGCTAAATACCGGGTAAATTTGTGCAATATTAGCTAAATACCGGGTAAATTTGTGCAATATAAGCTAAATACCGGGTAAATTTGTGCAAGATTAGCTAAATACCGGGTAAATTTGTGCAAGATTAGCTCAATACCGGGTAAATTTGTGCAAGATTAGCTCAATACCGGGTAAATTTGTGCATTCAACTTATTCCCAAAAATCAACCAAAACAAATTAGATAAACTTAAAACAATCACTCACCAAATAACTCTTCATTTCTGTATATTATATTATATTATATTTAAAATACTATAAATCCTATAGTGAGTGGTAGAATACGAGCAAGGTGCTATACTTAAAACGGAGAGAAAGGTTCTAACATAATCTAGCTAAGTGTCCATTCATTTTATAACATTTCTAAGAAGGTTTTTCCACCTTTATTCCCCGCCTTTTCTCTTTTGTTTTTATCATTATTTCCTCGAAAAGAAAGTTCTAACCTAGTTTCCGAAAAGATTGAATGAATAGAGCGCCCAAACCATTAAAAATATGATCCGTACTCCGCTCGCTCGACAACAGGGAAATTTTAATTCCTTTTGCTAAAAAGAGAGTACAGTACAGGGTGTCTCTGATAAGTCTGCCATAAATTAAAGGGTGGTATGTTCTTGGGGGAGAGGGGGGGCTCACGTCCTAGCACCGATGCCAGAGGCATATTGTGCACCCTCATATTCAGGCCTTGAAGAGACCCGTGGCCACGACGTCGTTCGTTCCACCGTTATGGAAGAGACCCGCGAGGGCTCCACAGTATGTGTTCTTAGGGTCAATCTGAGTGGATAGTGTCATCAATGAACATGGGGATGGGGTTTACAATATTTAGTTGCGGAGATATGAGCTCCAAACATTGATGGTCCCCTAAAACAAGGAAATAGTTGAACACATCCGCAGTAAAACGTATCAGCCTTCAATAGTCTTCAATCTAAGAATGTTACCGAACCTTTATCTAGCAGAAGTGTACTATTAAGTGGGTTCATAAAATATATGTTCCATAAGTTTGTCACTGGTTACTGAGCTCGTCATGAAGTGACGTAGGTGAAACGTTATAGATTCTTGTAAAGCGACGCATGGTGAGTCGCTGTCAAAGGCATAGTACAAATTAAATAGGAAGATGGATTGCAAAATTAACCGAGTGTAGGACTTCAATTCTCGCTTATCGTTCTCGAACTAGCTCGAGCTGTAAGTCTCTAGCATTACGAAGCATAGGACGTGTCTTACTTAACATAACTTATAAACTTATGGTAGAAGTGTGAGTACGATGGTAACGCATAGCTAATTACTAATTATGAAAGACTATTTCATTGTTTTAGGGGACAATCAATGTTTTTGAATCCATATCTCCGTAATAGACCCTTAAAGAAAATCGTTCAAATTTCTCAGCCGTCTTTTGACGATTGACAGAGCATTCTGGGTAATCAGTATACTAATCTGATTGGTTTAGACGGCTATGGGCCGATTTTGCGCAGTAGTGGCAAGGAAGTGTACTTTAAAAATTTAATGGCGGAACTAGGGAACTGAAGTTTCAGGTGAAAGTGATTTAGGAACTGTTTTAGAGCAAATTTCGCTTTACCACAAGCTCACAACGTAATTACCTTGTTGTTTTTCGCAATGGAGTCTCAAATCGTAGAAAGGTAAGGAGATTTCCAAAACTTGTCATTGAAATTACACAGTTTTAGATTTTAGCAAAGGCTTAGTAAAGTTTTTATAATTTATTCAACGAAACGTTTCGCCACTAGATGGCGTTGGTACTCTATTCGAAAAATCCCGACTCGGCGATAAAAGGTGTCCAGCTTGTTTAATTTCTTTAAGGGTCTATTAAATGTTTTAGACCTCATGTTCTTTGATTACACTATCCACTCAGTTTATGGCAGACTAATCGAAAACACCCTGTATATTCTCTTTGGTTTTGCTGACTGCTTTGATTGTTAGCGTTGACCGCTTAAGCCTTTTTTTTTTGCAACTTACAGTGAACGTGTTGAACATGAACGAAAAATTTTAATATTTTTCTTTTTGTTTTTAATTTATTTAATATCGTAACCTACAATGGCTTGATTTGATTTGATTTGATTTGTATTTTAATGGTTTTTGGGTTAGATTTTATTGTTGGTAAATCGTGTTCCAAAAATATTGATATACAAATATGCACGAATTATTTGAAAAAAAAAAAAAAAATGGAGATTTAGGCCTAAATACCATAAAAAGTTAGAAAATAAATTCATAGAAGTTGAAGCTAAATAATTCGATTTATTTACAGAAAAGATATGCTTATGATTCGATAATTTTCATAGAATTTAAGGTCAACATTTTGGGAATTTTTTTGATCCAACTGTGGAACTGTTGCTCAAAACTTTTGAATATTTCCATCCATAGAAGTGGCGGTCCAAAATGTAGGGGTCTAAAAAAGTATACTTTTGTAGAATTATCAATCCAAATTTTTGCATACAATCGCAAAATTATCATTCCAAATTTTTGCATACAATCGCAAAATTATCATTCCAAAATTTACAATACATTTGTTTTCGTAGAATTCAAGACTATTTGAAATTCTACTAATACCAGATATACAGATATCAAATACATGAGAAACATTTAATGTTTAAGTTACTATGAAAAAACACCATAATTTTAGGTGAAAATTTTAAAAATATCATTTCCTAAGGGGAAAGGAGGTTCTGTATTTGTTTAACAAGTACTTCCGTGGTATATTACTCATCTTAAGCGTGGGTGTCAGATTTTAACAATTTATTTTAAGGTAATTCGTTTTAATTTTAAGGAGAAATGGCTCTTCATTGTGATGGTAAACAGTTGCGAATGCGAGAGATTCATAATGGACAATGAAAGCGATGCTTCTTGTAAAAGTCAAGAAGTCCAAGGACTTCCGTGAAACGTAAAATAACAATTAAAACTCATTTCATATTATAAACAATGAAGACATTTCCATAATTAAATGGATTCGTTTTAAGAAACACTTGTCTGCATTTCAGAGCTGCAGTCTAGAATGTGGATCTTGTTACAAGGTTCCCATAAATAGAAGCAAAACCCAGCAAGAGAAAGAGCACGTGGTTTTTAATCCAGGCGCTCTAATGTTAGTTTAATTTGATCAATCTCCTGGTGACACAATTTAAATTCACACTCTCCATGAAGTAGTTTTATAGGAACAGAAATTAAAATATCCTTATAAGTCTCCTTAGTTATTGCTCCTTGGTGACAGGAAGCTAGAGGTTCGATATTTTGACTCCCCTTCTTCGTATTTATGGGGATAATTAAGTTTTATGTCGTGATGTTCATAACTTTATAACGCATTTTTCACTCAAATACCTCAATCTTCCCCAAAACACTCATTACTCTGAAAAAAGCCATACAATTTTTCTTGTCTTAATTCGACTGTATAATTTACCGCTATTTGCAGTTCAAAAACTATCAAATTAATTTAACTATAACCCTTTGTAGACTATTTCCCATTGTTAACAGTGTAAACAATATGCTAGTATGCCTAGTAATTGGAAGCAGTCTATTATTTTACATACAAATTTTGCCATTGTATATCCGTAGCTATTTCTCACAAATTTAACTCACCATGTGTCTCTCATTTACCGCTACATGCAGCACATGAAACTATCAAAGCAATGGAAATAACTATAGCCATTTGCAGACTCTTTCCCATTATTAACAGTGTAAACAATATGCTAGTTGTAATTGGAAGTGGTCTATTTTGTTACATACAAATTTTATCATCGTATATCCGTAGGTATTGCGCGCAAAACTATAATTTTACTTTTGTGATCTGCTAACGCTGTTACCCGCCCCACATTCCCTCATTTTGCTCACTGCGGGTGAGAAGTTGAGATGAACGATTGAGTAAGGTATGTAACTTGTTTTAATTGTCATCAGGCAAAATTTAATTAAAATAATAACGAATCAGGTTTTAATATAACATAGGAATAGCTTTTTTGAGTGTTAGTTATCAAGATTCTGTCGTATTGTTTGACTGTACTACATGCAGTTTGAATTGTAATTTTGTAAATGATAATAGTTAAGCCTTGGCTTTATTTGAGCGGTTAAAATGCACGAAGGAAGCCTTGTTTTATTGTATAGTAGAGTTGCAGCTTAGGATTTGCTTAGTGATTGGGCCAAATCATGGGCAAATTTTCTTTAATTAAACAATTGATATCTTAATCTACAATTCTACAAATGGTAAACATTTTATTATTTTGTTTTATAGGTTATGCTATGCTATCTTGGACATTATGATTCAACCATTTAACAGTCAACTCCTATGTTGTATCTCAACATGGGCTATTTTTGGTGATAATGAACCTGATATTTCTACCATTTAACTTGGATGGTAATTGGACAATTTAGCCACATAATGGACCTGATTTTTCAACCACATTGTTCAACCCTTATGTTCAAGCATTTAGTACGGGTTTTGGCGTTCAACCTGAACCAATTTAGCCAGAATTTGATCCTCAACTTGAACATTTTAGACCTTTTAGCTCAAATTGAACCATTTAAGGTGGGTGCTGGACTTGAACTTGAATCATTTATGCCGATTGTTGAACTGAACATGAACCATTTAAAACTAGATATTGAACTTCAACTTTAACCTTTTAAAACTAGATATTGAACTTCAACTTTAACCTTTTAAAACTGGACATTTAACTTCAACTTTAACCTTTTAAAACTGAACATGGAACTTCAACTTTAACCTTTTAAAACTGGACATGGAACTTCAACTTTAACCTTTTAAAACTGGACATTGAACTTCAACTTTAACCTTTTAAAACTAGATATTGAACTTCAACTTTAACCTTTTAAAACTGGACATTTAACTTCAACTTTAACCTTTTAAAACTGAACATGGAACTTCAACTTTAACCTTTTAAAACTGGACATGGAACTTCAACTTTAACCTTTTAAAACTGGACATTGAACTTCAACTTTAACCTTTTAAAACTGGACATTGAACTTCAACTTTAACCTTTTAAAACTGGACATTGAACTTCAACTTTAACCTTTTAAAACTGGACATGGAACTTCAACTTTAACCTTTTAAAACTGGACATTGAACTTCAACTTTAACCTTTTAAAACTGGACATTGAACTTCAACTTTAACCTTTTAAAACTGGACATTGAACTTCAACTTTAACCTTTTAAAACTGGACATTGAACTTCAACTTTAACCTTTTAAAACTGGACATGGAACTTCAACTTTAACCTTTTAAAACTGGACATGGAACTTCAACTTTAACCTTTTAAAACTGGACATGGAACTTCAACTTTAACCTTTTAAAACTGGACATTGAACTTTCAACTTGAACCTTTTAACACTGGATAATGGACTTCCCATGAGCCATCTTTCCATGATGAGTTCCTACAACAATTTATCACCATCATTATCAAACCTGAGTAAGTCCAGAACATTTCCTAGCCGATTAGCACGGCAAACAATTTGACACCACCCTAAGCCACACATTTTATTTAGTGAAAGGTCCAGGGGCGTGCCGATTACGGGGGCAGCGGGGGCGAAGGCTCCCGCTCAAATTTTCAACTCTATGGGACTTTAACATTAGGCAGCCATTTTGCCCCCGCTAAAGTATAAAATGTTGGCTCATGTTGGCACGCCCCTGGAAAGGTCATAGGACCTTTTGGGGACAAGAAGGCCCCTAGCTAAGGAATCCTTCTATTTTGCTGCGCTCAGTTGCTTTTGAATCAAGCTGACATTATTTGCTTTGTGCGATATTTTTGTGCTGATAAATATTAAGGTCATGTGGTTATACACATTGATCCAACATTGTAAAAACATGGGTGTGGGCCAAGACTTGAACATATTGATTTCAACATAATTTACAAGTGTTATACCCCACGCGTGATTTTGCACAGTTTCTATACTGAACATACGTATTTTTAATTGGATTCTATTGAGGTGAATTGGTTCATATTTTCATTCCAATCTGATTTATATTGAACAGTCAATTTTCGTCACACCCAAATTTTGTTCAGTCATTGTCTTATTTTTAGGATAAGTGGTGTTCATAGACGTTCGGTGTTGATAATCTCCACGTTGAGCAATGCTTTCTTAGCTCCAGTTCAAGCCGAAATAGTTTCATGTTGAGCAGTGCTTTGTGAACTCAAGTTCAAGACGAGTTAGTTAGGTACAATATTGAGCAGTTCATTGTTTAGCATACTTTCTTCAATACCTCAAATTCAAGATGAATAAGTTTTGTTCTATAAGTTGAGGAGTTCTATGTGAGCACAAGTTCAAGATGAATTAGTTAGAAGTGCTTCATTGAATGAGCACTTCAGACCACGTGAATTGCTTTACATCTGTTTTTGAGCACTTCAGACCACGTGAATTGCTTTACATCTGTTTTTGAGCACTTCAGACAACGTGAATTGTTTTACATCTGTTTTTGAGCACTTCAGACAACGTGAATTGTTTTACATCTGTTTTTTGAGCACTTCAGACAACGTGAATTGTTTTACATCTGTTTTTTGAGCACTTCAGACAACGTGAATTGTTTTACATCTGTTTTTTGAGCACTTCAGACAACGTGAATTGTTTTACATCTGTTTTTTGAGCACTTTAGGCAACGTGAATTGTTTTACATCTGTTTTTGGAGCACTTTAGGCAACGTGAATTGTTTTACATCTGTTTTTTGAGCACTTCAGGCAACGTGAATTGTTTTACATCTGTTTTTTGAGCACTTCAGACAACGTGAATTGTTTTACATCTGTTTTTTGAGCACTTCAGACAACGTGAATTGTTTTACATCTGTTTTTTGAGCACTTCAAACAACGTGAATTGCTCCACATCTGTTTTTTGAGCACTTCAAACAACGTGAATTGTTTCACATCTGTTTTTTGAGCACTTCAGACAACGTGAATTGTTTCACATCTGTTTTTTGAGCACTTCAGACAACGTGAATTGTTTCACATCTGTTTTTTGAGCACTTCAGACAACGTGAATTGTTTCACATCTGTAATTTGATCACTTCAGACAACGTGAATTGCAGCTGCCAGGGCTGATACTAAGTCACTTTTTTCACTAAAAGTCACTTTTTTCAAATTCGGTTACTAAAAGTCACTTTTCCAAAAATTAGTTACTATTTGTCACTTTTTTTGGATTTTTGAGTCTTTCGGTGTTTTTTATCTTCTCGGCCACAACGTTAAACGTATTATTTCATCATGAGCGGCATGGTGTGTTAATTTAGGTATGGTTTGGTTTGGCTTAGACATGTTGGTGAGGCGTAGTTTTGGGTTAAGTTTAGATAGGTTCAATGTGGTTCGGGTTGCCTACTTTGTCTTCTAGCCAATTGATTTAAAGGGAAAGGATTGACTATGATAGAGAGAAATCGGAAATTACAATATATTTTTTAGCTTTTCATTTTAAACTTTGTCCCTCGATTTTTATTTTTCTACATGAATTACACTTGGAATGAGGCTTAGAATTTTGATTACAATTTGGAATGAGGCTTAGAATTTTGATTACAATTTGGAATGAGGCTTAGAATTTTGATTACAATTTGGAATGAGGCTTAGAATTTCGATTACAATTTGGAATGAGGCTTAGAATTTCGATTACAATTTGGAATGAGGCTTAGAATTTCGATTACAATTTGGAATGAGGCTTAGAATTTCGATTACAATTTGGAATGAGGCTTAGAATTTCGATTACAATTTGGAATGAGGCTTAGAATTTCGATTACAATTTGGAATGAGGCTTAGAATTTTGATTACAATTTGGAATGAGGCTTAGAATTTTGATTACAACTTGGAATGAGGCTTAGAATTTTGATTACAATTTGGAATGAGGCTTAGAATTTTGATTACAACTTGGAATGAGGCTTAGAATTTTGATTACAATTTGGAATGAGGCTTAGAATTTTGATAACAAGGCGGAAGTTGTCAAGCGATCATTTTTAGTTATCAGATTCATACACATACTTGGCATACGTTCTCAATTTTCTCTTGACCGCTTGGCAGTTTCGAGGCGGAAGTTGTCAAGCGACCATTTTTAATTATCAGAGTCATACACACACTTGGCATACGTTCTCAACTTTTTCTTGACCCTTGTAAGTTTCGAGGCGGAAGTTATCAAGTCATATTTTGCAATTAACAAATTCATACACATACTTGGCATACGTTCTCAACTTTTTCTTGACCCCTTGGCAGTTTCGAGGCGGAAGTTGTCAAGTGATCATTTTCAATTAACAAATTCATACACACTTGGCATACGTTCTCAACTTTTTCTTGACCCCTTGGCAGTTTCGAGGCGGAAGTTATCAAGTCATATTTTGCAATTAACAAATTCATACACATACTTGGCATACGTTCTCAACTTTTTCTTGACCCCTTGGCAGTTTCGAGGCGGAAGTTGTCAAGTGATCATTTTCAATTAACAAATTCATACACACTTGGCATACGTTCTCAACTTTTTCTTGACCCCTTGGCAGTTTCGAGGCGGAAGTTATCAAGTCATATTTTGCAATTAACAAATTCATACACATACTTGGCATACGTTCTCAACTTTTTCTTGACCCCTTGGCAGTTTCGAGGCGGAAGTTATCAAGTCATATTTTGCAATTAACAAATTCATACACATACTTGGCATACGTTCTCAACTTTTTCTTGACCCCTTGGCAGTTTCGAGGCGGAAGTTATCAAGTCATATTTTGCAATTAACAAATTCATACACATACTTGGCATACGTTCTCAACTTTTTCTTGACCCCTTGGCAGTTTCGAGGCGGAAGTTGTCAAGTGATCATTTTCAAATTTCAATTAACAAATTCATACACACACTTGGCATAGCCGCATACGTTCTCAACTTTTTCTTGACCCGTTAGCAGTTTCGAGGCAGAAGTTGTCAAGTGATCATTTTCAATTATTATTATTTCTATTAATTCCACGTTAAATATTCAGTTAATATCCAGTTGAATTGAATTTAATTTCGCGTTACATATTGGAAATTATAAAAAAAAATGGGTAAGTCCACTGCCTTCTCTAATACTAGGCCTTGAAATGTACAACAGAAGCATTTTTTATGTGACATTTTGAATTTGCGCTTAGTAACCGTTAGATGGCTCTTTTCTGAGACAAATTTTCGCGATGACGAAAGTAAATTGGTACTGCGCAGTCTCGCTTATGGCGGACCAGGAAGGGAAATAAGGATTTTTTTAAACTGGACTAAGTAACTTGGTCCATGACATCGTCTGCTAAACTAGAGAAGTGGATAATTAACATCTTGGAGATGATGTCTGTGTCCGAATTCAGCTGCCAAAGAAATCTCCTCCTACCTCTCCAAAGCTCGCTCATTGGGCAATCCAGATCAAACTTAAGGCATTTCATTGGCAGTGGCAGTTTTTGGGAAAAACTTAAGGGCTGTGATGGGTTGAAATTTCCATGCAGACGCCATTGACATGTGTCAAAACATACACAGGGCTGATACTAGGTCACTTTTTTCAAATTCGGTTACTAAAAGTCACTTTTCCAAAAATTAGTTACTATTTGTCACTTTTTTTGGATTTTTGAGTCTTTCGGTTTTTTTATCTTCTCGGCCACAACGTTAAACGTACTATATTTGTCTTATGACGGTTTAAACGGCAAAAATAGCGAGATCACAGTGAATCAAACCCCAAAATGGTGGAGCTCGCTTCGCTCGCTCAGCAAACCTTTAACTTATTATTTAAAATTAATTAATTAATCCAGTTCAAATGAATGTTTTGTTTTTGATTTAAAACGGAATCAATTGCTTTGCATTCTGTAATTGAATTTCGCCGTAGACCTTTTATGAGGTTACCTTTCCTTTGACTGGAAATATCTAAGACCATAGATTGGGCTAAATTACGACACCGACCTTTAAAATATCTTTTAAACGGGCCATCTCTGAAAACATTTCATTTCAAGTGGCCCTTTTTATACCTTAATTTGCCCCTATTTAGTCACTTTTTGCTTACTATTTCTAAATTAATTAGTCACTTATTCAACTAAAATTGAGCGTATGAGTGAGTATCAGCCCTGATTGCTCCATATCTGTTCTTTTGAGCACTTCAAACAACGTGAATTGCTCCATATCTGTTCTTTGAGCACTTCAAAGAACGTGAATTGTTTCACATCTGTTCTTTGAGCACTTCAGACAACGTTAATCTCTATATATCTGTTTTTTGAGAATAAACCACGGATATTTTGATTAGATCCACTTTGAGCGGTCTTAATTCATTGAGCATTACAAGAAAACTTGAGTTTGAATTTGATGCGAATTTTTTAAAACTTAGTTTCATAAATGTTGAATACCTGGCATTGTTGTTTTATTTTGCTCTAATGTTGAATAACTTACAAATATTCGAATCATCTTCGAATAAGGCATTTTGCACTTCCTGGTGTACTTTGGAAATTCATTTAATTTTAATTTCATAAAAATCCGGCGAATTTAGAAAATACCGCAATATTAATTTTTAAAGTTTTATGACGGAAATAATCCAAATTTCAACGAAAGTTTTTATCTTAAACGGACAAAGTACGGAAATGTATTGTTTTTCCCAAATATAATTACAATATTTTTAAAACAATTAAGAAGCGTTATAGGTGTGGTCCTTTTTGCACGTCGACCGTGTATAGTAAAAATATTAAATTAATTTATACGAATTTTATTTGGTAACGTTATAAAATTTCAAAGTTTTGATGAAATTGACAGATAGCCATAGTATTTTTAGTTTTTATTCCTTAGAAGTATCAACACTACCTTATATCAAAGCGTAATTTGTATTGAAGGCTTTATAATGCTTTGATTTGAACTTCATTTTCTGATGGTTTTATAAATAGGTGATATGTGAAATATTCGTAATATTTAAAATCGGTATTTTACCATTTGGCAAAATTTTAATTATTGTTTTATTGTGAATTTATAGCTACGTTTATTTAGTTACACTACCTAGCATAAAAATAACAGTAAATCATACAGCAGTATTTGATAAAGTATTTGTAATCTGCAACATTTCTTAAACTGCCAGCAATTTATACAGTATTTTTGTAAATTGCCTGCAATTTGTAGCCGTGTTCCCTGAATTACCGGCGATTTATTTAATATATTTGGTAAATTACCGGAGATTTATTTAATATATTTGGTAAATTACCGGAGATTTATTTAATATATTTGGTAAGTTACCGGCGATTTATTTAATATATTTGGTAAGTTACCGGCGATTTATTTAATATATTTTGTAAATTACCGGCGATTTATTTAATATATTTTGTAAATTACCGGCGATTTATTTAATATATTTTGTAAATTACCGGCAATTTATTTAATATATTTGGTAAATTACCGGCGATGTATTTAATATATTTGGTAAAGTAACGACTCGCATCTCTAAAAAATAAGTTTATTTAAAAACAAATGCCTTGAAAATACCTAATAGCGAAATTTTCCTTAAAAAGAATAGACATTTTTTCTCACTACCAGCTTATCCTGACACATAACCCTTAATTATAATTAAAAACTCAACTTAACATTACACTTAATCTTAACCTACACTTATTCTAATCGTTCATCTCTAAGAGTTACCTCTTAAACGTTTCGCAATCATATGACCGATTGTGTTAAAAAAAAAAGAAAAATTCTAAAACTCTTTTGAATTTCAAACAATTAACTCATCTCAACAGGCACTATTTTAATTGTTAAACTAATTAAGAAAGTTTGTTTAGGTTAAGTTAATTGGTGATATATTTCCTTTTCTACGTCTATGGTATTTAAATTTAAATTTTTTGGTGAGATCGTTGAACCTGTTGGGTTTTATATTCTATTTTAATATGAAATTTGAAGATTTAGATTAAGTTTAAGTGCTTAAGGTTAAAAATTTAATTTAAAAAAGGTGGGTAGAATTAGAGATTATATAGCTAAGATGGAAAGTTTACGCGGTTGCAATATTGGATTTCTAGTAAATTTTTTAAAGTAAAATTTCCTCGTTCGAATTACCAATTTTTGTAGATTCTAGGATATCGAATTAGTTTTTATAATTTTTAAAAATGAGAAACATTTATTTTTTTAAAACTTATCTATAATCTTAAAACATGACATTCAATTTAATATTATTTTGTGAAACCGAGCTTATACAGGGTGGTTCTGATAAATTTTAAATTTAGGTGTCATGGAACATGTGGTCTAGAACATTAAATACCGGAGATATGGGCGTCCAAAAATTAATTGGCCCTTAAAACAATTAAATAGCAAGAAGTGATATCTAGTTTATTAGGGAAAAGGTATAAATTAGCCACATTTATAATCTAGCTTTATTTCCAGTCCAAACGTAGGTCCGGAGTTAATCCCCGCCGCCACTAAATTACAACCAGCATCTCATTGGTTCTTGAAACCTCACGTCAGCGCGATGCGAATGACGAAAATTACAGTCATATTTTCCGACTGAGGAGAGGCGAAATAGCCCGGCTAACTCTTTTTACGTCCCCCCTTGTATTTTGAAAGGGGGACTGGGACTATGGCGCGCGCGAATGCTTAGTCATCTTATACCTTCTCCCTAATAAACGAGGTATCACTTCTTGTAAATAGTCAAACATGCGGAGTACGACTTATCAGCCTTCAATTATCTTTAATCTAAGAACATTATTGAACATTTATTTAGCAGATATGTACTATTAAAGGAAAAGTTCAGGTAACATTAATTTATTATAGCTTAAAAAAACGGCCTTTTTCTAGATATGAAAGGAATTAAATATTAAAAAATAAATGATCTCTTATTACAATATGATAATTACAGGGCTGATACTAAGTCACTTTTTTCACTAAAAGTCACTTTTTTTAAATTCGGTTACTAAAAGTGACTTTTCCAAAAATTAGTTACTATTTGTTACTTTTTTTTTCAATTTTTGATCATTTCGGTGTTATTTATCTTCTTGACCACAACGTTAAATATATTTGTCTTATGACGGTTTAAACGCAAAAACTTTCAGATTGGACTCCTCACCCAATCTGGAGTATCCCTGATTATAAAATTAATTAAACTCTCAGATTGGACTCCTCACCCAATCTGGAGTATCCCTAATTATAAAATTAATTAAACTCTCAGATTGGACTCCTCACCCAATCTGGAGTATCCCTAATTATAAAATTAATTAAACTCTCAGATTGGACTCCTCACCCAATCTGGAGTATCCCTGATTATAATATTAATTAAACTCTCAGATTGGACTCCTCACCCAATCTGGAGTATCCCTAATTATAAAATTAATTAAACTCTCAGATTGGACTCCTCACCCAATCTGGAGTATCCCTGATTATAATATTAATTAAACTCTCAGATTGGACTCCTCACCCAATCTGGAGTATCCCTAATTATAAAATTAATTAAACTCTCAGATTGGACTCTTCACCCAATCTGGAGTATCCCTAATTATAAAATTAATTAAACTCTCAGATTGGACTCCTCACCCAATCTGGAGTATCCCTGATTATAAAATTAATTAAACTCTCAGATTGGACTCTTCACCCAATCTGGAGTATCCCTGATTATAATATTAATTAAACTCTCAGATTGGACTCCTCACCCAATCTGGAGTATCCCTAATTATAAAATTAATTAAACTCTCAGATTGGACTCCTCACCCAATCTGGAGTATCCCTGATTATAAAATTAATTAAACTCTCAGATTGGACTCCTCACCCAATCTGGAGTATCCCTGATTATTAAATTAATTAAACTCTCAGATTGGACTCCTCACCCAATCTGGAGTATCCCTAATTATAAAATTAATTAAACTCTCAGATTGGACTCCTCACCCAATCTGGAGTATCCTAATTATAAAATTAATTAAACTCTCAGATTGGACTCCTCACCCAATCTGGAGTATCCCTGATTATAAAATTAATTAAACTCTCAGATTGGACTCCTCACCCAATCTGGAGTATCCCTGATTATAATATTAATTAAACTCTCAGATTGGACTCCTCACCCAATCTGGAGTATCCCTAATTATAAAATTAATTAAACTCTCAGATTGGACTCCTCACCCAATCTGGAGTATCCCTGATTATAAAGTTAATTAAACTCTCAGATTGGACTCCTCACCCAATCTGGAGTATCCTAATTATAAAATTAATTAAACTCTCAGATTGGACTCCTCACCCAATCTGGAGTATCCCTGATTATAAAATTAATTAAACTCTCAGATTGGACTCCTCACCCAATCTGGAGTATCCCTGATTATAATATTAATTAAACTCTCAGATTGGACTCCTCACCCAATCTGGAGTATCCCTAATTATAAAATTAATTAAACTCTCAGATTGGACTCCTCACCCAATCTGGAGTATCCCTAATTATAAAATTAATTAAACTCTCAGATTGGACTCCTCACCCAATCTGGAGTATCCCTGATTATAAAATTAATTAAACTCTCAGATTGGACTCCTCACCCAATCTGGAGTATCCCTAATTATAAAATTAATTAAACTCTCAGATTGGACTCCTCACCCAATCTGGAGTATCCCTGATTATAAAATTAATTAAACTCTCAGATTGGACTCCTCACCCAATCTGGAGTATCCCTGATTATAATATTAATTAAACTCTCAGATTGGACTCCTCACCCAATCTGGAGTATCCCTAATTATAATATTAATTAAACTCTCAGATTGGACTCCTCACCCAATCTGGAGTATCCCTGATTATAAAATTAATTAAATATATTTGTCTTATGACGGTTTAAACGCAAAAGTAGCGAGATCACAATTGATCAAAGCCCATAATCGTGGAGCTCGCTTCACTCGCTCAGCAAATGTTTGACTTATTATTTAAAATTAATCCAATTCAAATGTATGTTTTGTTTTTGATTTAAAACGACATCAATTACTTTGCATTCTGAGCTGTGCTCCAAAATAGTTTAATTGAATTTAGCCTCAGACCTTTTCTGAGGTGACCTTTCCTTTGACTGGAAATATCTAAGCCTATATATTGGGCGTAATTACGACACCGACCTTAAAAGTATCTTTTAAATCGGTCATCTCTGAAAACATTTCATTTCAAGTGGCCCTTTTTTATAGCTTAATTTGCCCCTATTTAGTCACTTATTCAACTAAAATTGAGCGTATGAGTATCAGCCCTGTAATTAGCATTTAATTAGTCTTAAAAATAATCAAGGACTACTGCGCCATCCGCCATTAGTTTAGTGGCGTCTGCTAAACCGAACCTCTTACCCCTTCGCGATTGGTTGAATTCTCACAGGATGAGAGAGGTAAGGGTAAAGTAGGTTCTGTGTAGCAGACGCCACTAAACCAATGGCGGATGGCACAGTAGTCCTTGATTATTTTTAAGACTAATTAAATGCTAATTATCATATTGTAATAAGAGATAATTTATTTTTTAATATTTAATTCCTTTCATATCTAGAAAAAGGCCGTTTTTTTAAGCTATAATAAATTAATGTTACCTGAACTTTTCCTTTAATAGTACATATCTGCTAAATAAATGTTCAATAATGTTCTTAGATTAAAGATAATTGAAGGCTGATAAGTCTTACTCCTCATGTTTGACTATTTACAAGAAGTGATACCTCATTTATTAGGGAGAAGGTATAAGATGCCTAAGCATTCGCGCGCGCCATAGTCCCAGTCCCCCTTTCAAAATACAAGGGGGGACGTAAAAGGAGTTAGCCGGGCTATTTCGCCTCTCCTCAGTATTATGTTATGTTACCTGAGTTTATCCTTAAATTATTTACACCACGTATGATTATTTCCTTGTTTAAGGCACCAATGAATGTTTTGGAGCCGTGCCTTATTTCCGTAAGTAAATGTTGTAGAACCCCATGTTCTGGTGACAAGGCTGTTTTACATGGTTTCTAAAAATCTGCTTGTGCGTGAACTTTTCGCTAGTGACAGAGCTCGAGATTTTTTTATTTACGTTTTTACAGGCTCAAGTGCAAGCTTCAAGCATTTTGATTTACATGGTTTTAAATATATATTTTAAGATATAACTTGAAATTGTTCAGATTTTCGTTAGGCCTAATGTTTCAAACTTTTCTTAAGCCTAATATTTCAAACTTTTGCTAAGCCTAAGCCTAATGTTTCAAACTTTTGCTAAGCCTAAGCCTAATGTTTCAAACTTTTGCTAAGCCTAAGCCTAATGTTTCAAACTTTTCTTAAGCCTAATTTTTCAAACTTTTGCTAAGCCTAATTTTATAAATATGTGTTTTACCTAATTATTCAAATATGTGTTTGATAGTCATAACGTCAATTCGGTACATTTGCCATTTCAAAGAGGCCTAATATCCAGTTAAAATTTTGTCAAAATGATTAGAAACGGAAATTTCATTGATGGCGGTAGCTTTTTTTGGCGTTTGCTAGAAAAAAACCAAATTCGTTTTGGTTGCGGATTGAGCTTGTAAAAAACCAAACCAAGGAACAAGCGAAGCTACAAGCAGTCATGTAAATGGCCAAGCTTGAGCTTGTGCAGAAAAGATTTAAAATATTTCAAGCAAAATCCTGTTTTTACGAGCTACAATCGTGCATGTAAATGAGCCTACACTTTCCATTCATTTTGACGCAAAGAACAAGCCCATTATTTTATTTATGGTGGACTTATTGGAACCACACTAGTTTCTTAGTTCTTTCAAGAAGCAATATCTAGTTTACTAGGGAGAAGGTATAAGATGCCGAAGTATTCGCGCGCCATAGTCCCAGTCCCCCTTTCAAAATACAAGGGGGCCATTTTCTCAACATATCTAGACGAAATTTCTGTTAAAGGCCGACTTTCATCGAAAAGAGTTCTTGCGAACTGAAAAACCAAGCATCGAGACTAACAATGGAGCGACCGTGCCGATTTTCGAATCCCCGCTGGGGTAAAAGATGGAAGGCTTCTAGCTAACTGAAAGCCGTGCAATGTGGTTCTAGCGAACTGAAGATGAACAATAGAGAATTTCCTTCAGAGGAAAGCAAAAATTTGGGGGGGGGGGTATAAAGGATTTCTATTGTTTGTCTTCTGTTCGCTAGAACCCCATTGCACGGCTTTCAGTTAGCTAGAACCCTTCCATCTTTCGACCCAGCGGGGCTTCGTAAATCGGCACGGTCGCTTCATTGTTAGTCTCGATGCTCGGTTTTCAGTTCGCTAGAACCCTTTTCGCTGGAAGTCGGCCTTTAAGAGTTAAGGCTAGTTCTCACTTGGCAAATAGTCGCGACGAATTAATTTTTCGCGTGGCGAAAAAAAACGGCGATATTTTATTCGGTGGGGGAGTGGTTCTCATTGGGCGCGAAATTTTGAAATCGCTTCAGCGCTATTTTACGCATCTTAAGCCTAAAATTTCAAACTTGTATTATTCTATTTGATAATGAACCAAGTTATTTTCTTGTCCTTACTTAATAGAATGTTTTGACACATCCATATATATCTAATAGAAACAATAAATTTTAGCTAGCGTACGTATTTCACTCTTAAAAAATTAAATTAGAAGCGTACTTGCCTAAACTTACCTCTGTTATTTTCATAGAGATCAGAACATATATATTAGAACTCGATGGTTATTTTCATTCAACCAAGTGACCAAGGCTTAAAATTGGCGACATAGCACACTCCCCCTTCCCACTACCTGAACCTGATTGGCTGAAGTTTTTTTTCGCCGAGCGTTTAGCGAAAAAAATAGAACAGTCGCTTTGGGACTCTTTGGGGCGATTTTGACGGCGAATAGAAGAAAATTCGCTCATTTTAGTCGCGAGTATCAAGTCGCGTGGCGAAAAATGCATTTTTTCGCCAAGTGAGAACCAGGCTTTAGACTAATAATGTATGTCGAATTTTACCTCTTGAATAATAAATTTCGCTGCCTGTTGCACCTTAGGCGAACCTTTAGGAACTCGTGTTGTTACTAATCTAGGCAAGCAATGAAATCACAGTTAGAAAGACGTTAGATTTAGAGGCGTGACGTAGTACTCAATACCGGCCCACAAAACCCGCATAGAAATTAACACGAGTAACGCTAGGGAAAGGTTTTAAAAATGGCTTTATTTTTACAAATTTATTATATATTAATTCCAGGGTCTTAAAATGAAAAAAAAAGCGTGAAATTATTGAGTACAAAATTCGAAAAGAAAAGTTCACAAAAATGAATTAACTTGAAAACTTAATAAAACATTTAAATCGCGTAACGCCCTGCCTTTCTGTTAACAAAATTCTCGTGGCACGCTCCGTGTCTCGCGCCACGATTGTCACGTCGCGCGCCTAATTTTATCAAATCTTGCGATAAATTTCATTCGGCACGGAACGTGCCACGAGAATTTTATTGATTAAAAGGCAGGACGTAACGCGATTGGTCGGAGGGGGATACTTCAAATTATTCTTATAATCTGAACCTAATTTGAATTTTAAAATAATTCGGAGATATTTCCTGAATGTTTCACTTCACTATGCAGACTGGTCTTATAATTAGTAGAAGAATCGATAAAAAATCACTTGATTTTCTACTTCACCCTCCCTTTAATCAATTCAATTAGTATCCAACGAAGGAAAAAGCTGAATTAAAATCTTTTCTGTAACATGATCAAAATCGGAAGAGTCCTTTGTTATCTCGATTATGGTTTTGGCCAAATTCTTACTGTCAACGTTACGAGCGAGGTAATATTTCAACAGATTCGGGTCGTATTCACCCAAATATATCATAATATATAAATTGTACTCATTTAAAAAGTTCTTGGCGAAAACCTTGGGATCAATGCTATCTATTACCATTTTAATGGACACAGCATCGTCTTTTCTGTAACTCAGATTAAGAAAGATATCTTTTAAGAACCATGAATTAGGATCTTCGATGGCTTTATTTATTTCTTCTCTTGGGAATCTGACCCAACAATATCTGAACAAAATCCTACGGTTGTAATCTCTGACAAACCAGAGGGATCCATCAGCAAGTTCTATCAAATCTTTGCCATTTGTAGCTTCCATAGTACCATTCATCTTGCCTAGGGTATGGTCAATCGCCTTTAAAACCTCAGAATTTGGACATGCTAAGCAATCGGAGTTTAACAACAAACGTGTCGGTCGTTCAACTAATTTAGATATGATATCACACATTTGTTCAAAATTTAATTGACACATTAAATATTCATAGACTTGTGGTTGTTTGATGAAGTAGAACAACGTAGTAGCCACTGATTTGAAAATATTCAATGCCTCTGCTTTTCCTTCCGTACTTAATTTATTAAATAGAAATTTTGCTGTTTCAATTTTACATCGCTCAATGTTTCCGAGTAAAAACTTCACACCAACTGACAATCCATCAAGATTCATTCGAGCTACTGACGTGGAATTTGATATCTCCGGCAAGCGTCCTTCTAGTTTATAAATCCAGTATTTTAGCATAAAATTATTGCCATTTTCGTCGAAACGTTCTAGACCCGCTTCTTTAACTCGTGGCCAAAGTTCCACTGCTACATCCTCCAAGCCGTATTCGCATGCCATTTTAAAACTGAATGACAAATCGAGGTCGGTTTGATTCTCTAGTATTAACCTGGCCATTTTGGGTAGATTCAATGGGCCTTCAACGGTCCAACTGAAATTGGCGGCTTGGTGCTCCAAGGTGGTGTCGTTGACGTGGTCCATAATTTCGTGAAGCCACTTAAATATTTCTCCTCCTACTTCATCCAGTATCATCTTGGTCATTTCTTTAATATGCGCTGCTCTGTTGGATCGCTTTAGCTTGTCAATTGCTCTGTTGTACATTGGAACTCTTGCTTTGAGGTTCTGTGGATCTCTTAAGTATTGTTGATTTGCACTAATCCAGATTGACGAGGCGAATTTAGTCAGGGCTTCACGTTGTAAGGAAATCATTGGCAGTTTGGCAATCTCCATTTTCAATTTTTCAGTACGATTTTCGATTTCGAATTATTCGCCAAAAAATATATATTTATCGGGCTCAGGGCTTAGAAGATACCAGTATTTGAATGCAGCCACGGAATTCTTATTTCTTCTGATGGACGTTTTTGATACTGTTTAAATGAAAGTTGAGATTAGAAGAATTACTCTAATATAATTCGATTTAGTGCTGATTCTAAAACAAGAAATTCTTTTTGTTCCTGTGGGGGAATGTCGAGCTAGGGTTTTTTTGAAAACCTTACAGCTCCGAAGAATATAAAGATACATATGAGGCCTTATATTTTGAGGTAATTTTTAAGTGCCGACTTAAATTGAACAATAGATTTTATTGATATAATCTCAGGAGGAAGTGAATTCCAAATGGGAACCGTTCTACGGAAAAAAGAGTGCTTTAGCTGGTTTTTACGGTCATGTAAGCAGCGAGGACATTTATAGATGTAGATAAACTAATATTACCTTTGAACTGTTTCAATTTTTTATGTTTGTTTGTATCTTAAAAATTACTAGAGTTTATTCCGCGTTTAATCTTTGTAGTGACAAACTATTGTTAACTCATCAGCTATTTTAATTTTATCCCACCGACGCCAATAAACATACAATCATTATCACTTATTATTATTCTTTACCCGTAGCTTATGACGCACTTCTTTCTCTCACTCTCTTGCTAATGTAGAGGCAATAGGATAAAGAGCATTCTTTGGAAACGCTATCGCCGTCTATAGCCGCGTTTACACGAGAAACTTAATAATTTTTTTCAATCGTCTTGCAAATTCCTAAACCTTCCTGAAAAAATATAATAATTATATTTTCTCATGAAATATCACTTTTTACTATTAGCGATTTCCACTGACTGCTCCAAAGAGTGCTCTCAGGGTTAGGATGACGTAACTGCCCTCAGCGAGTTTTGGAGAGAATAGTTTCGTCAGTGGAACACGATCGAGAGGTCAGAGCGCGCTCTGAATAATCAAAATTGGCGCCGGAGACGAAATTGCAATAAAGTGTGTATATCTTGACGCAAATGGGCCGAAACCAATTAATAGAATTAACATTTCAATTAATTTTCAAAAAATCTATTTTGAATAATGATCGACAACGTCTCTGATATAATTATTGGTTTTAGGATGAGGCGTAATATCTTTAAAGTAATGATAAAACCTCGTATTCTTCATCTTCAGAACTTTCAGAAGATGATTCCAGAAATAAATAAGCATAAGCGAGAGCCTGTCTTCTATGAGATACCGCGTGGTTCGCCATTTTAATTTTATTACGTCATACTCGAGCACCGTCGCTCCGTCGAATTTTTCAGAGCACCAAAGAGCAATTCTCGGGCAGTTTTTGGGGTCAGTGGAAAACGCGATTCTGGGCGAGTGTTGCACTCGTGTTCCCAGTGGCGGACGAAAACGCGCCGAGAGTGCACATAGAGTGCTCTAGTGCAGTCAGTGGAAATCGCTATATGTTTAACAGCAAAATATTCTATTTCGACCTCTCCATCATGGATATATATATAAATATTACATATTATGGATTCCCATCTCTTACCTTCCACACGGCATTTCGCTTAGGCCACCGTTTAGCAGAGAGAAAAAAAATATGACTCCCCCATCTTCTGAGGGAGACTAAAATCAAAGAAATTCGTATTTTTCTTCTTGCGCATGGGCGAAATTTCAAACCCACCACTGAGGATTCTCCGGGGAGATATAATTTCGTTCCCCACGTGGCATAGCTACGAACGACTCAATTTAGGGCCACCTATCATCCTCGAGAGTATCGCAAATTTGGTTGCTAGCTTTTTGGCCTAGTTCGAAATCCGTAATACGTAGTTTTGTCTCCATAACGGTAGGAAACGGTTTCGAAACGTCTCGTGCAAACACGGCTTTAATATTTGAGAGCCAGAAATACGTTCCAAGAACCTTAATCCCAATTCAATAGAAAATACACCACTCGTATTAAAAATTAACCATTTGATTTTAATGAAATACAATTTCAACATTAGTGATTTTTGTGATAAATTAATAATGGTACACGTTTGTAAATATGTATTTTATAAGCTCGCCAACGTTCCGCACGCCCGTTGAATTTATTTTCTAAAATTGAAAACAAAGGTTTAATTGGATTCATTAACGTTTTAATTCGTAGTACTAATAGTTAATTATTATTTAAAATAATTTATAGCGATCATATTTTGAAAGCCGCGCGAAATGTTTCCAAAACTTAGTGGCTTCAACGTCATCTTCGTTCATTTATATTAAAGTGATAGCGTCAGGGTCATTTTCTAAAACTTTTTTACATTTTTCTTAAGTAATTAGGCCTACTTCTGAATATATTTCTTGACACATTGAAACTTCATACTAACTTAATCAATGCAATTGGGATCCAACGAAGGAAAAAGCTGAATTAAAACATCAGAAATTATTTCCCTAACATTTAAAAACCTAGAAGACATCCTTGATATCTTGATTATGTCTTTGGCCAAATTCTTACTGTCAACGTTACGAGCAAGGTAATGTTTAAACAGATTCGTGTCGCAATGACCCAAAGATACCATAATATCTAAATTGTATTTATTTAAAAAGTTCTTGGCGAAAACCTTGGGATCAATGCTATCAATTACAATTTTAATGGACGCAGCGTCTTTTTTGTAACCCAGACGACGAAACATTTTACTTAAGAACCATGAATCAGGATCTTCGATAGCTTTATTTAACTCTTCTTTTGGGAATCTGGTCCAAGAATATCTGAACAAAATCCTACGGTTGTAATCTCTGACAAAACAGAGGGATCCATCAGCAAGTTCTACCAAATCATTGCCATTTGTAGCTTCCATGGTACCAGTCATCTTGCCTAGGGTATGGTCAATCGCCTTTAAAACCAAAAAATTTGGACATGCTAAGCACGTTGTCTTTAACAACAAATCTGTCGGGTATGGTTCAACTAATTCAGATATGATATCACATATTTGTTCAAAATTTAATTGGCACATTAAATATTCATAGACTGATGTGTCGAAGAAGGTGAACAAGCGAGTAGCCACTGATTTGAAAATATTCAATGCCTCTGCTTTTTCTTCCTCACTTAAATTATTAAATAGAAATTTTGCTGTTTCAATTTTACATCGCTCAATGTTTCCGATTAAAAACTTCACATCAACTGACATTCCATCAAGATACATTCGAAGTAATGAGGTGCAATTTGACATCTCCGGCAAGCGTCCGTCTAGTTTATAAATCCAATATTGTAGCATAAAATTAATGCCATATTCGTGGAAACATTCTAGACCCACTTCTTTAACTCGTGGCCAAAGTTCCACCACTACATCCTCCAAGCCGTATTCGCATGCCATTTTAAAACTGAATGACAAATCGAGGTCGGTTTGATTCTCTAGTATTAACCTAGCCATCTTGGGTAGATTCAATGGGCCTTCTATGGTCCAACTCAAATTGGCGACTTGGTGCTCCAATGTGGTGTCGTTGACGTGGTATTTAATTTCGTGAAGCCAATAAAATATTTCACCTCCTACATCAGATAATATCATCTTGGTCATTTCTTAAAAAGTGTTGGTACGTTGGATCGCTCCAGCTTGTCAATTGCTCTGTGGTTCCGTGGATCTCGTAAATATTTTTTATTTGCACTTATCAATACTGACGAGGCGAAATTAGTCAGGGCTTGACGTTGTAAGGAAATCATTGGCAGTTTGGCAATCTCCATTTCCAATTTTTCAGTACGATTTTCGACTACGAATGTTTTGCCAAAAAATATATATTTATCGGGCTCAAGGCTTAGAATATGCCAGTATTTGAATGCAACCACGGAATTCTTATTTCTTCTGGTGCGCGTTTTTGATTAAATGCACGTTGAGATTAGAAGAATTACGCTAATATGATTCGTTTTAGTGCTGATTCTAAAACAAGAAATTCGTAGCGTCATTCGTTATGTTTAAAACGAAAAACAGCTGCTAATAACTTTTCTACGCTTTTGATAACACGAAATGAAAAGGCTTTCCGTTGATAAGCAGTCAGGACGTTAACTAATATCATGAATTTATTTATTAACATGAATATATATCTGCATTGACTAGTTAAACTACATATTCAGGGATGGGAGGGGCTTAGTTTGAGTGACGTCAGAGAATTTCTGGCGGTTTGTTTTTAAAGCTAAAGCTCTTGTCACGCGGAAGGCTAATTATGCTTGTAAATTGATCAACTACCGCATTAATTTAACTCCAACAGCAGGGAAAAACCAGCATCATCAATTCTCACGATTTAAAATGTTAGTAGTTTACTTTCAACCGTTACATTCATTTTCATAATGGCCAAGGCTTAGCACTTTACCAACAGTTTTCAGTTTCAGATTAGGAAAAACATTGCAGGCACTCATTATAATTTCCTTTAAAAGATCAATATCACTTTCGGACATCGTGTTGAGATATTTATTCACGTATCGGCGATCATTTTTAATATTCAATTGACGCAGTTTGGTGAACCTAACCGAAAATGGTATCCCTCATACAATTTTGTTAAACTGGCCGTCTGCTCTTCGAACTTCCAGGTGTCTCGATTTTGATTGGCTACCGCGATGACGTTAAACGCGTATGTAATAGAAAGGTCCCTCCCATCCCTGAATAACATGATAGAAAGGATAATAACACACATATATATTCATGTTAATAAATAAATTCATGCTAATATTACCTTTGAACAGGGACTTGGCGTTACAGTCTGGGAAATAAGGATAATTTTTAAACCAGTCCTTGGGACCAGTGACCCCCCTAGTGTCCTAAATAATAAACTGGTCTCCGGAGTGGTCCCAGCCTTTGTTCTCCTATAGATTTGCAATTAATAAACTTTTTGAATTAAAAAACTAGTCCAAGCAATATAATAAACTGGTTTTGGACCAGAGGAAGTGTGCTATTTCCCAGACGGCTTGGCAATACGGGGCTTAACTCCGCCCCCAGCGCCATTATGGTATGTTTTTAACAGAATGAAATCTATACAAGCTCCTCCTCCTGGTATGTTTAGCACTAGTGGAAGGTAGCCGGACGCTGGATGACGTATATAGTACTGCCAAGTCCCTACGGTTTTCAATTCTTATAATTGTTTGTATCTTAAATATTACTAGAGTTTATTCCGCGTTTAATCTTTGTAGTGACGAACTATTGTTAACTCATAAATAATTTGAATTTTATCCAACCGACGCCAATAAACATACAATTAATATTACTAAAAGTCAAATTTTATTATTTACCCATAGCTTATGACGCACTTCTTTCTCTCACTCTCCTGCTCATGTAGAGGCGATAGGATAAAGAGCGTTCTTTGGAGACGCTAACGCCATCTATAGCTCCGTTTGCTCGAGAAACTTAATTGTTTTTAATCGATTTTCTGAAAAATATAATAATTACATTTTCACAGCAAAATATTCTACTTCGATCTTTTCATCATGGATATGTTTAAATACTACCATAAGTTTATAAGGTATGTTCCATAAGTGTGCCACTCGTTAATCAGAGCTTGTCATGAAGTGACGTAGGTGAAACGTCATAGATTCTCGTAAAGCGACGCCTAGTGAGGCGCTGTCAAAGGCTTAGTACAGACTAAATAGGAGGATGGACTGCAAAACCGAGTGTAGTCAATTCTCACGTCGTTCTTGAACTAGCTCTCATTAAGCCTCTAACATTAAGAAGTATGGGTAGTGACATACTTATGGAACATATCTTATAAACTTATGATACTACATATACTATGGAATCCCATCTCTTACCTTCCACGCGGCATTTCGCTTAGGCCCCCGTTCAGCCAGGGATAAGGGAGTTGATATGGATTGGAAATGATGATGGGCGACCTGCGGCAACGTATCTCTCCCAGTGTACCTCGCACACGCCCCTACCCTTCGGTAGGCGATTGCTAAGTCCTGCCGCGTAGCGCCATTTTATTTGTACGAGAACTATTTCCTATTTTTAAGGTCCGGTACGACCCTACCTAACCGCTGAGGATGCTGGGTGGACTACATTGCCGTAGGTGGGGGTACAGAGGCAACGCTATAGGTATGGGGGTTTCCACTCCATTTCCATTTACTCTCTCCTTTAAGGTTCAGCAAAGAGAAAAAAACCATGACTTCCCCCCCCCGCCATCTTCCGAGGGAGACTAAAATCAGGGAAATTCGTATTTTCTCTTCTTGCGCATGGGCGAAATTTCAAACCTACCACTCGGGATTCTCCGGGGATATAAAATTTCTTTCACCATGTGGCTTGCCTACTTCCGACTCAGTTTAAAGCCACCTCACATCCACGAGTGTATCGCGTATTTGGTGGCCAGCTTTTTTGGCCTAGTTCGGAATCCGTAATACTTAGTTTGTCTCCATAACGGTAGGAAACGGTTTCGAAGCGTCTCGTGTAAACGTCGCTTTAATGTCTACTAAGCCCCGTTTTCATGAGAGCGATTTGCGAGAAAAAGACAGCGATTTGCGAGAAAAAACCTGAAAAAATCGCGCGAGAATTTTTCTCGCCTGTTTTCATGTTTGCGAGAACTTTGAGACAATAGCGAGAAAGAGCCTGCGAGATCGATTTTAGCGATATCGCAAACGTCTGTCTGGTTTTGATTTCTTCGCTCTCGCTTCAGCGATTTTTATAACTTTCCTCTACGTCACAAGTCAATCAGCCAATAAAAATGAATAAAAATCGTCACGCGCTTTTTGTTAAATTATTTACCAACATTAGGCCTAATTTTTAAAACTGCGCGAATGAACTTTTTCTCTTTGAGCGCGTTCAGGATAGAGGCGGTTTTTAACATTAGGCTTTAGTTTCCAGAAACCATTTAGATATTTCTTTATTTTATGATTACAATCCTAAATCTGTCGGAAGAAAATGCCTACGAATAATGAATATTTCAAGCCTTTTATCGAAACTTTTAACAGTATAATTAAACAAATGTAAGCCTGGGAATGGCGGTAATGCCAAATTTTTATCTGTGTTGAAGCTTTAGATACTACTAACCATTAACCAACGTTTCATATTGCCCCTCGGATTTTCTGGTTCGCCACACTGGGCGAGCCCACCAAAGAGGAGAGCCCACCATCTCCTTTTGAAAATGTACGCTTTTAATTTCTGTTTAAACTAAATAAAGTTTGCTAAAGCAAAAGCTTCTTTCTCATAAGTAGATCCTTGAATTTATGTCGAACCGCCATTTCATGTCGACTTAATATGTTTAAAAATCGCGCGTGATATCACATAGTTATAAAAAAAATCGCTCTTCATGAAAACGAAAAAGTACAAGCGAGAACTTGAACTAAGTCTCGGTAAAATCTTGAAGCGATATCGCTGTTTGGAAACTCGCTCTCGCTCTCGCAAATCGCTTCAAATCTCGCTCTCATGAAAACGGGGCTTTAAGACACTGAAATACGTTCCAAGAACCTTAATCTCACTTGAATAGAAAATACACCAGTAGTGTTAAAAATTAAACATTTGTTTTTAATAAAAATACAATTAAAACATTCCTATTTTTGTGATAAATTAGTAATTGTACAAATTTGTAAATTTATATTTTATAAGCTCGCTAATGCTCCGCACTCCCGTTGAATTTATTTTCTAAAATTGAAAAAAAGGGTTTAATTGGATTCATTAACGTTTTAATACATAGTACTTGCAAATAGTTAATTAATATTTAAAATAATTTAAAGCAATCGTATTTTGAGAGCCGCGCGAACGGTTTTCAGAACTTAGTGGCTTCAACGTCATCTTCGTTCATGTCTAAAGCGATAGCGTCGGGGTCATCTTATAAAACTTTTTTTTACTTTTTTCTAAAGTAATTAGGGTCAGTGTGCCTAACTTTGGACAGCTGCAACTTTAGACACTTTTATTATAAAAATCATATTTAATTACTGGATGCATCAAATTGATAATGAAATAGCTTATTTTAAAGCTTAGAATGTGAGGAATTTAGAAAAAAATACTTCAAAGTCGTAGAATAACATCCGACTACGGTACGAGCCAAATTAGCCCACTCCCCAAACTCGCCCATTTAAATTACGGCCAAATTTGACGGGGGTCAACCCTTTGGTCCCGGGAAATAAGGTTTGACGAAAATTAGAGAAATCATACCTGAAAAAACTAGAAACCATTCGAAAGAGCAACTTTTTGGCTTCATAATCCGTATTTTAAACACTGTCTTACGCGGGAAATTCGACGAAATATTCAGCTTTAAAAACACCTGGGCAAATTTCTAACTTTGGACACTTTCATGCTGGCCGATTTCTCCGTTTGTTAACACCAATTAACTCGCGATATTAGCCTTTTTTAATTTACGTTTTATTCCCCCCTATAGGCCTAGGCCTAAAAGGAATGAATTATAGGTAGGCCTAAATAGGCCTAGGCCCTATATACCTAAAAACCTACATAAGTAGCCCCATATTTAATAAAGTTTGTTTTAAAGAAATTTCTGATTTTTTTATATATTTTAGGCATACGTCTAGGTCGGCCTAAGCCTATATTTTTACTTTTGAAATTGTGATTCGCTTAATGCGTCCCCAAGTCACCCTTTTTACGCTGTCCAAAGTTAGGAAGGGGGCGTCCAAAGTTACATAGAAGTGTCCAAAGTTGAGCACGAATTCGGCCTTTGGGGAACTCTACTTTGTGAAAAATGTATTCCATTTAAAAAGTTGAAAACTTGTGAGAATGTGTCTTAAGAATGCTTCTCTCCATTGCTTTTTTAATTTTGAGTCTAACATATAAGCAACGGAAGTTATTCAAGGTTATGCAAAAAGTGTCCACAGTTATGCATACTGACCCTAGTAACACTACTACTTCTGGATATATTTCTTGGCACATTAAAACGTCATACTAACTTAATCAATGCAATTGGGATCTAACGAAGGGAAAAGCTGAATTAAAATTCCAGAAATCTTTTCCCTGACATGCTCAAAATCGAAAGAGTTCTTTGTTATCTCGATTATGACTTTGGCCAAATTTTTACTGCCAACGTTACGAGTAAGGTAATATTTCAACAGTTTCGTGTCGCATCGACCCAAAGATATCATTATATCTAAATTGCACTCATTTAAAAAGTTCTTGGCAAAAACCTTGGGATCAATGCTATCAATTACCATTTTAATGGACGCAGCAGTGTCTCTTCTGTAACTTATCAGATGACGAAATATTTGTCTCAAGAACGTTGAAGAAGAATCTTCGATAGCTTTATTTAATAATTCTTTTGGGAATCTGGTCCAACAATATCTGAACAAAATCCTACGGTTGTAATGTCTGACATACCTGAGGGATCCATCAGCGAGCTCTACCAAATCATTGCCATTTGTAGCTACCATCGTGCCAGTCATCTTGCCAAGGGTTTGGTCAATCGCCTTTAGAACCTCAGTATTTGGACATGCTAAGCAATCGCTCTTCAGCAACAAATCTGTCGGTGGTTCAACTAATACAGATATGATATCACATATTTGTTCAAAATTTAATTGGCACATTAAATATTCATAGACTGGTGGTTTGATGAAGGAGAACAAGCGAGTAGCCGCTGATTTGAAAATATTCAAGGCCTCCGCTTTTCCTTCCTCACTTAGATTATTAAATAGAAATTTTGCTGTTTCAATTTTACATAGACGAAGGTTTCCGAGTAAAAACTTCACATCAACTGACATTCTATCAAAATACATTGAAAGTGCTGGCATGCAATTTGATATCTCCAGCAAGCGTCCTTCTAGTTTATAAATCCAATATTTCAGCATAAAATTAATGCCATATTCATCGAAACATTCAAGACCCACTTCTTTAAGTCGTGGCCAAAGTTCCACTACTACATCCTCCAAGCCGTATTCGCATGCCATTTTAAAACTGAATGACAAATCGAGGTCGGTTTGATTCTCTAGTATTAACCTGGCCATCTTCGGTCGATTCAATGGGCCTTCAATGGTCCAAATCAAATTGGCGACTTGGTGCTCCAATGTGGTGTCGTTGACGTGGTCCATAATTTCGTGAAGCCAATAATATATTTGACCTCCTACATCAGATAATATCATCTTGGTCATTTCTTTAATATGCGCAGCTATGTTGGACCGCTCCAGCTTGTCAATTGCTCTTTGGCTCCGTGGAGCTCTTAAATATTGTTTATTTGCACTAATCCAGACTGACAAGGCGAAGTTAGTCAGGGCTTGACGTTGCAATGAAATCATTGGCAGTTTGGCAATCTCCATTCTCAATTTTTTCAGTACGATTTTCGAATACGAATTATTCGCCAAGGCTTAAAAGATGTCAGTATTTGAATGCAGCCACGGAACTTTTATTTCTTCTGATGGGCGTTTTTGATACTGGGCAAATGCACGTTGAAATTAGAAGAGTTACGCTTATATGTCAAAGCGTTTTCGTGTTGATTCTAAAACAAGAAATTGCATGGTACGGTCATTCATTGTATTTAAAATTGAAAACAGACTACACAAAAGCTGCTAATAAATTTTCTATGCTTTTGATAACACGTAATGAAGGTGGGTGTTGACGTTTATAGATTTGAATAATCCAATATTACCTTTGAATTGTTTGAATTTCTTAATTTGTTTGTATTGTAATTGTTCCGCGGCCGATATTTGTAGTGACAAATTATAGTTAACTCATAAAATATTTTAATTTATCCAACCAACGCCAATAAACACACAATTAATATAACTCACAGTCAGCTTTATTCTTTACCCGTAGCTTATGACGCACTTCTTTATCTCTATCTCCCGCTAATGTAGAGGTGAAATGATAAGCTTCATAATTTTTTTCAATTGTTTTGCAAAGTCCTAAATCTTTCTGAAAAATATAATTAGATTTTTTCATGAAATATCACTTAGTACTATGTTTAACAGCAAAATTTTCTATTTCGATCTCTCCATCATGGATATATATATAAATATTACATATTATGGATTCCCATCTCTTACCTTCCACACGGCATTTCGCTTAGGCACCCGTTCAGCAGAGAGAGAGAATAAAATATGACTCTTCCCCCATCTTCTGAGGGAGACTAAAATCAGGGAAATTCGTATTTTCTCTTCTTGCTCATGGGCGAAATTTCAAACCCACTCAGGATTCACAAGAGAGATTTTGTTCCTTTCCGCACTTGACTCATCTCTTTCCTACTCAATTTAGAGCCACCTCTCATCCGCTAGAGTATCGCGTATTTGGTGGGCAGCTTTTTGGCCTAGTTCAGAATCCGTAATACGGAGTAGTACTCCATAACGGTAGAAAAGGTTTCGAAACGTCTCGTGTAAATAGGTTTCGACGAGCCTAAGAGGTAAAGGCGCGGGGGTAAAACTCTGCCTTCCATCTCGCTTTTTAGCGCCCGCGCTGTAGGCGTTTTGGATCTGAGAGTGCCAAACACGGCACTGGACGAACCCCCTTGTATCTCCCGATGCTATGGGTTGCCGAACCCCCCCCCCCCTTTTCCCGTCGAAAGGGTGTATATTTGAGAGTTAGAAATACGTTCCAAAAACATTAATCTCACTTCAATGAAAATACACTTATTAAAAAATTAACCATTTGTTTTTAATGAAATACAATTTCAACATTGCTATTTTTGTGATAGATTAATATAATGGTACAAGTTTGTAAATATTTATTTTATAAGCTCGCTAACGTTCGTTCCAAATTTCAAAGCAAAAGTTTGGATTCATCAACGTTTTAATACTTAGTACTAATAGTTAATTAAAATTTAAAATAATTTAAAACAATCATATTTCGAGAGCCACGCGTAATGCTTCCAAAAATTATTGGCGTCAATGTCATTTTCGTTCATTTTTATTAAAGTGATAGCGTAGGGTCATTTTCAATGACTTATTTACATTTTTCTTAAGTAACTTCTACTTCGGAGTATAGTTCTTGACATAATATAACGTCATACCATAAGAAAATAATATATAGCTCCCTATAAGTACGAAACTCTCTATTTAAGCCATGTAAACAGCATTTTCTTTCATTGAAATTTGTAAAAAGTTTCTAATTTTGGCGTTGAAAAAGATGAAATATTTGTTTAGAATTTTTTTTATATTGTAATTAAATAGTTAAAGTCCTAGAAGTTTTTATTATGATAATTATAACTGATTAAGTGCATGTCAAAATTATCAAAATAAATTAATAGATGGCGCGAGATTTTGAAAACTGAGGCTAGCGCCTACACTGGTACGAGGTAAGGAGTATCTTGGTCATATTTCCCGGTCCATTGTGCTTTTCGCGGACACCTTAGGTGGCGGCGGTGGTTTCGCCCCCCTCCCTTTTACTCGTAGTACCGAAACTTCTCCCACGGGGCGTAAAATTGTAAGCATCTCAAATTTGGAAGAAAATGCTGTAGTATGAAAATGTGCTACTTTTCATACTTATAGGGAGCTACATATTATTTTCTTATGGCCATACTAACTTAATCAATGCAATTGGGATCCAACGATGGAAAAAGCTGAATTAAAACACCAGATATTTTTTCCCTAACGTGCTCAAAATCGAAAGAGTTCCTTGTTATCTCAATTATAACTTTGGCCAAATTCTTACTGTCAACGTTACGAGCGAGGTAATATTTCAACAAATTCGTGTCGCTTCGACCCAAATATATCATAATATCTAAATTGTCGTAATTTAAAAAGTTCTTGGCGAAAACCGTGGGATCGATGCTATCTATTACCATTTTAATGGACACAGCATCTTTTCTGCAACTCAGATGACTAAAGATTAGACTTAAGAACGTTGAAGTAGAATCTTCAATTTCTTTATTTAACTCTTCTTTTGGGAATCTGGTCCAAGAATATCTGAACAAAATCCTACGGTTGTAATCTCTGACAAAGCGGAGAGTTCCTTCAGCAAGTTCCACCAAATCATTGCCATTTGTAGCTTCCATAGTACCAGTCATCTTGCCTAGGGTGTGGTCAATCGCCTTTAAAACCAAAGAATTTGGACATGCTAAGCAATCCGTCTCTAACAAAAAATCTGTCGGTGGTACAACTAATTCAGATATGATATCACATAATTGTTCAAAATTTAATTGGCACATTAAATATTCATAGACTGATGGGTTGATAGGGATGTACGCACGAGTAGCCGCTGATTTGAAAATATTCAATGCCTCCGCTTTTCCTTCCTCACTTAAATTATTAAATAGAAATTTTGCTGTTTCAATATTACATAGATCAAGGTTCCCAAGTAAAAACTTCACACCCACTGACATTCTGTCAAGATACATAGAAAGTTCTGGCATGCAACGTGTTATGTCCAGCAAGCGTCCGCCTAGTTTATAAGTCCAATATTTTAGCATAAAATTAGTGCCATATTCATCGAAACATTCTAGACCCACTTCTTTAACTCGTGGCCAAAGTTCCACTGCTACATCCTCCAAGACGTACGCGCCTGCCAGTTTAAAACTGAATGACAAATCGAGGTCGGTTTGATTCTCTAGTATTAACCTGGCCATCTTCGGTCGATTCAATGGGCCATCAATGGTCCAACTCAAATTGGCGACTTGGTGCTCCAAGGTGGTGTCGTTGACGTGGTCTTTGATTTCGTCAAGCCAATAATATATTTCATCTCCTACATCATCCAGTATCATCATGGCCATTTCTTTAATATGCGCTGCTATGTTGGATCGCTCCAGCTTGTCATTTGCTAGGCCGTACCGTGGATCTCGTAAATATTGTTTATTTGCACTAATCCAGATTGACGATGCGAATTTAGTCAGGGCTTGACGTTGTAAGGAAATCATTGGCAGTTTGGCAACCTCCATTATCTCTTTTTCAGTACGATTTTCGATTACGAATTATTCTCCAAAAAATGTATTTGTCGTCGGGCTTAAAAGATGGCAGTATTTGAATGCAGCCACGGAGTTCTTATTTCTTCTGATGGGCGTTTTTGATACTGTTCAAATGCACGTTGAATTTAGAAGAGTTACGCTTATAAGATTCGTTTTCGATTTGATTCTAAAACAAGAAATTGGTACCGTCATTTATTATATTTCAAATGGAAGACAGACTACACAACCGCTGCTTATAAGTTTTTTATGCTTTTGATAACAGGTAATGAAGGTGAGCGTTGATAAGCAGTCAGTCAGGACGTTTATAGATATAGATAAACCAATATTACCTTTGAACTGTTTCAATTTCTTTAATATTTGTTTGTATAGTACTTATAATTAGAGTTTATTCCGCGCCCAATATTTGAAGTGACAAATTATAGCTAACTCATAAAATATTTTAATTTTTTCTAATCGACACACAATTAATATTACTCACAGTCAGACTTTTACCCGTAGCTTATGACGCACTTCTTTATCTCACTCTCCTGCTCATGTAGAGGCGATAGGAGATATAACGTATTTGCAGACGCTATCACCATCTATGTGAGCGTTTACACGAGAAACTTTATAATATTTTTCAATCGTTTTGCAAATTCCTAATCCTTCCTGAAAAAATATAATAATAGATTTTTTCATGAAAAATCACTTTGTACTATGTTTAACAGCAAAATATTCTATTTTGACCTCTCCATCATGGATATATATAAATATTACATATTATGGATTCCCATCTCTTACCTTCAACACGGCATTTCGCTTAGCTCCCCGTTCAGTGAAGAAGAAAATGACTCCCCCCCATCTACTGAGTGATACTAAAATCAGGGTAGTTCGTATTTTCTCTTCTTGCGCATGAGCTATTTCAAACCTACCACTCAGGATTCACTAGAGAGATTTAGTTCCTTTCCCCACAGTCTTGACTCATCTCTTTCCAACTCAATTTTGAGCCACCTCTCATCCGCTAGAGTATCGCTTATTTGGTGGGCAGCTTTTTGGCCTAGTTCGGAATCCGTAATACGGAGTAGTACTCCATAACGGTATAGGAAGCCGTTTAGAAACGTCTCGTGTAAACACTGCTTTAATATTTGAGAGCCAGAAATACGTTCCACGAACCTTAATACCAATTCAATAGAAAATACACCACTCGTATTAAAAATTAACCATTTGATTTTAATGAAATACAATTTCAACATTAGTGATTTTTGTGATAAATAAATAATGGTACAAGTTTGTAAATATTTATTTTATAAGCTCGCTAACGTTCGTTCCAAATTTCAAAGCAAAAGTTTGGATTCATCAACGTTTTAATACTTAGTACTAATAGTTAATTAAAATTTAAAATAATTTAAAGTAATCATATTTTGAGAGCTACGCGTAACGTTTCCAAAACCTGGTGGCTTCAACGTCATTTTCTTTCATTTATATTAAAGTGATAACGTCAGGGTCATTTTCTATCACTTCTTTTCATGTTTCTTAAGTAACTACTACTTCAGAATATAGTTCTTGACACAATATAACGTCATACTAACTTAATCAATGCAATTGGGATCTAACGAAGGGAAAATCTGAATTAAAACATTAGAAATTATTTCCCTAACGCGCTCAAAATTGAAAGAGTTCCTTGTTTTCTCAATTATGACTTTGGCCAAATTCTCACTGTCAACGTTACGAGCGAGGTAATATTTCAACAGATTCGGGTCGCATTCACCCAAAGATATCATAATATCTAAATTGTAGTTATTTAAAAAGTTCTTGGCGAAAATCTTGGGATTAATGCTATCAATAACCATTTTAACCGACACAGCAGCGTCTCTTCTGTTACTCAGATTATGAAAGATTTTACTTAAGAACCATGAATTAGGATCTTCGATAGCTTTATTTAACTCTTCTCTTGGGAATCTGGTCCAACAATATCTGAACAAAATCCTACGGTTGTAATCTCTGACAAACCAGAGAGATCCATCGGCAAGTTCTACCAAATCATTGCCATTTGTAGCTGTCATCGTCCCAGTCATCTTGCCAAGGGTTTGGTCAATCGCCTTTAAAACCAAAGAATTTGGGCATGCTAAGCAATCCGTCTTTAACAACAAATTTGTCGGGCATGGTTCAACTAATTCAGATATGATATCACTTATTTGTTCAAAATTTAATTGGCACATTAAATATTCATAGACTGATGTGTCGATGAAGGTGTGCAAGCGAGTAGCGGCTGATTTAAAAATATTCAAGGCCTCCGCTTTTCCTTCCGCACTTGAATTATTAAAGAGAAATTTTGCTGTTTCAATTTTACATAGATCAAGGGTTCCGAGTAGAATCTTCACACCAACTGACATTGTATCAAGGTACACAGAAAGTTGTGGCATGCAATTTGATATCTCCGGCAAGCGTCCTTCTAGTTTGTAAATCCAATATTTCAGCATAAAATTAATGCCATATTCATCGAAACTTTCAAGACCCACTTCTTTAACTCGTGGCCAAAGTTTTACTACTACATCCTCCACGCCGTATTCGCATGCCAGTTTAAAACTGAAGGACAAATCGAGGTCGGTTTGATTCTCTAGTATTAACCTGGCCATCTTGGGTCGATTCAATGGGCCTTCTATGGTCCAACTCAAATTGGCGTGTTGGTGCTCCAGTGTGGTGTCGTTGACGTGGTCTTTAATTTCGTGAAGCCAATGAAATATTTCATCTCCTACATCATTCAATATCACCATGGTCATTTCTTTAAAAAGTGCTGTTATGTTGGATCGCTCCAGATTGTCAATTGCTAGGCCATGCCGTGGATGTCGTAAATATTTTTTATTTGCACTAATGAATACTGACGAGGCGAAATTAGTCAGGGCTTGACGTTGTAAGGAAATCATTGGCAGTTTGGCAATCTCCATTCTCAACTTTTCAGTACGATTTTCGATTACGAATTATTCGCCAACAAATATGTCGTCGGGCTCAGGGCTTAGAAGATGCCAGTAATTTAATGCAGCCACGGAATTCTTATTTCTTCTGATGGGCGTTTTTGATACTGTTTAAATGAAAGTTGAGATTAGAAGAATTACGCTAATATGATTCGATTTAGTGCTGATTCTAAAACAAGAAATTCGTACCGTCATTCATTATATTTAAAACGGAAAACAGCTGCTAATAACTTTTCTACTCTTTTGATAACACGAGATGAAAGGCTTTCATATAGAGCTATTTCAGAGGGGGTAATGGCTACGTCACCAATGCTATTTGCCCATAGAGAAAACCCTCATAAAATGGCCGCCCTACACTCAAAGGCAGGCCCAATTTTCGTAGCAGACGAAATTTTTCCCCCACTGAAATAGCTCTATAGAGGGTGGGCGTTGATAAGCAATCAGTCAGGACGTTTATAGATGTAAATAAACCAATATTACCATTGAACTGTTTCAATTTTTTATATTTGTTTGTATCTTAAAAATTACTAGAGATTATTCCGCGTTTAATCTTTGTAGTGACAAACTATTGTTAACTCATCAACTATTTAAATTTTATCCAACCGGCGCCAGTAAACATAGTATTAATATTACTAAAAGTCGAACTTCATTCTTTACCCGTAGCTTATGACTCACTTCCTTCTCTCACTCTCCTGCTCATGTAGAGCGAAAGGAGAAAGAGCGTTCTTAAAGACGCTATCGCCATCTATAGCCGCGTTTACACGAGAAACTTTATAGTTTTTTTTCAATCGTTTTGCAAATTCCTAAACCTTCCTGAAAAAAATATAATAATTAAATTTTGTCATGAAATATCACTTAGTACTATGTTTAACAGCAAAATATTCTATTTCGACATCTCCTTCATGGATACACTACATATTATGGATTCCCATCTCTTACCTTCCACATTGCATATCGCTTAGTGGGCGCCCCGTTCAGCAGAGAAAAAAAATATAACTCTCTCTCTCTCCCCCCCCCCATCTTCTGAGGGAGACTATAGTCAGGGAAATTTCTATTTTCTCCTCTTGCTCACGGGCGAGATTTCAAACCCGTCATTCAGGATTCTTCGGAGAGATATAATTTCGTTCCCCACGTGGTATAGCTACTAACGACTCAATTTAGGGCCAACTCACATCCACGAGTGTATCGCATATTTGGTGGTTAGCTTTTGGCCTAGTTCGGAATCCGTAATACTTAGTTTGTCTCCATAACGGTAGGAAACGGTTTCGAAACGTCTCGTGCAAACGCGGCTTTAATATTTGAGAGCCAGGAATACGTTCCAAGAACCTTAATCTCACTTCAATAGAAAATACACCACTCGTATTAAAAATTAAACATTGGTTTTTAATGAAATACAATTTCAACATTGTTGTTTTTGTGAAAGATAAATAATGGTACAAGTTTGTAAATATTTATTTTATAAGCTCGCTAACGTTCCGCACGCCCGTTTAATTTAGTACTTTAATTCAAAGCAGAGGTTTGGATTCACCAACGTTTTAATACTTAGTACTAATAGTTAATTAAAATTTAAAATAATTTAAACAATCATATTTCGAGAGCCACGCGTAATGCTTCCAAAAATTATTGGCGTCAATGTCATTTTCGTTCATTTTTATTAAAGTGATAGCATCAGGGTCATTTTCTATCACTTATTTACATTTTTGTTAAGTAACTACTACTTCGGAATATAGTTCTTGACATAATATAACGTCATACCATAAGAAAATAATACATAGCTCCCTATAAGTACGAAACTCTCCATTTAAGCCATGTAAACGGCATTTTCTTCCATTGAAATTTGTAAAAGGTTTCTAATGCCACCTATTAAGAGTTTTTGGCGTTAAAAAAGATGAAATATTTCTTTCGAATTTTTGTTTTTATATTTTAATTAAATAGTTAAAGGTCTAAAAGTTTTTATTATGATAATTATAACTGATAAAGTACATGTCAAAATTATCATAGTAAATTAATAGATTTTGGAAACTGAGGTTAGCGCCTACACTGGTACGAGGTAAGGAGTATCTTGGTCATATTTCCCGGTCCATTCTGCTTTTCGCGGACACCTTAGGTGGCGGCGGTGGTTTAGCCAAGGAAGATGGAGATAGGGAAGTTTCGTGTAACGCTATAACTCCGGTCGCCCAAAAATTCCGTTTTCGGCGTGGATGTGCATGTGCGCACGCGCCGCACTTTCTCGCGCATCGTGCTGAGGATAGGCGGCACTACCGGTTTCCTGCGCAGTTCAAACTAACGCCGAATATAAGTCATGTGACCTGCTACATTTCGTGAAGAGAGATTCCTATACTGACCAAACTTCCCTATCTCCATCTTCCTTGGTTTAGCCCCCCTTTTACTCGTAGTACCGAAACTTCTCCCACGGGGCGTAAAAGCGTAAGCGCCCCAAATTTGAAAGCAAATGCTGTAGTATGAAAATGTACTACTTTTCATACTTATAGGGAGCTATATATTATTTTCTTATGGTCATACTAACTTAATCAATGCAATTGAGATCCAACGAAGGAAAAAGTTGAATTAAAACACCAGAAATTGTTTCCCTAACGCGTTCAAAATCGAAAGAGTTCTTTGTTATCTTAATTATGACTTTGGCCAAATTCTTACTGTCAACGTTACGAGTGAGGTAATATTTCAACAGATTCGTGTCGCATCGACCCAAAGATATCATAATACATGAATTGTATTTATTTAAAAAGTTCTTGGAGAAAACCTTTGGATCAATGCTATCAATTACCATTTTAATGGACACAGCGTCTTTTCTGTAACTCAGATGACTAAAGATTTGTCTCAAGAACGTTGAAGAAGAATCTTCAATTTCTTTATTTAATTCTAACTCTGGGAATCTGGTCCAAGAATATCTGAACAAAATCCTACGGTTGTAATCTCTGACAAACAAGAGAGCTCCTTCAGCAAGTTCTACCAAATCATTGCCATTTTTAGCTTCCATCTTACCGGTCATCTTGACTAGGGTGTGGTCAATCGCCTTTAAAACCTCGGAATTTGGACATGCTAAACAATCCGTCTTTAACAATAAATCTGTCGGTTGTTCAACTAATTCAGATATGATATCACATATTTGTTCAGAATTTAATTGGCACATTAAATATTCATAGACTGGTGGTTTGATGAAGTAGAACAACGTAGTAGCCGCTGATTTGAAAATATTCAAGGCCTCCGCTTTTTCTTCCTCACTTAATTTATTAAATAGAAATTTTGCTGTTTCAATTTTACATAGATCAATTTTTCCGAGTAAAAACTTCACACCCACAGACGTTCTATCATGATACATTGAAGGTTCTGGCATGCAATTTGAGATGTCCAGCAAGCGTCCTTCTAGTTTATAAATCCAATATTTTGGCATAAAATTAATTCCATATTCATCGAAACGTTCTAGACCCGCTTCTTTAACTCGTGGCCAAAGTTCCACTACTACATCCTCCAAGCCGTATGTGCATGCCATTTCAAAACTGAATGACAAATCGAGGTCGCTTTGATTCTCTAGTATTAACCTGGCCATCTTGGGTAGATTCAATGGGCCTTCAATGGTCCAAATCAAATTGTCGAGTTGATGCTCCAAGGTGGTGTCGTTGACGTGGTCTTTAATTTCGTGAATCCAGTTAAATATTTCTCCTCCTACGTCAGTCAATAGCATCATGGTCATTTCTTTAATATGTGCTGCTATGTTGGATCGCTCCAGCTTGTCAATTGCTCTGTTGTTCATTGGAACTCTTAAGTATTGTTTATTTGCACTAATCCAGACTGACGAGGCGAAATTAGTCAGGGCTTGACGTTGCAACGAAATCATTGGCAGATTGGCAATCTCCATTCTCAACTTTTCAGTACGATTTTCGATTACGAATTATTCGCCAACAAATATGTCGTCGGGCACAAGGATTAGAAGATGCCAGTATTTGAATGCAGCCACGGAATTCTTGTTTCTTCTGATGGGCGTTTTTGATACTGTTCAAATCAGGGTTGTTGATTTTTTTGATTTTTTCAAAAAAATCAAAAAAATCGATTTTTTTGATTTAAATCGGATTTTTTTGATTTTAATTGATTTATTTGATTTTTTTGATTTTTATTGAACTAATAGATAGTAAATTACCAACATGAAAACTTTTGAGTCAAAATTAACCAAAAGCAAAATAATCATGGCATTTAAGCAGCTATTGGATATTGTTACTATTCAAATGCTTGTACAAAAAGATTAGCTTGACCGCTATTTCATTTCCTAGCCTTTCCAGCAAGACAAACTAGAGTTCTGGGAAAAACTTGAACTGAAATATACCAAAACCATGATTGTTTTTAATTTTAGGTCTTTTCTAGTTAAGTTTCTTCTCGAGTTTCTTAAACTACTTATTGGAATCTTATAAAACACTAGCCGTTACCCGCGGCGTCGCTCGCGTGTAATAAGAACTTCCATCTAAAATGATATAAAGAATGTGTAGATTTTACTGATGACTAATATTTTTGTAGCACCCTAGGAGCGAAGGCACTCGGCACAGTCCGTCAGCCCGTCGGGATATTTTTTATTACTTTTCACGCGGACATTATTCCATAAAGAAGAGTTTTTAAGTTTTTGGGCGCCATTTAAAAACATGGCAACAAATCGAACCCAAATGACCATTCAGCCCGTCTTAAGGTTAAAGCAAACCAGTGTACTAAATATTTGTGAAATCGGTTGAAACGCGCGTACTTAATTGCATAGAGAGTATTTTTTACATTTCTGGGCGCCATTTTTTAAGATGGCGGCGGATTGAAAAAATCTTTCTTAGTACGCGCCTACTACTTATGAGTAACGTTCCTGCAAATTTTCAGCCTTCTAGGGCAAGCGGTTTGGGCTGGGCGTTGATTATCAGTCAGTCTGTCAGTCAGTCAGTCAGTCAGTCAGTCAGTCAGTCAGTCAGTCAGTCAGGACTTTGATTTATATAGATATAGATTTTTTAAAAATAAAAATATATTCTTGATTTTAATCAAATGATTTTTTTAAAAAAATCGCTTGATTTAAATCATGATTTAAATCAGTGATTTAAATCAAACTCAAACTGATTTAAATCAAACAACCCTGGTTCAAATGCACGTTGAAATTAGAAGAATTACGCTTATATGAAACGTTTTCGTGTTGATTCCGAAACAAGAAATTCGTACCGTCATTCATTATATTTAAAACGGAAGACAGGTTACACAACAGCTGCTAATAACTTTTCTATGGTTTTTATAACACGAGATGAAAGACTCATATAGAGCGTGGGCGTTGATAAGCAGTCAGTCAGGACGTTTATAGATGTAGATAAACCAATATTACCTCCTTATTGTTTCAATTTCTTATATTTGTTTGTATTGTAATTATAACTAGAGTTTATTCCGCGCCTGATATTTGTAGTGACAAACTATAGTTAACTCATCAGCTATTTTAATTTTATCCCACCGACGCCAATAAACATACAATTATTATCACTTACAGTCAGACTTTATTCTTTACCCGTAGCTTATGACTCACTTCTTTCTCTCACTCTCCTGCTAATGTAGAGGCGAAAGGATAAAGAGCGTTCTTTGGAGACGCTATCGCCATCTATAGCGTACAGCCGCGTTTACACGAGAAACTTTATAGTTGTTTTCAATCGTTTTGCAAATTCCTAAGCCTTCCTGAAAAATATATTAATAGATTTTCTCATTAAATATCACTTTGTATTATGTTTAACAGCAAAATATTCTATTTCGACCTCTCCTTCATGGATATATATAAATACTACATGTTATGGATTCCTTTCTCTTACCTTCCACACGGCATTTCGCTTAGCTCCCCCGGTTCAGCAGAGAAAAAAAATATAACTCTCTCTCCCCCCCCCTTCTGAGGGAGACTTAAGCTATGTTCACACTTGCACGGGAGTCGGCTGACAACTCGTTTGCCCAACTATTTTTGGAACACTCTTTATTGCTAGTTCGAAGCGATTTCAACAGCCTCGGTTCACACCTTAAGACGCGTCTGCTTGCGCTGTCTGCTTATCTTTTCGTTTGTGCTATCTGCTAAGGCCGGTGAAAATACACTTAATACTAGTCTCATCCCACGTGAAATACCCCTGAAAACGAGAAATTAGCTTCCAAAGCCGCTTTAAGTTGGTTCGCGAAGCAACTTCAAGAAACCGCGTTTGTAATTAGATTCTCGAGTATCAGTTTTGTTCACACTTAATTTTGGAAGCGATTTCAATCGCTTCGAACCGGTTTCCCATGTAAGTGTGAACGTGGCTTAAGATCAGGGAAACTCTTATTTTTTCTTCTTGCACATGTGCGAAATTTCAAACCCACCACTCAGGATTCACAAGAGAGATTTAGTTCCTTTCCCCACTTGACTCATCTCTTTCCGACTCAATTTAGAGCCACCTCTCATCCGCTAGAGTATCGCGTATTTGGTGGGCAGCTTTTTGGCCTAGTTCGGAATCCGTAATACGAAGTTTGTCTCCATAACGGTATAGGAAGCCGTTTAGAAACGTCTCGTGTAAACACTGCTTTAAAATTTGAGAGCCTGAAATACGTTTCAAGAACCTTAATCTCACTTCAATAGAAAATACACCACTCGTATTAAAAATTAACCATTTGTTTTTAATGAAATACAATTTCAACATTAGTGATTTTTGTGATAAATTAATTAATGATACAAGCTTGTAAATATATATTTTATAAGCTCATTAATATTCCGCGCGCCTGTTGAATTTATTTTGTAAAATTCAAAACAAAGGTTTGGATTCATTAACGTTTTAATGCTTTGTAATAATAGTTAGTTGATATTTAAAATGATTTAAAGTAATCATATTTTAAGAACCACGCGAAATGTTTCCAAAAATTATTGTTGTCAATGTCATCTTTGTTCATTTATATTAAATCGATAGCATGAAGGTCATTTACTATCACTTCTTTTCATGTTTCTTAAGTAACTACTACTTCGGAATATAGTTCTTGACATAATATAACGTCATACCATAAGCATATCAAACCATCCGTAAGCGTGAATTCACAATAGGACCATGGGTAATCACCGTTGTACAAGAGCGCCAGAGAGAAATTTGAGGTTCTACGCCACCTAGAGGGAAAATGAAGCAATTCTCTCCTTCCCGATTTCCTCTACTACCTTATAACCCGAAAATCTAAGCAGTCGTCTGCTTCTGCAATAAATGGCAGCGGTAATCGGTTTAGTACGGTTAATTTATAGTCGCCGCTTAAACTGTTATAACAATTCGGTATACTCTCCCTTCCGAATTAAATAGATCCATAAATAAATAAACACTACCTTCCACGCCTCCCCGATCTTTTGAGAAGACACGAACTTCAAAATCCACGTTTTGGCCCCACTTAGCCACTAGCAGACGACAATGTTGGTTATGATGACAAGTATTAATAGAGGTAGAGCTTATAATAGGTAAGTTTAAGATATATATTAATCCTTGTATTTATTCCCAAGCTTCCGGTAGCATCCCTTGCGCGATTTGAATAAAGTTTCCCTTTTGTGCCACCAGGACGATTTGTGCCGCGAGTTTTACCCAGACAATGCCTGTGGCTAATTTCCCGCCGATTCACGCTTACGGGTGGTTTGATATGCTTATGGTCATACTAACTTAATCAGTGCAATTGGAATCCAACGAAGGAAAAAGCTGATTTAAAACTACAGAAATTTTTTTCCTAACACGCTCAAAATCAGAAGAGTCCTTTGTTTTCTTAATTATGACTTTGGCCAAATTCTTACTGTCAACGTTACGAGCGAGGTAATATTTCAACAGATACGTGTCGTATGTAGCCAAATATATCATAATATCTAAATTGCACTCATTTAACAAGTTCTTGGCGAAACCCTTGGGATCAATGCTATCAATTACCATTTTTATGGACACAGCGTCGTTGTTGGAACTCAGATGACGAAACATTTGACATAAGAACGTTGAAGTAGAATCTTCGATAGCTTTATTTAATTCTTCCTTTGGGAATCTGGTCCAACAATATCTGAACAAAATCCTACGGTTGTAATGTCTTACAAACCAGAGGGATCCATCAGCAAGTTCTACCAAATCATTGCCATTTGTAGCTCTCATCGTACCAGTCATCTTGCCTAGGGTGTAGTCAATCGCCTTTAAAACCTCGGAATTTGGACATGCTAAACAATCCGTCTTTAACAATAAATCTGTCGGTTGTTCAACTAATTCAGATATGATATCACATATTTGTTCAGAATTTAATTGGCACATGAAATATTCACAGAGCGATGTGTCGATGAACATGTAGAAGTAGGAGCCAATAACCGTTGATTTGAAAATATTCAAGGCCTCCTCTTTTCCTTCCGCACTTAAATTAATAAATAGAAATTTTGCTGTTTCAATTTTGCATAGATCAAGGTTTCCAAGTAGAAACTTCACACCCACTGACATTCTATTAAGATACATTCGAAGTTCTGGCATGCAACGTGTTATGTCCGGCAAGTGTCCTTCTAGTTTATAGAGCCAATATTTCAGCATAAAATTAGTGCCATATTCATCGAAACATTCTAGACCCACTTCTTTAACTCGTGGCCAAAGTTCCACAACTACATCCTCCAAACAGTACGTGCATGCCATTTCAAAGCTAAAAGACAAATTGAGGTCGGTTTGATTTTCTAGTAGTAACCTGGCCATCTTGGGTCGATTCAATGGGCCTTCAATGGTCCAACTGAAATTGGCGACTTGGTGCTCCAAGGTGGTGTCGTTGACGTGGCCTCTAATTTCGTGAAGCCAGTTACATATTTCTCCTCCTACTTCACCCAATATCATTTTGGTCATTTCTTTAATATGCGCTGCTATGTTGGATCGTTGCAGCTTGTCAATGGCTCTTTCGTCGTCGTTCCATAGATCTCTTAAATATTTTTGATTTGCACTAATCCAGACTGACGAGGTGAATTTAGTCAGGGCTTGACGTTGTAAGGAAATCATTGGCAGTTTGGCAACCTCCATTATCTCTTTTTTAGTACGATTTTCGATTACGAATTAAATGCCAAAAAATATACTAGCGTCGGGCACAAGGCTTAAAAGATGCCAGTATTTGAATGTAACCACGGAGTTCTTATTTCTTCTGATGGACGTTTTTGATACTGTTCAAATGCACGTTGAATTTAGAAGAATTACGCTTCTATGATTCGTTTTCGTTTTGATTCTAAAACAAGAAATTCATACCGTCATTCATTATATTTTAAAATGGAAGAGACTACTCAACCGCTGCTTTGGATAACAGGTAATGAAGGTGGGCGTTGATAAGCAGTCAGTCAGGACGTTTATAGATATAGATAAACCAATATTACCTTTGAACTGTTTCATTTTCTTGTATATTTTGTATTGTAATTATAACTAGAGTTTATTCCGCGCCCAATATTTGAAGTGACAAATTATAGTTAACTCATAAAATATTTTAATTTTTTCCAATCGGTCTCAATTAATATTACTCACAGTCAGACTTTTACCCGTAGCTTATGACGCTGGCACTTCTTTATCTCACTCTCCTGCTCATGTAGAGGCGATAGGAGATATAACGTATTTGCAGACGCTATCAACATCTATGTGTGCGTTGACACGAGAAACTTTATAGTTTTTTTCAATCGTTTTGCAAATTCCTAAACCTTCCTGAAATATATAATAATAGATTTTTTCATGAAAAATCACTTTGTACTATGTTTAACAGCAAAATATTCTATTTCGACTTCTCCTTCATGGATATATATATAAATACCACATATTATGGATTCCCATATCTTACCTTCCACACGGCATTTCGCTTCGACCACCGTTCAGCAGAGAAAAAAAATATCCCTTCCCTCTACCATCTTCTGAGGGAGACTAAAACCAGGGAAATTCGTATTTTCTCTTCTTGCGCATGGGCGAAATTTCAAGCCCACCACTCAGGATTCACAAGAGAGATTTAGTTCCTTTCCCCATTTGACTCATCTCTTTCTGACTCAATTTAGAGCCACCTCTCATCCGCTAGAGTATCGCGTATTTGGTGGGCAGCTTTTGGGGCTAGTTCAGAATCCGTTATACCGAGTAGTACTCCATAACGGTAGGAAACTGTTTCGAAACGTCTCGTGTAAACGGGTTTCGACGAGTCTAAGAGGGAAAGGCGCGGGGGTAAAACTCTGCGTTCCATCTCGCTTTTTAGCGCCTGCGCTGTAGGCGTTTTGGATCTGAGAGTACGCAAACACGGCACTGGAGCAACCCTCTTGTATCTCCCGATGCTAAGGGTTGCCTAGCTACCCCCCCTTTTCCCGTCGAAAGGGTGTATGTTTCAGAGACAGAAATACGTTCCAAGAACCTTTATCTCACTTAAATCAAAATACACTTATTAAAAAATTAACCATTAGTTTTTAATGAAATACAATTTCAACATTGTTGTTTTTGTGATAGATAAATAATGGTACAAGTTTGTAAATATATATTATAAGCTCGCTAACGTGCCGCACGCCCATTGAATTTAGTACTATAGTTCAAAGCAGAGGTTTGGATTCACCAACGTTTTAATACTTAGTACTAATAGTTAATTAAAATTTAAAATAATTTAAAACAATCATATTTTGAGAGCCACGCGTAATGTTTCCAAAAATTATTGGCGTCAACGTCATTTTCGTTCATTTATATTGAAGTGATAGCGTCTATCACTTCCTAACATTTTTTGAGTAACTACTACTTCGGAATATAGTTCTTGACATAATAGAACGTCATACCATAAGAAAATAATATAAATCTCCCTATAAGTATGAAACTCTTCTTTTAAGCCATGTAAACAGCATTTTCTTCCATTGAAACTTGTAAAAGGTTTCTAATGCCACCTTTTAAGAGTTTTTGGCGTAAAAAAAGATGAAATATTTGTTTAGAAAGTTTTCAAATTTTATATCGTAATTAAATAGTTAAAGGTCTAGAAGTTTTTATTATGATAATTATAACCGATTAAGTGCATGTCAAAATTATCATAATAAATTAATAGATGGCGCGAGATTTTGAAAACTGCGGCTAGAGCCTACACTGGTACGAGGTAAGGAGTATCTTGGTCATATTTCCTGGTCCATCGTGCTTTTCGCGGACACCTTAGGTGGCGGCGGCGGTTTCGCCCCCCCCCTTTTACTCGTAGTACCAAAACTTCTCCCACGGGGCGTGAAAGCGTAAGCGTCTCAAATTTGGAAGCAAATGCTGTAGTATGAAAATGTAGTACTTTTCATACTTATAGGGTGCTATATATTATTTTCTTATGGCCATACCAACTTAATCAATGCAATTGGGATCCAACGAAGGAAAAAGTTGAATTAAAACACCAGAAATGTTTTGCCTAACGCGCTCAAAATTGAAAGAGTTCCTTGTTTTCTTAATTATGACTTTGGCCAAATTCTTACTGTCAACGTTTCGTGCGAGGTAATATTTCAACAGATTCGGGTCGCATCGACCCAGAGATATCATAATATCTAAATTGTAGTTATTTAAAAAGTTCTTGGCGAAAACCTTGGGATCAATGCTATCAATTACCATTTTAACGGACACAGCAGAGTCTTTTCTGTAACTCAGATGATGAAAGACTTGTCTTAAGAAAGTTGAAGAAGAATCTTCGATTTCTTTATTTAATTCTTCCCTTGGGAATCTGCTCCAAGAATATCTGAACAAAATCTTACGGTTGTAATCTCTGACAAACCAGAGACTTCCATCAGCAAGTTCTACCAAATCATTGCCATTTGTAGCTTCCATGGTACCAGTCATCTTGCCTAGGGTGTAGTCAATCGCCTTTAAAACCAAAGAATTTGGACATGCTAAGCAATTCGTCTTTAACAACAAATCTGTTGGGCATGGTTCAACTAATTCAGATATGATATCACATATTTGTTCAAAATTTAATTGGCACATTAAATATTCATAGACTAATGGACTGATGAAGGTGTGCAAGCGAGTAGCGGCCGATTTGAAAATATTCAACGCCTCCGCTTTCCCTCCCGCATTTAAATTATTAAATAGAAATTTTGCTGTTTCAATTTTACATAGACTAATGTTTCCGAGTAAAACTTCACACCAACTGACATTCTATCAAGATATATTCGAAGTGCTGGCATGCAAAGTGTTCTGTCCAGCAAGCGTCCTTCTAGTTTATAAATCCAATATTTCAGCATAAAATTAATGCCATATTCATCGAAACTTTCAAGACCCACTTCTTTAACTCGTGGCCAAAGTTTTACTACTACATCATCCAAGCCGTATGTGTATGCCATTTCAAAACTGAAAGACAGATCGAGGTCGGTTTGATTCTCTAGTATTAACCTGGCCATCTTGGGTAGATTCAATGGGCCATCAATGGTCCAACTCAAATTGGCGACTTGGTGCTCCAAGGTGGTGTCGTTGACGTGGTCTTTAATTTCGTGAAGCCACTGAAATATTTCTCCTCCTACGTCAGATAATATCATCATGGTCATTTCTTTTATATGCGCTGCTATGTTGGATCGCTCCAGCTTGTCAATTGCTCTTTGGTTCCATGGATCTCTTAAATATTGTTTATTTGCACTAATCCAGACTGACGAGGCGAACTTAGTCAGGGCTTGACGTTGTAAGGAAATCATGGGCAGTTTGGCAACCTCCATTATCTCTTTTTCAGTACGATTTTCGATTACGAATTATTCGCCAAAAATGTAGCTGTCGTCGGGCACAAGGCTTTATAGATGCCAGTATCTGAATGCAGCCACGGAGTTCTTATTTCTTCTGATGGGCGTTTCTGATACTGTTCAAATGAAAGTTGAAATTGGAAGAATTACGCTAATATGAAACGGTTTCTTGTTGATTCCAAAACAAGAAATTCGTACCGTCATTCATTATATTTTAAATGGAAAGTAGCTGCTAATGCTAATAACTTTTCTATGGTTTTGATAACAGGAGATGAAAGACTCATATAGAGCGTGGGCGTTGATAAGCAGTCAGTCAGGACGTTTATAGATGTAGATAAACCAATATTGCCTTTGAACTGTTTCAATTTCTTATATTTGTTTGTATCTTAAAAATTACTAGAGTTTATTCCGCGTTTTATCTTTGTAGTGACAAACTATTGTTAACTCATCAGCTATTTCAATTTTATCCCACCGACGCCAATAAACATACAATTATTATCACTCCTAGTCAGACTTTATTCTTTTTAAATCCGTAGCTTATGACGCACTTCTTTCTTTCTCTCTCTCTCCTGATAATGTAGAGGCGATAGGAATAGGATAAAGAGCGGTCTTTGGAGACGCTATCGCCATCTATAGCGTACAGCCGCGTTTACACGAGAAACTTTAGTTGTTTTCAATCGTTTTGCAAATTCCTAAACCTTCCTGAAAAATATAATAATTAGATTTTCTTATCAAATATCACTTTGTACTATGTTTAACAGCAAAATATTCTATTTCGACCTCTCCTTCATGGATATATATAAATACTACATGTTATGGATTCCTTTCTCTTACCTTCCACCAGTGAGCACGAAAATAATGGATAATGTGCTCCCTGCTTCCACACAGCATATCGCTTAGGCACCAAAGAGAATATAAGGGAGGAGTGGAAGCTCCCCCGCTCCACAAGCGTAAATAGTTATGTCTCGCTTAAATTATACTAGCGGCAAGGCTAGCGGTACGAGGGAGTTTCCGGCTCAATAGCGCCACCTACGATACCATTTAATGTCTCAAACCGAAATGCCTCGGTACTGCGCATTGAAGATGCGCGGTAGAAAAGCGAGACAAGTTTTGCCCCTCTTTCCACTCCTCCCCTATACTCTCTTTGTAGGCACCCGTTCAGCAGAGAGAAAAAAATATGACCCCCCCCCCCCCATCTTCTGAGGGAGACTAAAATCAGGGAAATTCGTATTTTCTTTTCTTGCACATGTGCGAGATTTCAAACCCACCACTCAGGATTCACCTGACATATTTTGTTCGTTTTCCCCACGTGACTTGTCTATTTGCGACTCGGTTTAGAGCCACCTCTGACCTCTAGTCCGCTAGAGTATTCCGCATTTGGTGGGCAGCTTTTGGGCCTAGTTCGAAATCCGTAATACTTAGTTTGCCTCCATAACGGTAGCAAACGATTTCAAAGCGTCTCGTGGAAACACGAAATGTTTAAAACACTGAAATAAGTTCCACGAACCTTAATCTCAATTCAATAGAAAATACACCACTCTTATTAAAAATTAAACATTTGTTTTTAATGAAATACAATTTCAACATTAGTGATTTTTGTGATAAATTAATAATGGTACAAGTTTGTAAATATATATTTTATATAAGCTCGCTAACGTTCCGCACGCCCGTTGAATTTATTTTCTAAAATAGACCTAAAAATGAAATAAACAAGCTGGCCATATATATACGCCCGTTAAGGGGCAAATTGAAAATGAAGCAAGCGCCATCTAGTGAACAGAAATACAAACTCAAAGGTGACATTTTTTCATTGGCTGAAAACATTCTGACACTAAAATTCTGCCTCTGCGCATTTCTAAGCGAACCAATAATATCACCCCTCATTCGTGAAAGCCCGGTTTAGAAACTCGTATGGCCGTTGTAAATTTTGAATGAATTTATTTTTAGGTGTATTGAAAACAAAGGTTTGGATTCATTAACGTTTTAATGCTTTGTAATAATAGTTAATTAATATTTAAAATAATTTAAAGGAATCATATTTTGAAAACCACGCGAAATGTTTCCAAAACTTAGTGGCGTCAACGTCATTTTCCTTCATTTATATTAAAGTGATAGCGTCAGGGTCATTTTCTATCACTTCTTTACATTTTTCTTAAGTAACTACTACTTCAGAATATAGTTATTGACATAATACTAACTTAATCAATTCAATTGTGATCTAACGAAGGAAAAAGCTGAATTAAAATTCCAGAAATTTTTTCCCTATCAAACTTAAAATCGGAAGAGTTCTTTGTTATTTTAATTATGACTTCGGCCATATTCTTACTGTCAACGTTTCGTGCGAGGTAATATTTCAACAGATTCGTGTCGCATCGACCCAAAGATATCATAATATATAAATTGTAGTCATTTAAAAAGTTCTCTGCGAAAACCTTGGGATCAATGCTATCAATTACCATTTTAATGGACGCAGCAGCGTCTTTTTCGATACTCAGATGATGAAAGATTTGACTTAAGAACGATGAAGAAGAATCTTCAATGGCTTTATTTAATTCTTCTTTTGGGAATCTGGTCCAACAATATCTGAACAAGATCCTACAGTTGTAATCTCTGACATACCAGAGGGATCCATCAGCAAGTTCTACCAAATCATTGCCTTTTGTAGCTTCCATGGTACCAGTCATTTTTCCTAGGGTGTGGTCAATCGCTTTTAAAACCTCAGAATTTGAACATGCTAAGCAATTCGTGTTTAACAACAAATTTGTCGGGCATGGTTCAACTAATTCAGATATGATATCACATATTTGTTCAGAATTTAATTGGCACATTAAATATTCATAGATTGATGGATTGATGAAGCCGGACAATCGAGTAACCGTTGATTTGAAAATATTCAAGGCCTCCGCTTTTCCTCCCTCACTTAAATTATTAAATAGAAATTTTGCTGTTTCAATTTTACATACACTAATGTTTCCGAGTAAAAACTTCACACCAACTGACATTCTATCAAGATACATTCGAAGTGCTAGCATGCAATTTGATATCTCCGGCGGCAAGATTCCGTCAAGTTTATAATTCCAGTATTTTAGCATAAAATTAATGCCATATTCATCGAAACGTTCCAGACCCACTTCTTTAAGTCGTGGCCAGAGTTCCACTACAACATCCTCCAAGCCGTATTCGCATGCCAGTTGGAAACTGAATGACAAATCGAGGTCGCTTTGATTCTCTAGTAGTAGCCTGGCCATTTTGGGTCGATTCAATGGGCCTTCTATGGTCCAACTCAAATTGGCGACTTGGTGCTCGAAGGTGGTGTCGTTGACGTGGTCTTTGATTTCGTGAAGCCAATAATATATTTCATCTCCTACATCAGTCAATATCATCATGGTCATTTCTTTGATATGTGCTGCTATGTTGGATCGCTCCAGCTTGTCAATTGCTAGGCCGTGCCGTGGATCTCCTAAATAATTTTTATTTGCACTAATCATTACTGACGAGGCGAAATTAGTCAGGGCTTGACGTTGCAAGGAAATCATTGGCAGTTTGGCAATCTCCATTTTCAATTTTTCAGTACGATTTACGATTACGAATTAAATGCCAACAAATATGTCGTCGGGCTCAGGGCTTAGAAGATGCCAGTAATTTAATGCAGCCACGGAATTCTTATTTCTTCTGATGGGAGTTTTTGATACTGTTCAAATGCACATTGAATTTAGAAGAATTAGGCTAATATGATTCGATTTCGTTTTGATTCTAAAACAAGAAATTCGTGCCGACATTCATTATATTTAAAACGGAAAACAGCTGCTAATAACTTTCTACTCTTTTGATAACACCAAAAACGGATTTATGCACTAAGAACGTGGGATCATAGCTTTAGCCTCTGGTACCATCCTCGCATACTTTATTGAGAAACTTCGTCTGCTTATATTTTGACTCCACCCACCAATTCTGTATACTGTATAGCGACTTCTAAAGATCGAAAATGTCATTCTTATCTCTATTTTCGTGGTTAAATATTTTTTTCCGAAATTGCGCCAGTGGTAAAAAAGCAAAGTGGACAACAATGCTATATAACTCCCGATTTAGTGGAATTAAGTTTTAAAGTTAAGAATATAAATAATTGATGTTTCTTTTTTAAGCATCTAGTTTTTCTTTCTTTGTATATTTAACCACGAAAATAGAGATATACAGAATTTGTGGGTGGAGTCAAAATATAAGCAGACGACGTTTCTCAATAAAGTATGCTAGGATGGGTAGTGAATTTGCTACCTTCAACGTTCTTCTCACATAAATCCGTTTTTGATAACACGAGATGAAAGGCTTTCATATAGAGCTATTTCAGAGGGGGTAATGGCTACGTCACCAATGCTATTTGCCCATAGAGAAAACCCTCATAAAATGGCCGCCCTACACTCAAGCAGCCATGGAAATAAGGTTTTTTTTTTCAACTAGTCCTCGGGACCAGTGACCCCGACATCAACAATATTCAAACTGGTCCCTGAGACCAGTTACCCCTGTGCGATTTATTTTACTACTGGTCCCACTTTAAAATTATTTATAAATATAAAATTACATGGTCCCAAATCATTTTTTATAATTTTATTTAGCCATCTTTGACTACATTATCGTACGAAAGCCAAAAGATTATCGATTTTCAACCAAAATTATCGTACGCTCCAGCGGTGTTCTGATTGACCTTGCAATTATACTAAAATCGGTACAACTTACAAGGGTCCTGAAGGAGATGGACAAATAACGTCTCCAAACGTTTCTTTCATTCTGCCTTTGGACTTAAAACATGAATAATTTCATCCTATTTCACCTTTTTCTTCGTCTAGCGAGCCTTTTGTGCCCAGATTAGTTAGATTTCCCTCTAAATTATCGTACAATTATCGTACGCCGAAGCCGAATTATCGAATTTAGCCTACAAGTACAGCGTCATAATTACAGTAACTCTTAAAATTATCGCATTGTACTATAATTATCGTACGTCTGGCAACGCTGTACTGATTACTACTAACCTGACACTACGACTAGGAGTAGAGATAATAGATAGTTTTCACACATGGAGGATTAATACCATTTACACCAGGAAGCCGGGCTGCTTTTGTCCTCCAGATAGCCCGGCCTCCTGGTGTAAATGGTATGAATCCTCCATGAATGAAAACTATCTATTAGGAAATTAGATTAAGACTCCTTGCAATGAGAAAGGAGTCGAAATTTGACGAAAACCTTTAATTAATAAACTGGTCCCCTTTCAATATTTATCAAAGTTTAGAATTAATAAACAAGTCCCTAGGACTCGTGACCCTCGGTTTTTGAATAAAAAAACTAGTCTGAGTAATTAATAAAGTGGTTTTGGACCTGTAAACCTGCGTTATTTCCATGGCTGACTCAAAGGCAGGCCCAATTTTCGTAGCAGACGAAATTTTTCCCCCACTGAAATAGCTCTATAGAGGGTGGGCGTTGTTAAGCAATCAGTCAGGACGTTTATAGATGTAAATAAACCAATATTACCATTGAACTGTTTCAATTTCTTATATTTGTTTGTATCTTCAAAATTAGTTAAGTTTATTCCGCGTTTAATTTTTGTAGTGACAAACTATTGTTAACTCATCAACTATTTAAATTTTATCCAACCGGCGCCAGTAAACATACAATTATTATTACTAAAAGTCGAACTTCATTCTTTACCCGTAGCTTATGACTCACTTCCTTCTCTCACTCTCCTGCTCATATAGAGGCGAAAGGAGAAAGAGCGTTCTTTGGAGGCGCTATCGCCATCTATAGCCGCGTTTACACGAGAAACTTTATAGTTTTTTTCAATCGTTTTGCAAATTCCTAAACCTTCCTGAAAAATATAATAATAGATTTTCTCATGAAATATCACTTAGTGCTATGTTTAACAGCAAAATATTCTGTTTCGACCTCTCCTTCATGGATATATATAAATACTACATGTTATGGATTCCCATCTCTTACCTTCCACACGGCATTTCGCTTAGTGGGCGCCCCGTTCAGCAGAGAAAAAAATATAACTCTCTCCCCCCTCCATCTTCTGAGGGAGACTAAAATCAAGGAAATTCGTATTTTTTCTTCTTGCGCATGGGCGAAATTTCAAACCCACCACTGAGGATTCTCCGGAGAGATATAATTTTTTTTCCCCACTTGGCCTACCTACTTCCGACTCAATTTAAAGCCACCTCACATCCACGAGTGTATCGCATATTTGGTGGCTAGCTTTTTGGCCTTGTTCGGAATCTGTAATACGAAGTTTTGTCTCCAGAACGGTTGGAAACGATTTCAAAGCGTCTCGTGGAAACAGGGCTTTAATGTTTAAGACACTGAAATACGTTCCACGAACCTTAATCTCAATTCAATAGAAAATACATCACTCTTATTAAAAATTAAACATTTGTTTTTAATGAAATACAATTTCAACATTAGTGATTTTTGTTATAAATTAATAATAGTATTATAGTACAAGTTTGTAAATATATATTTTATAAGCTCGCTAACGTTCCTTGCGCCCGTTGAATTTATTTTCTAAAATTTAAAACAAAGGTTAGGATTCATTAACGTTTTAATACGTAGTACTAATAGTTAATTAAAATTTAAAATAATTTAAAGCAATAATATGTTGAAAGCCACGCGTAATGTTTCCAAAACTTGGTGGTGTCAATGTTATTTTAATTCATTTAGATTAAAGTGATAGCGTCAAGGTAATTTTCTAACACTTCTTTACTTTTTTCTTAAGTAATTATTAACACTACTAGGCCTGTACTTCAAAATATGGTTCTTGACGCATTATAACGTCATACCAACTTAATCAATGCAATTGGAATCCAACGAAGGAAAAAGCTGAATTAAAACACCCGAAATTTTTTCCCTAACTCTCTCAAAATCGATAGAGTTCTTTGTTATCTTAATTATGACTTCGGCCATATTCTTACTGTCGACGTTACGAGCGAGGTAATATTTCAACAGATTCGTGTCGCATCGACCCAAAGATATCATAATATCTAAATTGTATTTATTTAAAAAGTTCTTGGCGAAAACCTTGGGATCAATGCTATCAATTACCATTTTAATGGACTCAGCAGCGTCTTTTTCGATACTCAGACGACGAAACATTTTACTTAAGAACGTTGAATTAGGATCTTCGATAGCTTTATTTAATTCTTTTCTCGGGAATCTGCTCCAACAATATCTGAACAAAATCCTACGGTTGTAATCTCTGACAAACCAGAGAGTTCCATCAGCAAGCTCTACAAAATCATTGCCATTTGTAGCTTCCATCGTACCATTCATCTTGCCTAGGGTGTGGTCAATCGCCTTTAAAACCTCAGAATTTGGACATGCTAAGCAATCCGTCTTGAACAACAAATTTGTCGGGCATGGTTCAAATAATTCAGATATGATATCACATATTTGTTCAGAATTTAATTGGCACATTAAATATTCATAGACTGATGTGTATATGATCGTGAACAAGCGAGTAGCCGCTGATTTGAAAATATTCAATGCCTCTGCTTTTTCTTCGTCACTTAATTTGTTAAATAGAAATTTTGCTGCTTCAATATTACATAGACCAAGGTTTCCGAGTAAAAACTTCACACCAACTGACATTCCATCAAGATTCATTTGATGTAATGGCGTGCAATATGATATCCCCCGCAAGATTCCATCTAGTTTATAAATCCAGTATTTCAGCATAAAATTAGTGCCATATTTATCGAAATATCCCAGACCAACTTCGTTAACTCGTGGCCAAAGTTCCACTACAACATCCTCCAAGCCGTATTCGCATGCCATGTGAAAACTGAATGACAAATCGAGGTCGGTTTGATTCTCTAGTATTAACCTGGCCATCTTGGGTCGATTCAATGGGCCTTCAATGGTCCAACTCAAATTGGCGATTTGGTGCTCGAAGGTGGTGTCGTTGACGTGGTCTTTGATTTTGTGAAGCCACACAAATATTTCACCTCCTAAATCACCCAGTATCATCATGGTCATTTCTTTAATATGTGCTGCTATGTCGGATCGTTCCAGCTTGTCACTATTTCTGGGGTTCCATGTATTTTTTAAATATTGTTTATTTTCACTAATCCAGACTGACGAGGCGAACTTAGTCAGGGCTTGACGTTGTAAGGAAATCATTGGCAGTTTGGCAATCTCCATTCTCAATTTTTCAATACGATTTTCGATTACGAATTAAACGTCAAAAAATGTAGCTGTCGTCAGGCACAAGGCTTAAAAGATGCCAGTAATTTAATGCAGCCACGGAGTTCTTATTTCTTCTGATGGGCGTTTTTGATACTGTTCAAATGCACGTTGAATTTAGAAGAGTTACGCTTATCTGATTCGTTTTCGTGTTGATTCTAAAACAAGAAATTGGTACCGTCATTATATTTAAAATGGAAGAGAGACTACACAACCGCTGCTTATAAGTTTTTTATGCTTTTGATAACAAGTAATGAAGGTGGGCGTTGTTAAGCAGTCAGTCAAGACGTTTATAGATGTAGATAAACCAATATTACCTTTGAGTTGTTTCAATTTCTTAATTTGTTTGTATTGTAATTGTTCCGCGCCTAATATTTGTACTGACAAATTATAGTTAGCTCAAGTATTTTAATTTTTTTCCAACCGACGGTAATAAACACACAATTTATATAACTCACAGTCAGACTATTCTTTATCCGTAGCTTATGACACGCTTCTTTATCTCACTCTCTCGCTAATGTAGAGGTGAAATGATAAGCTTTATAATTGTTTTCAATCGTTTAGCCAATTCCTGAATCTTTCTGAAAAATATAATAATAGATTTTCACATGAAATATCACTTTGTATTATGTTTAACAGCAAAATATTCTATTTCGATCTCTCCATCATGGATATATATATAAATACTACATATTATGGATTCCCATCTCTTACCAGGGAGGAAAGGGAGATGCCGCGTGAATAGCGCGAGGTGTCTCTCTTTTGGGTGGGGGAAGTAAATTTCCCAGCCAACGGGGGTAGTATCGCCCGGGCCACCGCGAGCTCTACTGCGCAAAATCCAAATTTTTTATCTCATGTAGCAACTATTCGTGATGTCACTTCGCGCATGCTCAATGATCCACCTAATGACCCAGGGAGAGAGAGAGAACATAGTATTTCATACCCCCGTTTTCAACCCCTTCCCGCTAGATACGAGTTCTGTTAGCATTAGGTGGCTTCTCCCTTTCCTCCCTGCCATCTCTTACCTTCCACACGGCGTTTCGCTTAGGCACCCGTTCAGCAGAGGGGAAAAAATATGACTCACCCAATCTTCTGAGGGAGACAAAAGTCAGGGAAATTCGTATTTTCTCTTCTTGCGCATGGGCGAAATTTCAAACCCACCACTCAGAATTCACAAGAGAGATTTAGTTCCTGTTCCCACTTGACTCATCTCTTTCCCACTCAATTTAGAGCCACCTCTCATCGGCTAGAGTATCGCATATTTGGTGGGCAGCTTTTTGGCCTAGTTCTGAATTTTTAATACTTAGTTTGTCTCCATAACGGTAGGAAACGGTTTCGAAACGTCTCATGTAAACACGGCTTTAATATTTAAGAACCTGAAATACGTTCCAAGAACCTTAATCTCACTTCAATGGAAAATACACTCTTGTTAAAAAATTAACCATTTGTTACCTCTCCGAGTGACGTATGTCACGGAGAGGTTCTGTAACGATCGTGTGTGTGTGTCTGTATGTCTGTGTGTCTGTGTGTCTGTGTGTCTGTTGTTACACCCACGTGACCGCGTTCGCAGTTTCCAAATCGGAGCAAACGTGTTCGCCATTTCCGAACTGCTTTCACAGTAACGGAAATAGCTCCTCTACTTGAGTTCTCACACCACCATCTCCTGGTCTTTGTCCATCCCACACGGACACCAGTCTGTACTTACAGGCTTCTAATCACCAACATCTTTTGGTCTTCGTCCATCCGACATGTACACCAGTCTGTACATACTGGCTTCTAATCACCACCATCTTCTGGTCTTCGTCCATCCCACTTGGACACCAGTCTGTACATACTGGCTTCTAAACACCACCATCTTCTGGTCTTCGTCCATTCCACTTGGACACCAGTCTGTACATACTGGCTTCTAATCACCACCATCTTCTAGTCTTTGTTTTTGTCCATCCCACATGGACACCAGTCTGTACACCTGGCTTCTACACCACCATCTTCTGGTCTTTGTTTTTGTCCATCCCACATGGACACCAGTCTGCACACCTGGCTTCTACTCCGTCGTCATCGTTTGGTTTAAGACATTCGCGGCGATCAGCTAGGGTTACGAGAAACGTCTAGCCTCCCTAGGGTGGGTTGTCCACGATAGGTTTTCGCAATTGCGGTTGTTCTTGCTTTTAACTGTAGTTCGACACCCTTATATACTACCTATTTGTGTAAGGCGAAGCAACCGGCGTATGCTTCATTTCAAACGCCAATATTAGTCAAGTCTCTCAAGAATGTTTAATTGTTCTTTTTTAAAACGATGTAACGTTCAATAAGGCGAATAACTAACGAAGAAAATATTAAATATTAATTATATTCATTTTAATATTTAAGATAATCTTGTTTCTCAATTCAAAATTAATACGGAAAGAGTTAAAAAGCAGTCTATGTTTTTGTCTGTGTGTGTCCGTCCGTTGTTACAGTAGTGCGCTGCGTTAGAAGTTCGTTTTGTTTTGATGTGTAAAGGAATCCTACAGAACCATAATTTTCCCTTTATCCTTTATATAAAGTGAATATGTGGAAATATTTTTCGTAATTATGATGCATTTAGTACTTTTGTAGCTTTAAAGCTCTATTTCATTTTGATATCCCAAGAATATTTTTTATATTATTATTTGAAATGGATGTTTATATATTACTTAAGCTATACTACATCTGTTTATAGCATAATCCTTTCGTTATTGATAACAAGAAGAACGCTACAATTTCGATCATATGAACTTTGATTTGTCAATAGGCCTAGTGAACCAAAAAGTAAACGCTTGGGTTTGGTTTTCGTTTCTGTAATGCAGAGACATTAACGGTTCAGAGTGGGCCGAAAGTTAAATACACTTTTATATAATTAGGCTTAGATTATATAATCATGGTGGAAATCTGGGCCGCGTTCAGCAGAGCCCAGCGCTGTTAGCAGTGTCCTACATAACGGGATTTTGTTTTTGAATTTTGACGTCACGGTTCTTAGCGCTGAGCTAGCGCGGTCTTCAAAGAAAATAGTCGGCTCTTTGGATAACGTGACGTAAAACGCATAGTTCTCAGCTTGGCGAAAAAACCATGGAGGAATTAATACAAATAGCTCTATGGGACTATATCTATTTAATTGGCGTGAAACCGGTTGATCACGCGAGAATTTTAAGAGATATGATAGTTTCTAATTTTAATTATAAAAGTTGTTATCTATCTCTATAAATATGTTATCATACAATTTTTGTTAAGCCTTGGTACCTTGCGTCATTTATAAAACGCCCATGACCGGAGAAAAGCTATGACGACAGAGCTCACCGGTAAACATTTCCAAAATCCGCTGTCTTTTTTGGTGAGCTCTGCTGAACGCAGCCCAGACCAGTGAAAGGTCTGATCGTAATCGGATAATAGCTTCGTGTTTTCATGCTTTTTATGGCACGCATTTACTTTCAGTGTGTGTAGCCACAAATAAGCTTTGGTGTTATGTAACGTTAACAGTCATGTTGACAAACTAAGAAAATCGTTGAGGTGAAACGAGAGGATAGTGTTTATATGGCAACGCTGTTGTGAATATGGCTTTGAACATAGAGGGCATACAGTTGAGGAGTAGAAAATTGGGCCTTTACAAACACGTAAAGGTAATATCCCTCCAAAGTTTTATCTCTTCATTTCCCGTTTTTCCCCCATCGGATGATTTTAATGTGTACAAGTATATCATTATTGGATGTAAAATGTCGTCTGATTTACAGTATATTTGCTATGCTTCGTATACTGCTTTAATATTTCATAAATTTTAACTTAAGAAACATTTCCATATCTGGGTAAATAAGTTTGTAAGTAGTCGTCTTGACTCGGAGAGGTAATATTTTGGTTTTCCCAACTTGTTTTTAATGAAATACAATTTCAACATTGTTATTTTTTTGATAAATTAATTAATGGTACAATTGTTATTTTTTTGATAAATTAATTAATGGTACAATTGTTATTTTTTTGATAAATTAATTAATGGTACAAGTTTGTAAATATATATTTTATAAGGTCATTAATATTCCGCGCGCCCGTTGAATTTATTTTCTAAAATTCAAAACAAAGGTTAGGATTCATAATAATTAGTACTAATATTTAATCAATATTTAAAATAATTTAAAGTAATCGTATTTTGAGAGCCGGGCGAAATGTTTCCAAAACTTAGTGGCGTCAACGTCATTTTCGTTCATTTATATTAAAGTGATAGCGTCAGGGTCATTTTCTAACACTTGTTTACTTTTTTCTTAAGTAATTAGTAACTCTACTAGGCCTACTTAAAAATATCGTACTTGACATATTATAACGTCATACTAATTTAATCAATGCAATTGGGATCTAACGAAGGAAAAAGCTGAATTAAAATATTAGATATTATTTCCCTAACATTAAAAAACCTAGAAGACATCCTTGTTATCTTGATTATGACTTTGGCCAAATTCTTACTGCCAACGTTACGAGCGAGATAATGTTTCAACAAATTCGTGTCATAAGTTCTTGTCGAAACTCTTGGGATCAGTCTGGGAAATAGCACACTTCCTCTGGTCCAAAACCAGTTTATTAATACACCCTTTCGACGGGAAAAGGGGGGTAGGCAACCCTTAGTATCGGCAGATGCAAGGGGGGTTGCTCCAATGCCATGTTTGCGCACTCTCAGATCCAAAACGCCTACAGCCTACAGCGCAGGCGCTAAAAAGAGAGATGGAAGGCATAGTTTTACCCCCGCGCCTTTCCCTCTTAGACTCGTCGAAAGGGTGTATTGCTAGGACTAGTTTTTTAATTCAAGAAGGGGGGTTACAGTTCTCGGGACCAGTTTATTAATTGCAAATGTATAGGAGAGCAAAGGCGGGGACCAGTACCGAGACCAGTTTAATATTTAGGACACTAGGGGGGTCACTGGTCCCAAGCACTAGTTTAAAAAATATCCTTATTTCCCAGACTGCAAGATGGGATCAATGCTATCAATTACCATTTTTATGGACACAACGTCGTTGTTGTAACTCAGATGACGAAATATATGATCTAAGAACCTTGAAGAAGAATCTTGAATAGCTTCATTTAATTTTTCTTTTGGGAATCTGCTCCAACAATATCTGAACAAAATCCTACGGTTGTAATCTCTGACAAACCGGAGATCTCCATCAGCAAGTTCGACCAAATCATTGCCATTTGTAGCTTCCATAGTGCCAGTCATCTTGCCTATATAGGGTGTGGTCAATCGCCTTTAAAACATCGGTATTTGCGCATGCTAAGCAATCCGTCTCTAACAAGAAATCTGTCGGGCATGGTTTTACTAATTCAGATATGATATCACATATTTGTTCAAAATTTAATTGGCACATTAAATATTCATAGACTGATGGGTCGATAGAGGTGTACAAACGAGTAGCCTCTGATTTGAAAATATTCAAGGCCTCCGCTTTTCCTTCCTCACTTAGAAATTTTGCTGTTTCAATTTTACATAGATCAAATTTTCCGAGAAAAAACTTCACACCCACTGACATTGTATCAAGATACATTCGAAGTGCTGGCATGCAATTTGATATGTCCAGCAAGCGTCCTTCTAGTTTAAAAATCCAATATTTTGCCATAAAATTAATTCCATATTCATGGAAAAGTGCTAGACCCGCTTCTTTAACTCGTGGCCAAAGTTCCACTACTACATCCTCCAAACAGTAAGTGCATGCCATTTCAAAACTGAATGACAAATCGAGGTCGCTTTGATTCTCTAGTAGCAACCTGATCATCTTGGGTCGATTCAATGGGCCTTCAATGGTCCAACTCAAATTGGCGACTTGGTGCTCCAAGTTGGTGTCGTTGACGTGGTCTTTAATTTCTTGAAGCCAATTAAGTATTTCACCTCCCACGTCTGATAATATCATCTTGGTCATTTCTTTAACATGTGCTGGTATGTTGGATTGTTCCAGCTTGATAATTGCTCTGTTGTTCATTGGATCTCTTAAGTATTGTTTATTTGCACTAATCCAGACTGACGAGGCGAATTTAGTCAGAGCTTGACGTTGTAAGGAAATCATTGGCAGTTTGGCAATCTCCACGATTTTCACTTCCGAATTATTCTTCAACAAATATATTTGAAGATGCCATCATTTGAATGCAGCCACGGAATTCTTATTTCTTCTGATGGGCGTTTTTGATAATGTTAAAATGCACGTTGAAGTTAGAATAGTTACGCTTATATTAAACGTTTTCGTTTTGATTCTAAAACAAGAAATTGGTACCGTCATTCATTATATTTAAAATGGAAGACAAACCACCCAACCACTGCTTATAAATTTTCTATGCTTTTGCTAACATGTAATGAAGTTGGGCGTTGATAAGCATTCAGCCAGGATGTTTATAGATATAGATAAACCAATATTACCTTTGAACTGTTTCAATTTTTTATAATTATTTGCATTGTAATTATAACTAGAGTTTATTCCGCGCCTGATATTTGCAGCAGGGTTGTTGATTTTTTTGATTTTTTCAAAAAAATCAAAAAAATCGATTTTTTTGATTTAAATCGGATTTTTTTGATTTTAATTGATTTATTTGATTTTTATTGAACTACCAGATAGTAAATAACCAACATGAAAACTTTTGAGTCAAAATTAATCAAAAACAAAATAATCATGACATTTTAGCAGCTATTGGATATTGTTACTATTCAAATGCTTGCATAAAAAGACTAGCTTGACCGCTATATCATTTCCTAGCCTATCCAGCAAGACAAACTGGAGTTCTGGGTAAAACTTAAACTAAAATATACCAAAACCATGATTATTTTTAATTTTAGGTCTTTTCTAGTTAAGTTTCTTCTCGAGTTTCTTAAACTACTTCTTGGAATCTTAGAAAACCTTTTTTAAAATTAAAAATATATTCTTGATTTTAATCAAATGATTTTTTTTAAAAAAATCGCTTGATTTAAATCATGATTTAAATCAGTGATTTAAATCAAACTGATTTAAATCAAACAACCCTGATTTGCAGTGACATTATATAGTTAACTCATAAAATATTTTAATTTTGTCCAACCAACGCCAATAAACATACAATTATTATCACTCACAGTCAGACTTTATTCTTTCTTAATCCATAGCTTATGACGCACTTCTTTATCTCACTCTCCTGATAATGTAGAGGCGTAAGGAGATTACACGTGAAACTTTCAAATTGTTTACAATAGTTTTCCAAATTCCTAAACCTTCCTGAAAATATAGTAATTAAATTTTCTCATGAAATATCACTTTGTATTATGTTTAAGTGCAAAATATTCAATTTCGATCTCTCCATCATGGATATATTTAAATACTACATATTATGGATCCCCATCTCTTACCTTCTACACGGTATTTCGCTAGGCCAAGGCAAGATGTGACTTCCAACCCCCCCCCCCCCACTTGTTAGTGAGAGGGAAATTTTCTCTTCTTGCGCTTGGGCGTAATTTCAAACCCACCACTCAGGATTCTTCGGAGAGATATAATTTCTTTCCCCACGTTACCTTGCTGCTAAGGTCTTAACGCAGCTTTTTGGCTTAGTTGGGAATCCGTAATACCATAAGGAGATTATCTCTCTCTCTCTAAGGGCCCAAGCGCATCTATTAGCAAAAACATCTAGTTCAGCTAGATATGACGTAGATTTTGTATAGGGGCTCCTTCCGAATTTTTCGTCAAATTCGCGGGAGAGAAAAATAATTTTCAAAATCAGCCACGACCGATGTCCTAAGCCGGTCGTGGTCTAGAGGCGAGCTCTGAGATAGCGCTCCCAAGCGGTTGGGAATCAAACTAAAACAGGCGGGTAGGCGAGGGCCGCGAGAGAGGAAGGACTGAGGGGAAAAAATAAGTAAGAGAATTTCCAGAACCCCCCAGCTCTCTCAGACACAAGAGGTAAATTCGCGCTTAGTAAAAATCACGAAGAGCTGTCGTGAGAAATCTTTGAAGGAGGGAAAAATGTTCAATGCCGGGTTACTCTGCAGCGAATGCGCTCGGCCTCTGTTTAGGCTATACAATTATTATACCACTTGAGATGAGACGGATGGCTGACCAAATCGGACATACATACATTTCAACCGTAACATAGAATCTTGGGCCCTTAGAGAGAGAGATAATGTCCTTATGGTAATACGTTGTATTTATCCATAACGGTAGGAAACGGTTTCGAAACGTCTGTTGTAAACTCCGCTTTAATTTTTAAACCACTGAAATAAGTACCTTATTCTCACTTGAATAGAAAATACACCAGTAGTATTAAAAATTAAACATTTGTTTTTAATGAAATACAATGGCAACAGTAATGATTTTTGTGATAAATTAATAATGGTACAAAGTTTATAAATATATATATTTTGTATATAAGCCCGCAAATGTTATACTCGCTCGCGTTGAATTTAGTTTTAAAATTCACAACAAAGGTTTGGATTCATTAACGTTTTAATACGTAGTACTATTAGTTAATTGGTATTTAAAATAATTTATAGCGATCATATTTTGAGAGGCTCGCGAAATGTTTTCAAAACTTAGTGGCTTCAACATCGTCTTCTTCCACGTCTAAAGTGATGGCGTCAGGGTCATCTTCTAACACTTTAGTACTTTTTTCTAACGTTGAATTATTTAAATTGTCCATTTTAATCGACGTTTGATTGTCACCAACGAAAGCTTCGTTAACCGCGCCCGTCGACTTTTTACGGTTCATTCTTAATACGTTAGCGATTTCGTCACCTTGCTGGCGAGCGAAACTTACAAATACCTGCAATTAAATAATTGTTAATTAGCGTTTTACAATCGTTAATGGGGTAGAATTATTTTCTTTTTTAGTGGGTACTTAAAGGGTATGCGAATTTACAATTTCATATCATATTTTAGCACGAAAGTGGTATTATGTTTCACTTTCAAGTCTCTACTTTCAAAATATTAAGTTTTTAATACTATTGAACCAAAGTTTCTATTTTTAAAATTCATTGGAAAATCACGAAAACTCAGTTTTGATATATCAACAATTTTTGCCTTGTCGAGCTTGTTTGGCTGTTTTATGACATCACTATGACGTGAGGAAAAAAAGCGCGCGAATCCTATTTGCGCGAGGTATACGCGTCTCGAGCTTCTCGCCAGTCTAAACTCAGGGTCTGATAGCAGAGAGTGGCACCATCTCACGTAAGCAAATATATCTGTGACGTCGGACATTTTAGCCTTTCTTAAAAGAGGATTTCAAATAATTTCAAATGAAGCATTTTCAAATGCACATTGCCAAATAACCAGAAATCGGAGAATTAAAAGCTTGATATTTTTGAATTCACAGAAATTAATTCTATATTTTACTATATAAATCAGTGGTTTTTCAAACGAAGCTTCTCATTCCCTTTAAATGAAAGATCTTTGCAAGGTGATTAAATTTAATTACGATTGTATCTTACCTGATCAAGTGTAGTTTGACTAATTGAGAAATCCTTGATACCCAGTTTCTCTTGGTTTAGTTCCAAATGACCGAAAATGTCGTGTAGAGGAATATTTTTCTCGGGAAGACTAAATTCAATCATGTTGTAATGTTGCGCCTGAAACCAAAAAAAAAAGAATGGCATTATTTTTCTGTGGTTTTCAGAATTTTTTTAAAGGGGATAATAGCCTATGAATCGTCATTAAATTATACATTAAAGTCTTAGTTATCTAGTAGAATATAAGAGATATAGCCCTTGTTAACGATACACCCAACAGCCAATTTTAGGTTATTTTTTCTTTTCTTTTGTTATCCATATTAAAGTCATATAACCAACTTTTCACATTTTCAAGTATTTAAAACTATCAAAACCTTATGGATGGTGATCGAAATGAAGGCTATTTATCCCTTTAAACAGTAATCAATCTTACCCTTAGAATGGCGCTAGGAAAGAACGCCATCATGAAATCTATGATAATACTCAAATCATCGACTGACTCCATTACCCGTAAGGTTATCGTATATCCTGTTCCGAATCTAAGGGTTTTAATAGCATAATTAGAACCAGTTAAAAATACCTTTCCGTAGAGTATAAACTCGTAATTGCAAAAGTTGCAATCTTGGAATGCTTCCCGTTTGACATTGAAAAAACCGGTTTTCAATGAGGAGTTCGATACATTCCAAGACTGCATTTTTAAAATTTTTTTTTTCTTACTTGTATTTTAAAAGTTGGGGTGACCCTAAAATTTTATCCTGCCATTTACCATAATGGCAAGCCTGGAACATAGAACGTCGCATTCTTCCATGCTGTGAGAGGTCAATAAGACTGACCGGTTGTCTTTGACTGTCTGAAGAACGTTGTTCCAGACCAGTCTTCTGGTTACCGGATCCATTCCGGTTGTGGGTTCGTCCAGTAGGACAATTTGCGGATTACCAAGCATAGAGATGGCGGTACAAACCTTACGTTTGGTACCTCTACTTAGCGTACCAACGTGGCGGTTTGTGTAAATTTTCAACTCGAATTTGGCCATGGCTTTTTGAACTACCATTTTGAGATCATTTTTGGGTATTCCTCGAAGTTTACCGTAAATTATGAAATGTTGCTCGGGGCTTAGTAGATCGTCTAATGCATCCGCTTGGGGACAGTAGCCAAGTAATTCGCTGTTGTTTGATAACACTTTGGAAATTCTGTGAGAAAAATGACCCAGAATTAGAACCTTATGTGAATTTGAAGGAAGTGGTTTTATTGTTCGTATGTTTTATGGCTTACTTCTCTCCACCAATGAACGCTTGTCCGGATGATGACGTAATATGTCCAGTTAGAATACGGAACAGTGTTGTCTTACCAGCTCCGTTGACACCCAGTAACCCAAAACACTATAATGTATAATTCATATTAATTTAATTAACTTATACTCCCGGGTTTCGACACCAGTTTTTTCTTCAAAATCGTACCTCTCCATGGGTATTTCCAAACGTGACGTTATTGACAGCCACGTGTTTCCCAGCTTCCCCGTCGAAAACTTTCCGGACATTCTTAATCTTCAAGACGTCATTTTTGCTGGCGTCACTCTCTACGCGTTTGCGTTCTTCGGCCACGTCACTGTCATCTTGCGGTACTTCACCCTTAACTTTGGTCTGCAAAGGCTTAGGTTAATTTTCTATCATGTTTATTAACTCGGTTTTAACTTACACTGGCAAGAATGAAGCCCATTGAATTTCCAGAAGCAAATTAAGCGAAAATAGTACAAAGCCTTCCGTGGCTAAGGCAATCATATGATGAGAACCACGTTCCAACTGAATGGACTTTCATACGTATCTTGCCCGAAAAGAGCAAATATTTCAGCTTGAATATGGTTTTGAGCCATTGATTACTAAACCACCCATAAGACAGTATTTGTGGTGCTAGTAAGGCAAGGTTTTCGACTAGGTTTAACCATATCTTGTTCCCTGTTTAAGGTTTTTAATTGTTTAATATTAATTTTTGCTTTCAAACTACGCGTGTTTCTGACAGTTGAAATTGAATAGTCTTAACTTACACTTCCCAGGCTAAATAGTCCAAGTACTAACATGGACACCATGATACTGACTCCGACAAATACGTTTAGGCAATAGAGTACCATGAAGGCGATACTAGCTTCGCTGAATAGTTTTTCTAGTAGGTACATAAGCGGTGTTGTGGCCCAGCTGTTGATTTAATAAGAAATTGGATTTTTTTACAATGGTAACGTAAATTTCAAACCCATATAAAATAACTTACCCGAAAAGTAACAGTAATACGAAAATTCCTGGTAAATTAAGATTAGCCAACGTACAATGGCAATCCAAATATTAGTATAATTATTGTAGATATTGCAACG
>JAEQBA010002483.1:0-23192 GCA_019434445.1 Phalangium opilio
TTTCATTCAACCATATTTTCCGAAGGCTTTAAAATGTGACTTTCACACACTCATTTGGCATTAACGGAACTACTGTTAACAAAGTTTACAAAGACCATTGTTTGACAACTACGCGAAAGATTTAACAGATCGCAAATAATCGTACAAAAAGTTCAAGAACAAACCTCTCTCTAGAAAGCTCCAAAGATTTAAATACATTTTAACCCACGCTGTGATAAATGCCTTCTTATGTTTTAACATTGAAAATAAACTTGTCGTATGAATTTTAATGTGTCAGGTTATTTTAATCAGCTGCTATATTATCCTCAATAGCTTTACTTTAACCGTTGTGTTGCAAGCTTTCAACAATTTCCCATAGTTTTGAACTTGCCTCCAGTTTAACACCTCAGAAAAGCGACATCTAGCGCCATTTGTGAAATCCTAACTGCCACCCCCCTTTTTTTCGTATTTCAAGGCCTAGTATTAGAGAAGGCAGTGTCTATAGAGACGGAAGTATGGCAGTATAGAAAATTTACGGGTGTAGGCTAGACAAAAAGTCTATAAAAACCCCCTTAAACATTGTGTTTACAGTAAAATATTATTTGCAATAGCCCAGAAGTATCTTGAGAAGGCTATTTGAAAAAAGTGTACGAATTTAGACTGATTAACCCCTATATTTGTTATTAATGAAAGCGAAAACATGGGAATAGGCGCGAAATCTAAAGCTCATCTAAAAGTATGAAGTGAAATACTCAAAGTTCGCCAAGGAATAGGGGTGTGCGAATAGTAAATTTGCAATCCAATACTAGATTAGAAATTTTCGAATAATATTCGATCTTTCGAATACTCGGATAGTCCTAAAAACAACCACTAACGTTGCATCAAAAAGATCAATATCAATATCATTTCGTATACTAATTCAGCACTCTGGAACCATACTCCATCATTTATCATATTTTTATTTTAGCATAATTAATGTGATTTTCATCCAAAACCTGTTTGCTTCGATGAAACGTTGATAAATTTTAATAAAAGAGTTACGATTAAACCTATAGTACTATTTCGCCAAGCCTGAAACAAAAAATAACTTTTCAAAGATTATCGTGAATGAATGAATGAATATTTATTAACTTTTCACCTAGGTGAATCCCTTTTAAATCAGGGAGGAGCAAGTAATTGCTCACAAGTAGTAGCTTTGGTGTTTTGCGGGTAGGAGTCTTACAGGGGTCCGTAGGAAATAAATTATTATTTTACCCCTGGAGGTTCGGCACTTGAAAGTACATGGATCTAAGTATTTTACAAGCGCGAATAAAGAACAGGCCCTGGAACAGGGTAATTTGGGCGGGCGTTAAAAGTCCACGAGCCCCTTCCCCGGGACGGGGGACATGAAAGAAAAGGCGGGTTATAGCGCTTAAGGCGAAAAGGAATTACTTATTTTTCGCCGTCCTGTCAGCATAGTTGAATTACTTATTTTTCGCCGTCCCGTCAGCATAGTTTAAGTGAGCCAATAAGATAATTTAAAGTAACGGTTCTCTATTCCTGCTTCTAAAATTACGTGGATCCCTGAAAGTATCTAAAACTATTTTTGAAAAAATCACAATTACACAGTTTGAGCGAAAAACACTATTGTTTTTTAATTGTCTTAAATTAATATGTTATTAATAGAAGTAAATCTCTTCAGAAATGACAGTGATAACATTGATTGGATGGCATAAAGGATTCATTCCGTTATTGCTCCCTATTTTCAAAGAGGGAAGAGAACTTTTCAGACTGGACCAAATTGATCGAAATACCAAACAAAGTCAGTTGATTTGCCATTACTTTGGGTTACATGGAGGATTTTTCACGATTGAATTTTTCTTTATGTTCTCCATGTAACGAAAAGTAATGTTGATCCTTTCTTTCGAATGATCGGGACCTGCAACTCTTGGTACACAGTGTTGCCAAGTTTGCTGACAGAACCCTCTCATCAAAAGAAAGAATCCATGAGTCAATCAACTGACTTTGTAGGGTATTTCGATGAATTTGGCTTCATCTGAAATTCTCTCGTCCCTCCAAAAGATAAGGAGGCAATAACGGAATGAATTCCTTCTTCGTCATCCGCGTGCCATCCAACAGAATCCCTGCTATTTCTGTAGAGATTTACTACCGCGGCATTAAATTGAACGCCAGTTTTTTTTCCACTAACTTTTTCAAAACTAAAACAGTCTTGGGCCAATATTTTAAACTTAATGCCTGACCCTGCCATAAGAATACTGCGAATATTCGAAATTTGAACAGAACGTAAAACGCTTTTCTGGGCAATTTTACGTTATCGTAAAGGTTTTCTAGTTCCTTTTTCAGTTCATCGAATTTAAATCGGGAATGAAGTTTTCCACATACTCCACAACCGCTCCATGTTTTAATTTGTTCACCCCAGGTTTTAATTTGTCTGTAATGTGAAATTATTAGTTCAGTTAAAAAAAACCATGTTTTTGAAGATCGTGCGAAAGTTAATTTTTTTTACGCACAAATTGTTAAAGGAAAGGTGAAAAGGAAAATGAAGTTATCTGTATTCAGACGTAAACAATAAAATGAAAACAAATTTGACACGTATGAGGTCGCGGAATATCCTTATAAGAATTTGTTTCCTCTCTGGGCGGAGCTGCATTCAATTATTGAACTTGTATAATTAACAGGTAAACAATAAATAAAAACAAATTTGACACGTACGAGGTAGCGTAATTGTATTCAAATTTTTTCCTCTCTGGGCGGAGCTGCATTAAATTATAGAACTTGTATAATTAACAGGTAAACAATAAAATAAAAACAAATTTGACACGTACGAGTCGCGGAATTGCATTCAAATTTTTTTCCTCTCTGGGTGGAGCTGCATTAAATTATTGAACTTGTATAATTAACAAGTAAACAACAAATAAAAACCAATTTGACACGTACGAGGTCGCGGAATATCCTTATAAGAATTTGTTTCCTCTCTGGGCGGAGCTGCATTAAATTATTGAACTTGTATAATTAACAGGTAAGCAATAAAATAAAACAAATTTGACACGTACGAGTTCGCGGCATTGAAATTAATTGTATTATTGTTTTTCGAATTTTTCGGGCCCTCCTTATTGCCGATCGGGTCTTTTTCGTTTTCATCGATCCGTCCCTTTTCCTTTTCCTTTTCGTTTCACAAAAATTAAAGCCGTGTGTTATTCATTTTAATTTGCGTAAATCTTAACCAATAACGCTTCAAAAAATATAAGAAAAATTCTAAGAAATATTAGAAAAACATGTAACAAATATAGGTATAACTCTTAATGGGAGGGTAAATGAAAATCAAGTGATTTTCTTATCGATTCTTCTATTTATTGTAAGACCAATCGAGGATGCCCATTTCCCCACAATTTTCAAGAATCATAACCCAATTCCGCGCACTTTTTATGGCCCATTTCCTCACAGTTTTTACATTGAAATAAATCATTTTTATTTTCTTGTTGATTAAGTTCGGTTCGGTTAGGGTTTGGGTTGGTTTTGGTTTGGTTAGGTAACGCCTGCTATTAAACTTGTGATTTGACCATTGCACTATCACTATCGATACAGGAAAGTGTATTCATAATAAAAGGAGCATTTTAAATTCCGTTTGTAAAATCTGCATTAAAAATAAATCTATCGTTAGATAGCATCGAAAATTTTGTAATCATGAAACCTCACATTTTGGCTATTATCGGTCCAATGGGTCAGCAGCATAAGTTTAAGGTTTTCAAATGGCTCTCGAAGTTGGGGACGCAAGCTAGATGGAGTGTTTTCTCTTTCCCCCCCCTTGCTTTGGCTTCCCGCTCGCGTTCTTAACTTTACACACGCAAGCTTGGGTCCTCAACAATGCGATGTATCACACCTCCTCGGTGGTGAGAGCTGGTAACCACTACGTTGTGTCGGCTAAGCGGATACGCGTCCTTCCCAAGCCAAGGTGTTGAGGTATCGTGCCGAGGGCTGCGTGGTACTGGGGAAGTAAAACTACGGTATCGCTAACGATCCCCTCGGGGCACCAGGCGACACCCCGTTGTATCTAGCCTTCCACCTGGGTGGGGGACTACCGGGTGGTGACCTCCTACTTACCCCCTTACTCGTGGGATTCTTATGGATTCTAAACACTTACCTAAAACTAAATCAAACAAACCTACGGTGCAGGGGTCTGCTCAGGGCAGAACCCTCACTGATACCACTTTACAAGGGCTTGTATCCAGCGATACTCGTGCCGATTCATCGGTGCGTGTGTCTGGCAAGCCCTCGAAACGTACCGTGCGTCGTCGTCTCAAACGATAGATTGCTCGGCAAAAGGTCAAATCGGGGTCTGAAACGGTCTCCACCCCCGCTGGGGGTGCGGCGGCTCGTGACAACCCAATGAAGAGGCCCAGAGCTGAGGATTCGACTCCCTCACCCAGTATCTCGCAGGCGGCGTCGAAAAAGGCTAAGTCCTATAGTGACGCCGCCAGCTCAGAAAAGATGGCCATTGTCAAAAAAGGCTATCCGACGGCGGTCATCACGGAGGAAGACGTGGGCCCAATTCAGAAGGCGATTCTAGGGGTGCTGGATGGGATACCTTCGGGGAGCCCTCTACCGCGCCTTGCGAACTTTAGCCTGACGACCTGGGCCCTAGTATACTCCTGTGAGGATTCGTTCACTGGGCAATGGTTGAAGGACAACTTAGCCCACTCGGTGGTGGGGGATGCGGTGCTCTCAGTAATGAGAGCTAGCGAACTCCCTAAGCCGTTTAAGGTAATGTTTCGCACCAAGGACCAGATCACCAAAGAGCCGGCGGTGCTGTTTCGGCGCCTAAAGGCCCTTAATGCAGGTTTTGCCACTGAACGTTGGAAATGTATCCGGATGTACGTGGACAGGGCCGTACGGTACTGGGTACTGCTCATTGATGGCTCCTCATTGGAAGCCATTAAGAAAGCTGGTTTCGTGGGCTTTACTGGAGTGGACAAGGGTTCCTTCAAACTCCTTAAAAACACGGAAACCACCAAAACCACTGTAGCCGAGTCTACGGCAGTAGTTGGGACTAGCGAGATGGGGGATCTCGCTTTGGAGCTCGCTGGTGTCGCTCTAGGCACAGAGGGGGAAGGGGTGGCTCATTCGGAAGCTTGTTCTTCCTTGGATGAGTCCACCCTACTGGAAGAATCGGATGGGACCCTTCGGGATCCAGCCAATGTGCGTTCTAGTGGTCCTGGTGAGGGGGAGGATCTAGGGACTGGGAACTTGCCTGTCGGGGGGGAGGTGCCACCAGCCCTCTCGGGACCGATGAGGTGTAGCTAGGTCCCTTCTGAACCCCTCTCTTAAGGACCATGGGGACGCTACGTGCAATTCAAATCAATCTGCACCATAGTAAGGCGGCCTCTGCGGTACTCTGCAAGAGGTTCGCTATAGAGGGTCTTGATCTGGCCCTCGTACAAGAACCGTGGACTTGCCATGGCAAAATCCTCGGTCTTGACGCGGCGGGGTCACTATTCTATGACCAAACTGCTGCTAGAACTAGGGCGTGTATTCTGGTTCGGAGGGATCTTTGCTGTATCTCTCTACCGGTGTACACGTCCCAGGACACGGCGGCCGTGAAGCTAGTCCTGGCCACTGGGCATGCCAAGTTGACTATCACGGCTGCCTGTGCATACTTTGCCCACGACGCGGACTCTCTCCCGACCATTGAGGTGATCAATTTGGTCGATCAATGTGAAAAGAGAGGGTACAAACTAATCATTGGCTGCGACGCCAATGCTCATCACATCACGTGGGGCAGTTCTGACTGCAACAGGAGAGGTGATGATTTACTAGAATATCTAGTTCGTTGTAAACTCCATATTCTTATTCAAAACAATGAACCTACTTTTGTTACTTCTAATAGAAGGGAGGTCATTGACTTCACGCTAGCCACGGAAAACCTCGTGTCTTCCGTGTCTAACTGGCATGTGTCTAATGAGCCGTCTCTGTCGGATCATAGGCACATCTGCTTTACTGTCGCGACTACCTCTGTCCCGGCGGGGATGGAGATACGCAATCCAAAACGGACCAATTGGACCGGCTATAGGGAAGACCTAATCCTACGCTACGGAGGGGGTCACACTCCTAAACTTACTTCACCTAAGGATCTTGATAGGGCTGCTGGTGACTTACTGTGCTCCATTATGGAGTCATTCCACCCGAACTGCCCACTTAAGACCGTTAACCGCTCGAGGCTTGTCCCTTGGTGGAACGCGGACCTCAGCCGGCTTCGTAAATGCACGCGCAGGCTCTTTAACAAAGCCAAGCGCACGGGTGACTGGGCTGGATACAGGCAGTCCCTTAACACCTACAACAGGGCCATTAGAGCTGCTAAGAAGGACTCCTGGCGGACCTTCTGTGAGCAAGTCTCCAATGTCCCTGCCACGGCTAGGGTCATGAAGATCCTAGCGCACGACAACACACAACGGCTTAATACTATTATATGAAAATGTCTTGGTTTGGACCAAGGCCGAAAAAACAAACGATATGTGTGAGGTTTATCAATTGACTGAAGTTTCAGATATTGAAATTTTTTTCTAGTTATTTTTATCCACTCAATCCTTAATCAATATTTAATTCAATCAACTGATTTTACTGTTAATCGATCTAGTCCCTCTAAATTAAATGAAAAAATTACATATCTACGCTTTTTCAAGAACAATTAATTTCATGATAAAATGTTTTCGGAAAATGTAATTGTTCTTGAAAAAGCGTAGATATGTAATTTTTTCATTTAATTTAGAGGGACTAGATCGATTAACAGTAAAATCAGTTGATTGAATTAAATATTGATTAAGGATTGAGTGGATAAAAATAACTAGAAAAAAATTTCAATATCTGAAACTTCAGTCAATTGATAAACCTCACACATATCGTTTGTTTTTTCGGCCTTGGTCCAAACCAAGACATTTTCATATAATATCTGTTACTTCAGTCTTAATGTAATTAAATTTTGAATAATTATGTTTGCTTTACCGTCATACATTTGCACTCTAAAATATAATGGTGCATTCAAACACCATATATGCTGTTTTTTCCAGTGCCAAAAAAGACATCATTTAGGGTGTACTTTAACCCCATTTCTATGATCAATTCACGCCATTTACTAATAATATTTGGAAGTATTAAGGACATATTAGGCATTTAAGCACCATTTACAGTGGCTTTTAACATCTTTTTTGACTATCTGTTGAACTTCTAATATTACTTAGTTTAATGGTTTTAAAAGTAGGGAAAAAGTATGCTACCTATGTCACATTATTAAACCAAGTGAAGTGAAATAATTGTTAAATATTTATTATACCCACTACACCACAGACACGTGGTAAGTCTAAGTTTTCCAAGAGATCTGACTAATTATTATGTCCAATCACGACGGTTAAAACATGTATCTACCTGGGCTCGAACCTGGGACTTTCCGTATGTGAAGCGGACGTGATAACCACTACACCATAGATCCGTGGTAATACTGAGTTTTCCAAGAGATCTAGCTAATTCAAGCGCCCAATCACGATGGTCAAAACATGTATCTACCAGGGTTTGAACCTGGGACCTTTCGCGTGTGAAGCGGACGTGATAACCACTGCACTACAGATACGTAATAACACTGAGCTTTCCAAGAGATCTAGCTAATTCTTATGTCCAATCACGATGGTCAATACATGTATCTACCACGGCTCGAACCTGGGACCTTCCGCGTGAGAAGCGGACGTGATAACCACCACACTACAGATACGTAATAACACTGAGTTTTCCAAGAGATCTAGCTGACTATTATGTCCAATCACGATGGTCAAAGCCGTACTTATGTAATTAACTAAAATTAACATACTTAGACTTAATTGTTTTCATCAAACTGGCTGATAGCACACCCTGAATACTTAATTGTTAATTTAAGATAATTCCGAAAAGTATCTTCGCTGTAGTTTTTAAGTTATCGGTGGGGAAAAATCACGAAAAACCCATGTTAATCTCCATAGGAAATTAGCAAAAGCGGGTGAATATTACTTTAACGTTACAAAACGGTATCGAGTCATATCTACAAGGGCCTACCGGCCCTGTAGAATTAAGCTGCAGGAGGGTGTTTACACTAAGTCTGGGGCTGAGACTCTCAAACACATGCTGGAGGTCCATTTTCCTGACTCTACTTTAATCAATCCAACAAACCCCGATTCTCTCTACCCTGTCCTGCACAGGGCTAAGAGGGAAGACTGGCTTGTAGCCAGACAGGTTGTCACGATTCCCAAGCTTCGGTGGGCTGTCAACTGTTTTGAGCCCTACAAGTCTCCGGGACCCGATGGGGTCTTCCCTCTGCTTTTGCAGGAGGGCTTAGACCACATCGCCTCTCCGCTTTGCAGGATCTACAGACTCTGCATTGCTCTCGGTCACATACCTCGTGACTGGAAACGCTCTAGGGTCATCTTTATTCCCAAGCCCGGGAAGGCTTCCTATCTCGAGGCGATGGCATTTAGGCCCATATGCCTGACCTCCTTCTTCCTCAAAATTCTGGAGAAGCTGGTGGACCCATACTTTCTTACGGGGCACTTGTCTGGTGGACAAGGGTCCGGCTTAAGACGGTGCAGGCTGCCTTGCGCAAGCTTCAAAGGCTGGCCTGCATTGGTGTTACGGGGGCCATGAGATCGACCCCAACTGCTTCCCTGGAGGTGCTCCTTGACATGCTTCCTCTTCATCTCTTCATTGAGGAGGAGGCTGTCATGGGAGCCTACAGGCTCAACATTAGTGACTGCTGGGTTCCAAGACTTTGGGATTACAGCCATACGAAGCTCTTTCGGGAGTACGCCGCACTTGAGCCGTCGCTTACGATGTGCTCTGACAAAACCGTTACCAGTTTTGATTTCACTAAGCCTTTCAGCATCCACTTTCCCAGTTGAGCAGAGTGGACTAACCTGCTGCCTCTTGGCACTGGGGGTGAAACTATTTGGTTCACCGATGTTTCCAAGACTGATTCCGGCGCTGGCACCGGCTATTACTGCCAAACCACAAGGGTCGGCATTTCTGCTTGCCTGGGTACCTTCGCTAGTGTGTTCCAGGCGGAAATTGCCGCGATCTGTTATTGCGCAGATTACTGCATTAACAAAGGGTATACCGGATGGACTGTGAGAATTTATTCTGACAGTCAGGCCGCCCTGAACGCGCTGAACCAGTGTCAGATTACCTCTCAACTGGTGCGCAGCTGCCTTGATCTGCTAGCGCGACTGGCATCCTGCAACAGGGTTCTGTTGTACTGGGTGCCAGGGCATAGCGGATATCATGGCAATGAGCAAGCCGATAGATTTGCGAAAAGGGGTGCGGAGGCCAAGCTCTTGGGGCCGGAGCCGGCCGTCCCCATCCCCTACAGGCACGTCAAACGGTGTTTGCATGACAGGTTGACTGTCATACAAAACCAACTCTGGCATAACATGGAGGGCCAGAGACAGACAAAACAGTTAGTCAATGGTCCCTAATTTTGCTCAGCAGATGGGATATTAGGCTGGCCACCGGTCTTTTGACCGGGCACTGTCGGCTTAATAGGCACCTCCATCTGATGGGTTTTTCCGACGACCCTCTCTGTAGGTCGTGTCAGGAGAAGGAAGAAACATCCGCTCACGTACTTTGCGAGTGCGACTGCTTCGCCTCGCTTAGACTAGAATATTTTGATTCACATACTTTGGAACCCTCGAGGGTCTCCTCTATTACGGTGGAGCGAATTCTTCGCTACGCTGCAGCTACGGGCCTATTCAAGGCCTGAATATGAGGATGCACAATATGCCTTTGGCATCGGTGCTAGGGCGCGTACCCTCCTCAACAACAATAATAATAATAATAAGGTTTTCAAATTGTAATCAACAATTTTTTTTGGTTTTTTTTTGCAAACTGCGCGGAAATGGGTTATGAAAAATTGTGCGTAGACGGGCTATAGGTTTTTAATGTGTGAAAAATAAAACTGTGCTGAAACGGGCAACCATTCTGCATAGTGAATCCATGGATTAAGAATGCGCGTGAGGACAATTTATTCACCCTACAGGATAGGCAACTCCCTATCTCGAACGACAGCGTATCTGTGTACTCTGTATATACGAATGAAATATTAATGTTCAGGATTTAAAATATCCTGAAGTTTTTAGCTAGGTGTGGTTATATAATCACACCTATTTCTTGCGCTGATGTATTGTAGGGGTGGGTGGGTGTGTTTGTGTGTGTCTGTGTGTTTCTTAGTTTGGGTGATTTAGCGTGTTTGGTCAAGTTATATTGGGTTTCAAACACCGTATCATCTCTCACTTGATGTTAAATGTAGATTTGACAACTTTTTCTTTACAAAAACATAGCAGTGTTGGTTACTTTGATTTAACTCTGTAATTATTTCATTTGAAATACCGTACATAAGCATTAGAGCGCGTTTAATTTACAATGTTTAACCGTAATGAACTGACAGCGCCCCAATTAAAGGAGCTTTAAGCAGACGACACCCGGTGCCCTTTAAAATATATGTACAGGTATGAAAGGGTAAGCGTTGGTTGCTAGATGGTCGTAGCGTCGCTAGCAAATTGTATTTGCTTATTATTAGCTACAAAAACTCGAGTTTTTCATATTTAAATTAGGGTGTTCCAATTTAGGACGGGGCGATCCAATTTTGTACGGGGGCCTTCCAATTTAGGACGGACCGTTCCAAGTTAGGGCTGAAATCGACCTTTTCTATAATCCATTTTGCAGGAAAAGCACGCGTCTTAGCAATCTGAAAATGGGTGCAATCGATCGGCAATAGTTGAAACTTAATGCGTTGATCTAACTTATTTGGTACTGAAAATTCTGACTTTCCAAAGAGTTTGAGATAGTGTTCCAAGATAGGGCTACTGACCATTCATATTTGTTTTCGAGTTTTAGAAGTTTAGTATAGTTAATAGCAATATGATTTGCTCGACCATTTTTAGCTGCAATTTCAGGGTTGACCGCGCCCTTAGTATCGTTGATGGCCTTTGTGGTGTCGTGGTAGTTGTCGAGAATGAAAAATTCAATGCCCGTAAGAGCGTATTAGTATCAACTGGCGAGTATTTTCGTTGGATGTTTCGGGCAACTTTATCGAGACGACTCGAAAAGAACGTGCACTTTCCGGTGTAAGCGATAAATCCTTCGCGTTTGTTCTGGATTATATCTAAGGGCTCAAGATTGACTTTGAAAAATGGGCTCCTGAAGAACTTCTCAAATACGTTCCGCTTGGATACCGTGATACAAGAATGCCGCGCTTTCATTTCCAAAATGGAAAATTGTGACCAGTTTTACGCCAGTCCCACGAAGGTGTATCTGGGATAAAAGAGACGTTTCTCCGACGACCCTTACTCGAACACAACCGTAGACGTACCCTTCCATCATCATTGGACATAGCCATTGGACCAGGTCCGGTTTGACTTACTTTTGGATGTATTTCAAATCTCGAAGAAACCGCGTGCGTCTGCTAAACTTTGGAATAAAAGAAGACCATCAAAGGCGTTATATTTGAACGTTGCATTTCGTTTGCCAGAAACTAGACGTCGCTTCCAAATGGATCAAGTCCCGTTTAAACCAACACAGTGACTTTTTTAATTACAAGAAGTTTTTCGGCATAGTTCTGTTGGCCATTTCTGATGGTCAATACAGACTAGTCACTGTGGATATTGGTGATAGTGGTCATCACAGTGATTCGGGAATTTTGGGAAATTCGGCCTTTAGGAAAGCCCTGACAACAAAGTGTAAATTCCTCCATTGCTTCTTTACCCAGTACAAATGAGGTCATACCTCATATGTTTATAGGAGATGCTGGATTTCCACTTAATAAGTATATTATCAGTAACCTAAAAATCTTTGGTTTCCCACACTAGTTATTGTTATTTCATGAAAGTTTTTAATGCGTCCTTATAACCGCCCTAATTTGCCAAAGGAGCAAAGAATTTTTAATTATCGACTTTCTCGGGCCAGGCGAATAGTGTAAAAAACTTTCGGAATTTTAGCAGCAAGGTGTGCGAAATACGACACATAACATTATAATAATGCTGCGAAAATGACGAAATTTACAAAAACTATGTGGAGGATCCTACTCAGAGCCATCATTGCATCCGAAGACACAATGTTGGAAGTTGTGAAAGCTATATGCGTTCTCCATAACTTCCTAAGACAAATTGAATTAAACAAGGAGTCAAATTGCGAAAACCGATACTGTCCACCTAATTTTTGAGATCGTGAAAATCAAAATGTCGAAATCATTTCTGGTGAATGGAGACAAGAAGCGGATCTTGACGCTGTCAGGAATTTGAGAAGATTGGGTCGCCAGGCGCTAGAAATCACACCATGGAAAGTAAAGATATTCGTTTGGGCTGAAAACAATTAATTGACTTAACATTTCAATTAATTTACAAAAAATCTATTTTGAGTAATGATCGACAACGTCTCTGATATAAATATTGGTTTTAGGACGAGGCGTAATATCTTTAAAGTAATGATAAAACATCGTATTCTTCATCTTCAGAATTTTCAAAAGATGATTCCAGAAATAAATAAGCATAAGCGAGAGCCTGTCTTCTATGAGATACCGCGTGGTCCGCAATTTTAATTTTACTACGTCATACTCGAGCACCGTCGCTCCGTCGAATTTTTCAGAGCACGAAAGAGAAATTCTCGGGCAGTATTTGGGGTAAGTGGAAAACGCGATTCGGGGTAAGTGTTGCACTTGTCTTCCCAGTGGTGGACGAAAACGCGCCGAGAGTGCTCTAGTGCAATCAGTGGAAATCGTTATCACTGGACCATTGACCCTCCCTTCGGTTTAATTTTCAAACTGGTCACTTGCCCTGTGCCACCGCCTTATTTCCCACGCTGGACAAGGAAGCATTTCTCATAAAGGAAAATGGCCATCATTGTTGAGTAAGAGACAGCCTGGCAGCCCCGTATTTGTTTACCCTGCCCATTGCCCACTCTATCACGCGTAACACGACGCAAGATGCAGAGCAGCGTCCGTGAGCATGGATCGAGTGGGGTATGTCCTGCCTGGCTATGTCCTGCCTGTCAAGTCAGCTGACTTAAGTGAAATATTTATTACTTCTAGGCGACTTAATTCTAGGTAACATCTTTTGAAGATTTTATAAGACAGGCTTCTGGCGCTTGGTTTTTTCTGAACCAATTTTGTTTTTTAAATTTAAAAAGAAATAATTTCAACCTTTTTTATCACGTCAGAAATTTAATAATGATAGTTATCCAAAATTTATATTAATTAATTAACACGCTGTACATCCCTTTAATTTGTAATTTCGCGCTTATGATCAATTTAGTGAACTTTTATTTTGACATGAATACATACTAATAATCTTGGAAAACACTGGCCATTGTTTATGTTTGTTTTAGGTAACTTTAGAATATGCACTAAAATGAGGATTATATATATATTTAAAAATTTAATTGTAAAAATGATTAGAAGAGCCACAATTAAAAATATTCGTTTATTTGGTGACAGGGTTTAGTGACTGTTTGATTTAATCTATCATTTATTTTGCGAGCAATTTCAACCAAAAAAATTATCTTTTTTGCTGTTATCGTTGGCTAGTGGCACCTAGTGATAAACGAAAACTGTCCATTGTTTATTGTTTTCTTAGGTAACATTAGAATAAGCACTAAATAAATAAATAAAAATTTAATTTATACCTAATAAAATGATTTGAGGAGAATGAATTAAAAATAGTGATTTGGTGACAGGAATTAGTGATAGTGTGATTGAATCTATCATTTATATTACCAGCAATATAAACAAAAACTTATCTTCGTAGCGGTTACCATTGGCTTGTGCCACCAGTCTAGAAACCATGGGATGAACCCATCTGCGTAGTTTGATTTAATCTACTTTAATCATAAAAAATGTATCTAATTTAAAAAAAAAGTTTATTCGTTGGCTGATGGCACTAATAAATATTAATTTGAAAAGTAACTGTTTCCTAATAAAAATGATTGCAAGAGCCGGAATAAAAAATAATGGTTGGTTTGTTGACAGGGTTTTTTGATCGTGTGATTTAATCTATCAATTATTTTACCACTAATTTAAACAAACAAAATGATCTACGCAGTTGCTACCGTTGGCCGGTTGCTTCAGATATAATCTCTGTAGCGTTTATCGTTGGCAAACTGGCCATTGTTTATTGTTTTATTAGGTAACGTTAGAATGGGCGCAAAATAATTAATAATTCAATTGTTACCTACTACAAATGATTGGAAGGACCTGAATTAAAAATAATCGTTGATTTGGTCACAGGGTTTAGTTATGTACTTAAAGTAAAAAAGTAATACTTAGTATTAATTGTTTTCAATAAAACTTCGAAAGGCACGAAAAACGTGTTATACCTTTCATTTAAAACCGTTTTCAAACTTATCAAACATATAGTCTTCAAAAATGGTCGAGAAACTTTCGCTATCACAGAAAATATCTCCCATGTTATTCCTATGGGAAAAACATTTTTTTCAAAATCTGTGAATAATTTTAAGGAAATGAATACCACCCTCAGCAACTTTATTTTCTACAAGAAAAACTATTGGAAGTATTTCTTTGAAATTTTAATCGCATATTAAGGGCCCGGATTTTAGTTCAGTGGATTGTTTTCAAAACGGTAACCATAATACGAAAAACGTTACACCCAGTCAAAAAAACCACCCTTATACATTAAACGCAGTATAAAGTCTTATTTAAGAGAGCAACCGCTTTCTAAGAATTAAAAAATTTAATAATGGGGCGTTGCTCGTCCATTAGTTAAGGCGTTGTAACTAACTCGCCATCTTTTATATATTTGTCAATCCTGACAGCTTGACAACCAACGCCCAGTCCACTGCCATCTTTAATACTAGGCCTTGAAATGTACAACAGAAGCATTATTTAAGTGACACTTTGAATTTGCGCTTAGTAACCGCTAGATGGCGCTTTTCTGAGGCAAATTTTTGCAATGACGAAAGAAAATTCGTACTGCGCAGTCTCGCATGACGTCACGTCTTTCTCTTATGGCGGACTATTTTAAAATGTCCCATAAATTTTTAAAAGAATGGCTAAAAGTGCACCTCTTTTTAGGGTAGAAAGAAACTAAAATAACAATTTTTTGGAAAAGGTTGCAATAAACAAGCTAATTAGCAATAAATAAGGGTAAAAATATATCCAATTTAGTAAAATTTTGTAAAATTTGGAAATACAATATATTCAGTTGATAAAACTTGATAATTCCAAAAACAGGTGTACATTTAGCCGCTGATATTTTTTTAAGAACTAAGAGGTCCACTAGATAGTTTGACCAATAAATTTTCAGAAGTTTTGATAGCTTGGCTAGGGAGAAGCGTCTCTATTTTTGCGCACTCCAGTAGATAATGTCCTATAAATTTACCATTCAAACTGGGGGTCACTGGACACTTGTCCTATAAGACGTTTTTCTTATTTCCGGCCCTTACTATGGGTGCAATTAGTCGCTAAAATGATACTCAGTTATGTATGATTGTATCCTTCGTCAAATTCAGTGAAATCTGTTGTTCATTGATGATACTTGTCATTTCATTCAACCATATTTTCCGAAGGCTTTAAAATGTGACTGTCACACTCATTTGGCATTAACGGAACTACTGTTAACAAAGTTTATAAGACCATTGTTTGACAACTACGCGAAAGATTTAACAGATCGCAAATAATCGTACAAAAAGTTCAAGAACAAACCTCTCTCTAGAAAAACTCCAAAGATTTAAATACATTTTACCCACGCTGTGATAAATGCCTTCTTATGTTTTAACAAGTTGAAAATAAACTTGTCGTATGAATTTTAATGTGTCAGGTTATTTTAATCAGCTGCTATATTATCCTCAATAGCTTTACTTTAACCGTTGTGTTGCAAGCTTTCAACAATTTCCCATAGTTTTGAACTTGCCGCCAGTTTAACACCTCAGAAAAGCGACATCTAGCGCCATTTGTGAAATCCTAACTGCCACCCCCCTTTTATTCGTATTTCAAGGCCTAGTATTAGAGAAGGCAGTGCCCAGTCAAACTCAAATTGCTTTCCCGCAATCACCCACCGGTGCTTTTTCGCAAAGCTTAACAAGATGGCCTCTGTCTATTTGACACTTTTGTGCGGCTACTACCCGGCTGTCAACTATTTTTACGGCGAGCTATGGATTTTAATTCCATATCAAACGTTGAAAACATTTATCGGGCATATGAGATTATTTTGATTTCTCTGTGAATATGGTTGTCAAGTTACTTATCGGTTTAAAACATTTCTTACAAATTCTTCAGGTTTTGGAAATACATTGAATAAAATAAGAGGTTCAAGTTAGGAAAGTTTAATTTATAGATAAACTCAGGAGTAACAAAGACCAAAATTGCAGGGAAAATTCCAATAGTCCGAAAACTTCAGTGAAATTTAAAAAGGAGCCTCAAACATCAGAGTAAAATAACCCGTACAAAAATTTACGGCTGCATTTTTGTTGTTAATTAGATTTTTTAGAATCTGCAATATATTGCAAATAAACTGGAATATTCTGGAAAAATACTGGAATAAACCTAAAAAATGTTCAATTTCAGACAAAATTAAGGTGATTCCAGAGAGCAATGCAGAACATTTTAGACGTTTTGCAGAAAAAATATCTTCCGTTGGAAAACTCAGTACAACAGTATACAAAATTTAGCAACTCTAGAGTCATAAAATAGTTACCTTACAGCTAGAAAACAGAGGGGAAATAGTAACTCCCGTAAGAAATCAGGATGTTTGTAGGCTCATTACAAGTACTGTACCTTCCAAATATATTGTATGCATGTTACAGTCAGAAATTGCTAAGTTTGTAGGATAATTGCAGGCGTGTTTCGGATACTTTTTACGATAATTGCAGACGCGTTTCAGATACTTTTCAGGATCATCACAGGCGCGTTTCAGATACTTTTCAGGATCATCACAGACGCGTTTCAGATACTTTTCAGGATCATTACAGGCGCGTTTCAGATACTTTGTAGGAAAATTGCAGGAGCGTTTCATATAATTTTCAGGACCATTACAGGCGCGTTTCATATACTTTTCAGGATCATTGCCGGCGCGTTTCATATACTTTGTAGGAAAATTGCAGGCGCGTTTTAGATACTTTTTGGATCACTGCAGGCGCGTTTCAGATACTTTGTAGGATAATTGCAGCCGCGTTTCAGATGATTTGCAGGATCATTGCCGCCGCGTTTCAGATAATTTTTAGGATAGTTGCAGGCGCATGTCAGATAATTTTTAGGATAGTTTCAGGCGCATGTCAGATACTTTGCAGGATAAATGCAGGCGCTTTTCATATACTTCGTAGGAAAATTGCAGGCGCGTTTCAGATACTTTTCAGGATCATTACTGGCGCGTTTCAGATACTTTTAAGGACCATTACAGGCGCGTTTCAGATACGTTTAAGGACCATTACAGGCGCGTTTCAGATACTTTTAAGGACCATTACAGGCGCGTTTCAGATACGATAATTACAGGTGCTTTTCAGATACTTTTTAGGATAATGGCAGGTGCTTTTCAGATAATTTTTAGGATAATTGTAGGCGCGTTTCAGATACTTTTTAGGATAATTACAGGCTCTTTTCATATACTTTGTAGGATAATTGCAGGCGCTTTTCATATACTTTGTAGGATAATTACAGGCGCGTTTCAGATACTTTGTAGAATAATTGCAGGTGCTTGTCAGATGCTTTTCAGGATAATTGCAGGCGCATTTCAGGTACTTTGCAGGGACATTGCAGCCGCGTTTCAGATACTTTGTAGGATAATTGCAGCCGCGTTTCAAATACTTTGCAGGATCATTGCAGCCGTGTTTCAGATAATTTTTAGGATAGTTGCAGGCGCATGTCAGATACTTTGCAGGATAAATGCAGGCGCTTTTCATATACTTTGAAGGAAAATAGCAGGCGCGTTTCAGATACTTTTCAGGATCATTACTGGCGTGTTTCAGATACTTTTACGGACCATTACAGGCGCGTTTCAGATACTTTGTAGGATAATTGCAGGTACTTTTCAGAAATTTTTAGGATAATTGCAGGAGCATTTCAGATACTTCGTAGGATAATTGCAGGCGCTTTTCATATACTTTGTAGGATAATTGCAGGCGCTTTTCATATATTTTGTAGGAATATTGCAGGCGCTTTTCATATACTTTTCTGGATCATTGCAGGCGCGTTTCAGATACTTTTTAGGATCATTGCAGACGTATTTCGGATACTTTGTAGGATAATTGCAGGCGCGTTTCAGATACTTTTTAGATTAATTTTAGGCTCTTTTCATATACTTTGTAGGATAATTGCAGGCGCGTTTCAGATACTTTTTAAGGATAATGGCAGGTGCTTTTCAGATACTTTTTAGGTTCATTGCAGCCGCACTTCAGATACTTCGTAGGATAATTACAGGCGCGTTTCAGATACTTTGTAGGATAATTGCAGGTACTTTTCAGAAATTTTTAGGATAATTGCAGGAGCATTTCAGATACTTCGTAGGATAATTGCACGCGCTTTTCATATACTTTGTAGGATAATTGCAGGCGCTTTTCATATACTTTGTAGGATAATTGCAGGCGCTTTTCATATATTTTGTAGGAATATTGCAGGCGCTTTTCATATACTTTTTTGGATCATTGCAGGCGCGTTTCAGATACTTTTTAGGATCATTGCAGGCGTATTTCGGATACTTTGTAGGATAATTGCAGGCGCGTTTCAGATACTTTTTAGATTAATTGAAGGCTCTTTTCATATACTTTGTAGGATAATTGCAGGTGCGTTTCAGATACTTTGTAGGATCATTGCAGCCGCGTTTCAGATACTTCGCAGGAGCATTTCAGATACTCTGTAGGATAATTGCAGGTGCGTTTCAGATACTTTGCAGGGTCATTGCAGCCGCGTTTCAGATTCTTTGTAGGATCATTGCAGCCGCGTTTCAAATACTTTGCAGGATCATTGCAGCCGTGTTTCAGATAATTTTTAGGATAGTTGCAGGCGCATGTCAGATACTTTGCAGGATAAATGCAGGCGCTTTTCATATACTTTGAAGGAAAATAGCAGGTGCGTTTCAGATACTTTTCAGGATCATTACTGGCGTGTTTCAGATACTTTTACGGACCATTACAGGCGCGTTTCAGATACTTTGTAGGATAATTGCAGGTACTTTTCAGAAATTTTTAGGATAATTGCAGGAGCATTTCAGATACTTCGTAGGATAATTGCAGGCGCTTTTCATATACTTTGTAGGATAATTGCAGGCGCTTTTCATATATTTTGTAGGAATATTGCAGGCGCTTTTCATATACTTTTTTGGATCATTGCAGGCGCGTTTCAGATACTTTTTAGGATCATTGCAGACGTATTTCGGATACTTTGTAGGATAATTGCAGGCGCGTTTCAGATACTTTTTAGATTAATTGAAGGCTCTTTTCATATACTTTGTAGGATAATTGCAGGTGCGTTTCAGATACTTTGTAGGAAAATTGCAGGCGCGTTTCAGATACTTTTTAAGGATAATGGCAGGTGCTTTTCAGATACTTTTTAGGTTCATTGCAGCCGCACTTCAGATACTTCGTAGGATAATTACAGGCGCGTTTCAGATACTTTGTAGGATAATTGCAGGTACTTTTCAGAAATTTTTAGGATAATTGCAGGAGCATTTCAGATACTTCGTAGGATAATTGCAGGCGCTTTTCATATACTTTGTAGGATAATTGCAGGCGCTTTTCATATACTTTGTAGGATAATTGCAGGCGCTTTTCATATATTTTGTAGGAATATTGCAGGCGCTTTTCATATACTTTTTTGGATCATTGCAGGCGCGTTTCAGATACTTTTTAGGATCATTGCAGGCGTATTTCGGATACTTTGTAGGATAATTGCAGGCGCGTTTCAGATACTTTTTAGATTAATTGAAGGCTCTTTTCATATACTTTGTAGGATAATTGCAGGTGCGTTTCAGATACTTTGTAGGATCATTGCAGCCGCGTTTCAGATACTTCGCAGGAGCATTTCAGATACTCTGTAGGATAATTGCAGGTGCGTTTCAGATACTTTGCAGGGTCATTGCAGCCGCGTTTCAGATTCTTTGTAAGATCATTGCAGGCGCGTTTCAGATACTTTGAAGGATAATTGCAGGCGCGATATAGATACTTTGTGGAATAATTGTAGACGCGTTTCAGATACTTCGCAGGATCATTGCAGGTGCATTTCAGATACATCGCAGGATCAATGCAGGTGGATTTCAGATTCTTTGTAGGGTCATTGCAGGTGCGTTTCAGATACTTTGTAGGATAATTGCAGGTGCATTTCAGATTCTTTGCAGGATCATTGCAGGCGCGTTTCATATGCTTTGCAGAGTCATTGCGGGTTTTCCTATCAATTATTGTGAATCAGTAGCCTTATATACCCTAAATTTCCAAAAAAAATTAAAGAGGCTTACGCTTGAGTTCAAACGTCAACAATAGCTATGTTTAAAATGATTTTAGAAATAAAGTTTCTTAAAACGATTTAACTAGAATTAAGGTAAATTAATGACAATTAAATTAATAAGTATCACTTATATTTATTTAAATATTTAAAAATAGCCTCTAAATTGCGTCTCGACTTGGAGAGGTTTATTTTGGATTCCCAACTTGTACTCATCTCTTACAAAAATATTAAGCTGTAATTCATCTGAATACACGCTTTTCTGACTTGCTAAAGTAATATCTGAGATGGTCCAACTGTTTAGGTACATGTACATTAAGTTCTCACCACATCTAGATAAGAAGGTCTTTTCGTCTATCTAACATCCACAACATACACACTCACAGAACGTAATCGAAAAATTCTTTCAAACTTATAGCTAAAAACCGATTACAACTGAAGGGAAGGGTCCCGACAGGCTTGTTTTACGTCTATTCGCAACCAGGAAAACTGCTGTAAACTTATATGATAGCGCTAAAGTACTTTGGTTCGCAATTTCCTTCACATTTCGAGCGCCATGGTGATAGTAGATCTTGTCTTAATCGGTTTCTATCCACGCTTGTTTTTCGTGTACCCGGGGCCACAAACACACACATGCACACACCCACAGAAAGCTAGGTCTGGTCTCAAAAACTGGAATAAATCACTTAAATAAACTGAAATTAATTTTATTTACTTTTTTTGGATGAAAAATTGTTTTTCTACGACTTTTTACCTCAAATAGAAGTAACTCTTATTTTATTAGGTTTTGAATCTATAGAACTTGACTGCCAACACCTTCGAAAGCTTGGAATCCTTATGTTTTTAGTATTGGATACACCTTAAACATAACTGCATAAGTTCGTAAGATGTGTTCCATAAGTTTGTCACTGGTTACTTCATGAAGTGGTGTAGGTGAAACGTCATATTCTCGTAAAGCGACGCCTGTTGAGCCATTGTCAAAGGCTTAATAAGGCTAAATAGGAAGTTGGACTGAAAAACCGAGTGTATTCAATTCTCGCGTCATTCTCGAACTAGCTCTCAGTAAGTCTCTAGCATTCCGAAGTATAGGCAGTGTCATACTTATTGAAACATATCTGATAAACTTTTGATAACTGTATATACAATACTGGCCCATTTATGACCAAAAAATGTTTCAATTTTCTATCTTTTATGGTGGTTTAAATATTTTTAGGATCGAGACGTGACAGTATTAGATCAAAAGATTTTATTAAGATGAATGAGTAAAGCTTTTTTAAGATGCCTTTTTAGGCCTAACCAATTCTTTATTCAAATTTTAGAAAAATAAAAGCAGTAATATTAATGCCTAACAGAAGCAGATAATTTAGGTGCGCTCGAAGTTGACTTCCCGTACAAAAATTTTAAGCTGTAATTCATCTGCATACGCGCTTTTTATCGCTACCACGCTGTAATAGGTATACATTAAGGCTACATTTCTGCAGCTCAAAAAACGGGAAAATTTCACAGCAATTCTAGAACTGCAAATTGACTGCCGTTTCTTCATTTTCTGTTTGTTAACTGTTAACTGTCTAGCCTGGCAGAAATATACAGCGCAATTCTGCAAACGCTAAGCAAAAGTAGAAATACCAGCTGTTAGTTTAAAACTGTAATTTGACCGTTTTTATAGATATGATACAGGTCTGCAAAAGTGATGGAAAAGTAGAAATCCAGCTGCTAATTTAGAACTGTAATTTGACCGTTTTAATAGACATGTTACAGGTCTGCAAAAGTGATCGAAAAGTAGAAATCCAGCTGCTAATTTAAAACTGCAATTCTACCACATTTATAGACATGTTACAGATCTGCAAAAGTGATGGAAAAGCAGAAATGCAGCTGCCAATTTAGAACTGTAATTGGACCTTTTTATAGACATGTTACAGGTCTGCAAAAGTGATAGAAAAGTAGAAATCCAGCTGCTAATTTAAAACTGCAATTTGGCCACATTTATAGGCATGTTACAGGTCTGAAAGAGTGATTGAAAAGTAGAAATCTAGCTGCTAATTTAAAACTGCAATTTGACTACATTTAAAGACATGTTACAGGTCTGCAAAAGTGATAGAAAAGTAGAAATCAGCTGCTAATTTAAAACTGCAATTTGGCCACATTATAGGCATGTTACAGGTCTGAAAGAGTGATTGAAAAGTAGAAATCTAGCTGCTAATTTAAAACTGCAATTTGACTACATTTAAAGACAGTTACAGGTCTGCAAAAGTGATGGAACAGTAGAAATACAGCTGCCAATTTAAAACTTAATTTGACCTAATTTGACCATTTTTATAGAAATGTTACAGGTCTGCAAAAGTGATGGAAAAGTAGAAATTCAGCTGCCAATTTAAAACTGTAATTTAACCACATTTAGAGAGATATTGCAGGTATTCAAAAGTAGGAAATTCTACTTTTGAATACCTGCAATATGTCTATAAATGTTGAATAGTTACAGTTTTTAAATTGGAAGCTAGATTTCAACTTTCCCATAACTTTTGCAGACCTGTAACATGTGTATAAATGTGGTCAAATGCAGTTTAAATTGGCAGCTGGATATTACTTTTCCATCACTTTTGCAGACCTGTAACATGTCTATATAAATGGTCAAATTACAGTTTTAAATAGGCAGCTGGATTTCTACTTTTCCATCGCTTTTTCAGACTTGTAACATGTCTATAAATATGGTCAAATTGCAGTTTTAAATTGGCAGCTGGATTTCTACTTTTCCATCACTTTTTCAGACTTG
>JAEQBA010002484.1:0-166018 GCA_019434445.1 Phalangium opilio
TATAAAGCTCTGTTTCATCTCAATATTCCAAGAACATCTTTTGATATTAACATTTCAAATTTGGTGTTTACTTTTTAATTCATCTTTACTACATTTATATATAGTGTAAACGTAACTTTTGGCTTCATTAAATAATAAGGATGTTAATACTTTATCTCTCCATACGTGTTGAAACGACTAGGTCTATGAGATAAGAATTGACCTTGTTTCATGTACTCTTAAAGGAGGTCTTAACGGTTCAGAGTGAGTCGAAAGTTAAATACACATTTAAGTGATAGATATTAGGTCCTCATTAGAATTATTGAGGATACGCAGGGAATTATGAAACGCTTTAGACTTTACAAATGATCATGGCAATATCTCGCCGATTAGAACAATGTATTTCCGGTTTGTCTCATTGGCTGGCGGATCTGTGTTTGGAAAGTAAATTCGTCTCGGCTCGGAGAGGTTTATTTTGGTTTCCCAACTTGTTTTTTTTTTCAGTTGCAACTTGCAAGCCCTATGTCTTGTGTTACTTCCATTTTTAAACAATGTTCTTTCAAAAATTACGATCCTAGCCCATTCCAACTTGGCAGACGAAGGGGCAGACGACGTTTATTTGACCCGGATATACATACAACGCCATAACGAAAATAAGACCCGCCTCTTCTTTTATATCCCTCCGTCACGGGTAAGGGGGTCGTGGACTTGGCCGCGCACCCGAATAACCTTGTTACCCATTCCGTCTTAAAAAAATAAATCTATCCCTGGTTTAGCTTCAGAATCCCCTCATTAGTAACTTTAGCGTAAAATTAAGGATGATTAAGCATGCAGTGGAAATATTAAATAGTTAAGAATAGTGTGGGAAATAGACTTTTGGATACTGTAAATTAAATAATATTGGTGAAATAAAAAACATCCAATGTATCTCGGCCTCATGGGCTATAGACCCTGGGGATATGGTAATAGTTAAAAAGTAAGGTATTATTCACCTTAAATAACTCTTAAAAAAATCGAAATCTAAGCTTTGTCTGATAGGTCATATAAGAAAGTGAATAATTCTATTTGTAAAACTTCTAATTTACCGAAAAAATTCATTTTTTTAAACTAATCTCTACTACTCCAATAGAAATCACCCAGAAACTATACCCTTTCTTTGAATGCCCGATTAGACCACTTCATTTATTTTTTGATACCATTGAATTAGAAGAATCTTAGTTAACTTCGCCTGTCCCCTAACGGCTTTCTCGTTTCTCCCCATGCGACGGTTCAGCATAGTTGCAGTAAGTTAAGAAAAACAACCTAAAGATTTTAACAGAAAGTATTATTACACTTTTCGTCATGTGATCTACTCCTTGTTTATATGTTCATAGTATTCGGTCTGCAAAAATTAAACTACATGTCTCCTCTTTAAAAAATAAAGTTGGTGATTAAAGAAACTATACTAAAGTACCAATACGGTGTCACGTGTTACCCTTCTATATTTGTTTCTGATAGCTCCCCTCTCTTTCGATATCTGTAATGAAAATCTAAAGTCAATAGGTCAAAAAGTAGGTCAAATTTCTATTTTTTAGGAAAGAAATGTGATGTGCTTCATGTTTCCGCTTACAGGCTACAGGTGGCGCTATTATTGAATTGTATTCAGTGGTAAAACTGGTTCTATGAAAAAAATGAACCGTGATAACATAAAACGTTTAAAATAGCGGCACCTATCGCCACTAAGCGGAACCATGACACGTTTCCCATTTCTTTCTAAAAAAGTCGTAATTTTTGGCCTATTGACTCTATTCGGTCTGTAGATACTCTATTGAAAATAACCTTTGGTTTATTTATTCATGTCTGGTGTGAATGTGGCAACCGCGTATCATGACGATTTTGTTAAGAAATTTTGAGATAATAATTAAAAATAACTTTGAAAGTGTAGAAAAATTTCCTCGAAGTATTCCGCTACTATGAAGAGGAATAAATTTATTTTAATTTCGGTAAGTTAATTATTTTACTTGGTTTTAATAGCAATTTATCTTGGGGTTACGAAAAATGATAAACGAGAACGAATTAGCCTGTACTCTCCGCTCTGCCTTCTGAGAGGCACCTTCGTCGCGTAACCCCACGTTGACTTAGCGGTAATTTATTCCCTTCAATGAAGAGTGGGTCAACAATATTTGGTTATGCAATTAATTATGGCAAAATCTAATGATAACTAATAAATAGTTATTTAAGTTAATTGAAGGGAAATTTCTTTATATTAGATCTCACATCGTGGCAACTCGTTTTCTCAGTAGACCAATTAGAATTGCATTTTGATCTAATGACGTTTCACCTAGTTACAAAGCTAGTACATTTATTTTTAAATCACAGGCTCACAAATAACTTATTTAAACTGAAAGTCTATAATTATATTTCATTGCAAAAGGATAGACACTTAAATGTGCCTCAGAAGCTGTCTTACATAGATATTAAGATTTTATAGGCATACTGCTCTATATTAACAAGTTGTTATAGGTCAAAGGTCACAAATTCCTTCGCTTCAGTTTATTGATCCCAGAAGATTCAATATATATTATATTTTATTAATATGAGAATCGCCTTTCTCAGAGGACACAGTATAAATTAACCTAATTGGCAATGTAAAGTTAAGATTGATCAATTATGAGGTTTGTAATTGGCGTCTCCTACAGATTTATGTATTATTCAAGCGCATTAATTAGTAAATGTATTTTATATTACCGTTAATTTAAATTGAGATAAAAGCAATTAAATACTGCTGACTCGGTAGCTAAAGCAAGGGAAAAAATTCCTTTTGGTTAGAAAGGTGAAAGAAATTTAGAAGCGATAAAGAGACTGAGGTGTTTCTTTCTTCTTTTTTAACTGGATCTGACACCTCCGATTCCTTAATGGAATTAAGACCTTCCAGTCTGTTGAGATTACTTTTTTCTTACACCAGTAGAGATTAAGGAAAAGACTTTACCGCCGTCGTTAAAGAGATAGTCGTGAATGATTTTATTTTGTTGTTGAAACATTTGAAGTGTCATGGTTTCTAGTAACACTCTTGAGCTTTTTGCAGTTAAATTCACTGTCAACGACGTCTATCTCGATACCTTAATTAGAAAATTAGCTCGTCATATGAGGGATCTTGGATTTTGTACGTGTCATGAATTTTCTGACGCAGTATTAAATCCATGCTAAGTCTTCCTTGATTGTACACTTGATAGTGAAAGGGATCCATGTAATTTTAGAAGCAGGATTGGAGAACGGTTAGCCTTACTTCAGTCCGTCACATAGCCCAGTATAGAGCCCCCGCCCTTCAACACGCAGAAAAAAGTTTTAATTATCTCATTGGCTCACTTAAACTACTTTATGATGACGTTGCTGACGGACCGGCGAAAAATACGCAGTTCCTTTTTACCTCTGTTGCCATGACCCACCACTTCTTTCGTGCCCCCCCTGTCCCGGGGGAAGGGGGTTCGGGACTTGGACGTGCACCCAGACAACTCTGTGCCCCATTCCTGCTTCTTAAATTGCATCTATCCGTGTTTGTACCCATAGACCATGGATATGTAAAATTACTGCGTCCCAAAAATACGCAGTTCCTTTTTGCCTCAGTCGCTTTGACCCGTCTCTTCTTTCATATCCCTCCATTCTTACTTCTAAAATTACACGGATCCCTGATTACAAATATACTGCCTCGCCTTTGCCGTAGCCTTGTTCTGTCCAGTCTATGCAGAGCGCGATGTACCAATATGTAATGTCATCCAGACCGTTTACTTTATCGTGCAAAAAGTAAATTTCCGACTACTGCAGACAGTTTATAATTCTCTATAGGAGGGAATAACATGTAGTAATTTTCTTTATTATTTGACTCTAACTGCTAAAGAAATATCCCTCCTCTTATTTGAACTTTAGGAGTCGAAGTGCTTCAGTTATAAATTTCTGGGACTCGATAAATAATCAAAACATTGGCCTAATTTCATTAATTGAAACTCTATTTGATTTTTTTTAATAATCGAAACTGAAAAAATGTGACTCGCACACCACTGATGCAAACTGAACTCTGTAACAGCGATGCAAATTGAGAGGCAGAAATTTTAAAATTATAACAGTCCCTAAAGTTATGTTTTTGAGAAATGATCTTACATCGACTTTAATGTCTTTGATTATAGTATTGTGCAAGCTTCAGAAAAGATAGACAAAGCAAGATATATCATTACGCGTGTTAAATTTCACAAGATATAAAGTGGACTTCCAAACAGTGTTTTGAGTGCCGTTAAAAACATTTATCTTCCAGCCCTGAGAGTTAATCGACATATTTGTACATTCAAAAGTTCATAAGATATGTTCCATAAGTTTGTCACTGGTTACTGAGAGCTTGTCATGAAGTGGTGCAGGTGAATCATCATAGATAGTCGTAAAGAGACGCCTGGCGAGCCGTTGTCAAAGGCATAGTATACAGACTAAATAAAAATATGGACCGAAAAACCGAGTATGGTCAGTTCTCGCGTTGTTCTTGTAAGTCTCAAGCATTCCGAAATGTAGGTATACTTATGTTACATATCTCTTAACTTATGGCACCTTCTAAATGAGGCTCATAACCTTTATTTCACCTTTTAAAGAGTTTGCAAATGCGAGGCCACTGTGGCGTAAGAGACTGTTTGCCAATGTAAACATTGTAAAAATCTTATTTTTTCTTATCTACTAGGCTACCCTATGAATTTTTGAAAAATATGCCTAGAAGATAGCTTGAAACGAAAGTCTAGTTTTATTGCAAGAGTGACAATGCTGTTACGTCTTAAATTGACGAATTTTGAGAGACTAAGTATATATTTTGCAGGACGATCGCAGACATTGTTGTTCATCTAGTGTCTACTTCTGCTTAAGCGATTATTTCACCCCTTTTCATTTTACACGGCTACCACTTTAATGGAGCGAAGTGTCGGCCTGTATAGTGGGGTGGTTTGAGTTTGAAGTTGAAGGTTTTGTCGATACCGATGTTATCCCTCTAGCTGTCTCTTATCGGGTTCCGGTTCGTCGGTTGTTGAACTTGCTTCCATGGGAAGAAAGGACTGATGGTTCGCTGGAGGGGCACAGCTTTTTGCTAAAGACTCTGCCTGAATTGATTCAAATTTTTTTTAAGTTTTCTTTGGGCGTATTTTTTTCTTCGGCTAATTACAGGTTGAAGCGAATAAATTAAACGTTTTGGAAACGTTTGGGTATTGATTTTCCTAATTTCGGAAATGAGATGTTTATGTCTAAAATGCTACTTAATTCTTCTGACAGTTTCAAAATGAAGCGAGTTAATTGCGTTGTTAAAGTTGTTTCTAAAGTAGAGAGGATGCGTAACTAATAGTGAATTCCACTGGACTGCTCGGAGTGCTCTGAAGTCTTTGTGATCCATTGCGACATAGATATCACGGCTTCATTGGGCGCGCGTGAACAGAGTTCAACTCAGAACCGATCTACATTAAAATTAAGAATAGTAAGGATCGCTTGATAAATCCGGCATATACATTTTAGCGGGGAAAAAACCCATGTTGAAACCGTTCAAGACAATAATTTTATTCCATATTGTCCGATTTGATGACCAGCGATCTCAGAGCAGTCCAAAGCAATTCGCTTTAAGCTATTCACACGAAACGCACGAAGATGGCTGTTTTGAACTTCAATCGTCTGTTTTAAATTATTTCTTGGAATTATCAAATTGTCTGTATGCTCTCTCATTGCTAACCGATGATGAGAAGGAGATAATAGTGCGTTGTCAAAGCTTTATCAATGGTTAAACTAACATAAGATGGAAAGTCTATTCAATTAATCTGAACTAGTAGTATCGGAAGTTAAAAAAGCTTCAAGTAAGCATAGTGTAAATTGGAACCTATATAGAATAACGCCTGCTCTTATAACATAGTTTCAAAGGCTTCATTTTTACGTTTTACTTAATTGACATGCTGCCTTTTAATCGCGCTCTAGCTTCTCATAGATACTTTCTTGTGTTGCGAGACCTTATTGGGAACAGTATCTATGGGTTTCATGGAAGTTTTTGATCCGAATTATTGAAAAATTAAAATCAACTACTCCGACAAGTTTATTTCTCATTTTAGGATGAAGTATATCTGGCTTTCCTTTTATCGTTCGAGATTCACGTCAGACAGATGATTTATAACGAGGTTTCAACTATGCTGAAAAACGGGTAAGTGAAATTCTATTGAAAATTTGGACAACATCGTGCATTTGCAAGGCAAAATCTGTGTAGCACATTTTGATAAGCGTGATTGTGATATTTCTTACAACTACTGAAAAAAGCAACAAAATTATTAATTGTTAAAAATATAAAAAGACAAATTTCACACCATCCGTGTTTACTCTTTGCCAACAATTCGAAACGCAACATCTTACCCCTTCATCAATAATTCTTAGAACCAAAAAGGTTTTATCACAATAATCCAGCTCTAAGATAAACTGCTTTCCTAAGAACTAGCGACTTATTATCGGTACCAGAGTCCCTTGACCAAGAAAAGTAGGATTTCTGAAAACTTTGGGATTCGCGAAAGACTTTTACATACCATGAAATAAGAAAAGGGAAACGAAAAAATATCGAAGGGGTACGTCCAAATAACCGAGAAAATATTGTGGATATTGGTACCCTAAGAAAAGTAAAGAAAATGGTCCCTGAAAAAAGTATAGATTGGGAGTGATCAGGCGTGTCCTGGGTCCTCATACACTGACTGGGCTTAGTCGACGTGGAGAAGCTGAATTGGGGAAGATTATTTTGGGGATGGGTGTTTTCTAAAGGACAAGTCTCTAAGTAAAAGTGTAGCGGCTTTAGTTATCAGTCCCAGAACGCGCTGGAATCAGAAGAGAAATAGCGACACTGAGAATATTAATTTTTAATTTTAAGCATAGTTTAGTCTGCTAAGGTTCTGAAAAATTTGGATTACAACCCTTCTTGTACTGCTAATGCTGTTCAGCATCAAAACACAACGTTAAAAGTGTTGAAATCGATTTAAATTTTTCGGTATTGGTAATCAAAATTTCATGAAGCACACCTAACATTTCTTGAGTTATGTGGATACGTATAAATACTAACGTATTATGGATTACCATCTCGTTTTTCCTCAGGCTATTTCACCTACGCGCCTGTTCAGTAGAGAACAAAAATTCTTGTAATCCACCAATCTTGTTAGGGAGAATGAAATTCGTTTTCTGCGCATGGGCGAAATTTCAAACGCACCAGTCAGGTGCTCCGGATTGATGTAGTTCCTTTTCCCAACGAGACGTAGCTATTTCCGTCTCGATTTACATCCGCGATTGCAAATGCAAATTTGGTAGTCCGCTTTTTGACCTAGTTGGGATTTCATTCACATCCATGTTAGCATAGAGGCTTAAGTATGCAATGACAATCTAGTGTAAAGAACTTTTAGGATGACTGATGAAATATGAATTCCGAATAAGATACAAGCGTTGAGTGAAAATATTTGAGTCGGAATAATGTATTATATGACAAAAACGAAACATAAAATATCAAAAATGCAGTTTGAATAAGGGTATAGAGATTCATAATGCGTGTTGTGTCAAAATATTTACGTGTTCACATCTGGGCTTTCCTGAAAAATATACGTTTAAACCTAGCTAAATCTATGCTGCTTTAGTGAAATAAGCATTAATGAAGTGCAATGTTTTGAAATCTGTCAAAAAAAAATAATATTTTCACCATTTTGTTTTCCCAACTTTAATATATTCGCTCGTACATTTATTTCTCAAGATGTTTTCCACACGCATTAATATACATAAAAATGCAGAGCCCCATTTTCTAAAAACCTCTAAAGATAGCGCAAATCAGATTCTACATAAATTTCTGTACAGAAACGGTAACATTAGTTTAATCTTCAGTTTCCTACGTAGTGAATTCTCTCTAAAAAGAAAAACCCCTTTTTTGTTGACTATATTTCTCGAGTTTGGGCACAAAAGGTTTATGGGATTTTCATAGGACTGTCCTTTAATGGTTTACAGCTAGCTGTATTATTTCAGTTCCACTCGTCGTGCCTTTGTGGTCATACTATACTTGTAAGGTAGACGCGATCTCTGGACATCCAGAAAGACTAGTACGTCTCAGGAATGGCGAGGATGGACACAGTTTTTTTTTCATTCGGGGTTTTCGGGTTTGCTCGAGATCTCTCACGCGGAACGGAGCTGGAAATAGACTCCAATAGCTTCGCAGCTGTCATCTCTCTCTTCCTGAATTTGTACGAACCTTTGGGGACTCCTCTCTCAAATTCGCTCCGTGGATATCAGCGATATACCGGGGTACTTAAGTGTCAAATAGCTGTAACTGGACAGTTTATGTTTGTTCCGCAATCAGCTACTTTTATAAGCGGAAGCTTCCTATTTCAATATAGGAGGGATCGTTGAATTAAAATCACTGCACGCTCACGATATTCAAAGTTTGATGAAGACTACCCGAACTCTGTATTGCAGGATGCCCGTTTACAATATTAAAGTAGCTTTCCTTAATTATGATAAACGTTATACCTTAATGATTTCATATTTTCCGCATAAAAAGTTTAATATTCTTAAAATAAGTCAGACTGAAATGATTCTTTAGATTGTAATTAGTACTAAGTGGAAGAGATAAGATCAGTATTTTTTTCTGAAAATTGTCGTCGAAAGAAATAAGTATACTATAGACAAGCACTTTGTGTGCAACTTAAATTTAGCAAGACGCCTTTGATTACAATAGCAGTCATCATCTAATTATATAACGACTGATAGAAAATTAACTGTAATGTGACAACTTTTGAAAGTTAAAGACACACAAATAAGAGCCTTTGTCATATCCCAAGAGTCCGAATAGCATGAAAAATTAGATGGGTATCGCAGCACAGAGTTATTTCCGCGACTGCATTCGTTCATCTACCCTAAAATATTTTCTTAGTGAGGGTAGAAGATTCACAATGCACGCTCCCATGAAAAATAATGAAGCACCTTTGTAATAATGAAGAAACGTTTTGCTATTGCTTCGCTTGTGAAATACTCAAGTTTAACTCACGTTTATAAGTGGAATTATTTGCTGTCTATCAAATAATTCTAATAACAGATATAGCATTGTTCACCTCTACGCCTTAAAATTAGATAAACCGAGGGGCTCTGCATTTTCACGACATCGCGAAATCACCGAGAAAATCTGAAATAAAAAAGAAAAATCACAGAAATTCTTTAAGATTTCAAAATTCTTGAAGGAGAATGTTAGCAAATCGTGAAATCACTGCAGAAGTCGCGAAATTTTTGACCAAATTGTAAATGGTGAAATTTAATAAGCTTTCACTTCGGGAATGCAATAAGCCAACCAAAATATTCCTTAATGAACGCCGTTTTTTTTAAGGTTTTCGCAACATACCGTCCATGTATTTACACTAAAGTTATGACCTATTTGTTCTTTACTTCATCTTATCATCTACCAGTTCTATAAGTCGAATAGTTACAGGAACAGGACATATACGGAAAAGGATCTTTCGCTCCGCGGGTTTCGTGCGACGTGATGACGCTTCCCTACTCAAACCCTTCTAGCTCCTCGTACGGTTCAGTCAGGATAAAGCTAGTCTCTCTCTGTCTCTCTTGGGACCATCTTTTGAGGTTTATGAGTATCTGTCTTCGATTTGGGGTGGAAATCCTCGTGGCATTCTCGTGATTAGTCTCCTTACAAGGAACAAATCCGGCAGGGATTTAACGACACGCAACTGTACGTATAGCGAACTGAACCCGGGGCAAAGGGGAAAGGACGATATGAAACCACCCATACAAGATCCGGCTGTATTAGATCTATTTCGAGAGATGATACACGTTCCACAAGTGAATGAAGGCCGGACGTAGGGGAAGGTGGTTATCCGGTAAGCGGGTTAATATTGGAAACTGCTAACAGTGTGTTAATGAAACTAACGCGAATGTAGTTCGTAATCTTAAAGGTTATATGGTTCTATATTGCGAGTCGTTCTTCACTCGACGTCTATTACAACTCGTATACTAGATGGTTGAGAAACTATTTTAGGAAACAATACATTACATCAGGGATAGATGTAATTTAAGAAGTAGGAATGGAGAACAGAGTAGTCTGGGCGCGCGTGAACGTCCCGGACCCTCTTCTCCGGGAAGGGGGGGGTATGAAAGAAGAGACGGGTCATAGCGACAGAGGTGAAATGGAATTACGTATTTTTCGCCTTCCCTGTCAGCAAAGTCATCAAAAAGCAGTTTTAAGTAAGCTAATAAGGTAATTTAAAATTTTCGTTACGTGTTGGAGGGATGGGCTCTATACTGGACTGAGTCGGACTGAAGGAAATACTAACCGTTCTCCATTCCAGTTTCTAAAAATACATCTCTCCCTCACTTAATGCAGGTTTGCAAAATTTTCAAAATGGTACTTAGCTGCCGCAAGCTCGCAACTTACTTCAAAAGTATATAGATATAAAAACAAAAAGTACGCTTCGTTGAAAGTTGCCCTCTCCTTGTAATATGAGAAGCCCTGTAGTATTGTCTGCGTATGATTACCTTCCCGACCGTGGCACAGGGAACAAGTCGTGAATAGGCTCATAAACTAGCAGATACTAGCACTAGTTCAAAAAATCAACGTTCGGATCGCCAGCATCATGTACTACTTTCTATAACCCTGAACTTTGCTTCACAGTTTACATGTCGTCTACAGCCAAAGGGTGGGAATTTTTAATTAAGTGTGCTTTTTTATGATTATATACTTCTGCTTACTTATATTCGTCACAATGTGAAATTGCCTCAATTTTATAAGCTGAAGAATGATTTTTTACAATAAAACAAACAACATGGCTATCTAGGCAAACTACAAAAAACATTATTTGTTTTTGAAACAATTCCCAACGAGATGTTAAAGACAAATTAGCGTAAGATTTACATTAAATTTCTTAACCTCCTAAAATTAAACGCAAAGTTTATGGTTTCTGTGAACAATATTATATACAATACGGTATATACTAATGCTTACAACTAGGTTACTATCACTATATAGGAGCTTTGTCCAGAAACAGTTGCTATTGATTAAACGAATATTATAAAGCTGTATTTTAGGAGCTCTGCAGTGACGATGTCCCTAGCCATGTCATCTATTTAGCCCTGGCTGATCGTGGTAGTAGGAGAATTAGTTGTCGAGGTTGGTCGTTGACGCTTCGGTAGTTTAATACCTGATTAGTTCAATTTTATACTGCCACCTCACTTTTGTACATTGATATGGGATTTTGATATCAAAGTTTTGAGAAGTATAATAATATGGGTATAAGGTCATAGCTTAACCTAGCTTATTTGGTATATTTAAATGTCAGCGTGGGGAGGCGTGACCTTTTACTGTAAGGAAATATAAATATGTTGAATAGTGAAATCCCCAAAAGGTTAAAAGCCTGGCCTTTATTGGGTATCCTCCTTAATAGGTTGAAATGACGCGATGGATTTACACTATGAAGGATTATACAAGACAATGTATGATCAAGGGTTGCTTTGTAACTATAGGGCTTTTAAGCATTTTAAATGTTTACAATGTTTCAATTGTACCATGGGAATATCTAAATATACATTTTGTTCCAAAACGAGTGGTATTACCGAATACAGACGGTTCTACGGACGATTTTGATCTAAAAATGTAACTTCAATGACAGATATCAGTCCGGACCACAGTCTAAACGTTATGATTGAAGTGTTAAAAGGATGACCCCTTAATGAAATTACCATTGACTTTCAGGCTCACCCGTAATCATAACTTGTAAACGATAGTTCAGACTGCAAAATGTCACAATAGTTACATTTTTGACTCAAAATCGTCCAACCCACTTCACTTCGGTTCTCCCGTGCACCCTTTTTGAAACATCATGTATCTCACGAATCCCTATATCAACGGAACTCCTTGATCTACGATGATGATATTATGTAGGGAAATTTATTAAATGAACTATGCTGACTGGGAAAGCTTTTTGTAATCCGCGGCCATCTTGAAAAATGGCGGCTTGATACGAACTTCACTAAATATTTCGATCGCGTTTACTGCGTTTAAATTAACTGCAATATAAATTTCGAATACAGACACTTTAAATTTCGAAGCATACCTTAACATTTGATGACCTAGTGAGTGCAGGGACTAAATAACTTCTCAGAAAATATACTTTCTCTGTGATAACGATTTTAGTAAAGTCAGGTGCATAACGGAAAAAGAAATCTGAGAATCATAAAAACTCTTTTTCTCTTTTTCCGATCTCTTTTTCAGTTATTTTATGCGGTAACCATAGCGTTGTATAACTGATAAGAGTAAAGCCGGAATTTAACGGGGTTCGAAAGGAAAAAGACGAAAGCCTGAAACAACCCCAGAGGGAGAAAAATCACTTTTGGCACGATGGGCCTGTACATAAGGAAACCCTTTTTTACCCATAGAATATTTCCGGAACTGACTTTTGAAACGTTGGTGAAAGCTATCTTCTTCTGCTACGCGCTTTGTCGCTTCCGCTTTTCTTTAACTATATTGTTGCCAAGAGCAGGAATATCGCCTTGAACAGAACACGTACGATATGACTATAATAGTACAGAACATGTGACTACAGAGGTGTCAAATCCCAAACGGGTTTATTTAAATTCAGTTCTGAAAATGGAATTGAACTGAAAGTGAACAAGAAGGCACACAGACGCAATTTTACTAAGACTAATTTTATATCTAGGGTCTATATTAATGACCCTAAACGTTAATTATTTTGAAGACTGTCGTTAAGTGAGTCTAGACGGTGTGATAATTAATTCTGAGCTTTATTTTCTGAAAATTCATCTTATATTGATAGTTCGTATAAAAATTTAAATATACCTCTAATTATTTCTGTTATTCATTGGGGGTGAATGGCCTTTAATAGTTTCAAAATGCATAGTGGATTATTGAAGATACAATTGTCATTAAGCCAAGCAAGTCTAGACGGTGTGATATTTAATTCTGGACTCTAATTTCTGAAAAGTTCTTCTTATATTGGTAATTTAAATATTTATTTATTTCTGTTATTAATTGGGGTGAATGTCCTTAAAGAGTTTCAACATACAGAGTGGATTATTAAAGATGCAATTTAAGCAATACAAAAATCCTGACGCGAGCTCGGTGAGCTTAGTTTTGTAGTATATCAAGATATTTTGTCTCGTAATCGCATCGGTGTCTCAGTGGGTTAAATGTGACTGTCTGACGAAGCAACGAATCGGTGATAATGGATGAAACTTGTAAACTTCAATCTCACGTTTTTAAACAGCATGTCATGTAATAATTTAAATGATAAACTCAAAGTGAGGAATATGTCTGTATGTACAGAATGGAACAGACGAGATGAAGCCTTACATTGAGTTAAACTTTGCTTATGAATGCCATCAACAATACAGCAGTTAACGACATTGTACTGAAAACAAGCGTTCGTCTTATCTGTTCAGAAATGTTTAACTTAATATTTGAAAACAATCCAAACCGGCAACAGTTACTTTGCATCTGAGCTGTGAATTGAATTTTGCCCAAAACTATTTATCAGGTGACCTTTCCTACGAATGAAAATATCGACACAGACTTTTTAAATACCTTTAATTATTGAAAATACTTCTGGTCATTTCTGAAAACATTTCATTCGATATGCGCTGGATTTTTAATATTTAGCTTAATTTGGTGCTATTTAGTAACTTTTTGCTTACTATTTTTAAACTAGTTATTAACTTCAACTAAATTTGACCGTGTAAGTGAGTATCAATTAGCCCTGCCTTCATATGGCATCACTCATATAATTGAACCTAAAGAAGCTATGATTTTTCGGTTCGTCCCCTGTATGGGAATTTATACCGACCATGGCTTTAAACACAATTAATATTTGACATATTGAATTATTAAAGACCGTCGTCAAATGAATTTCCTCTCATACGCCTGGGTCCGTAATATTAAAATATACCCTTGCACGAAGTGCTAATATATTTTTAGAAGATGCGTTCGGTTCCGCGTCAAAGCCTACTGAAATTACGGGTTAAATTTTGCCAAGATGAGACCTAAATTACCTTTTTCTTCGGAAATCGAATTAAGCAAGTCCTCTATATATTCTGTCTTTCCCAATTGACGGGGGCATCGAATAGGAAGACAATAATGATCCCAATCAAGTTTTGAAATATAGAGACGATCAGAAACCGGACGTTCGTCGCTGGAGGATGAACAGAAACCCTGTAATACGGGTTACAATTTATGAGGCATAGATTACAGACTGGGTTTAGAGATCTCTAGCAAATTTCAAGGCTTGCATGAATGGGAGTGTTCGGCATTTTGTTCTTGCTTTATATATCTTTGGGTGTTGGCTATTGAACGTGTTAAGATCCCCTTATCGCCTGTACGCCCTGCCTTTGCTCCGGTGTACTCCAGAGTTACACTGAATTGAAAGAATACGGAAATAGGACTTTTTCCGTCATTACGTGTTCCGATTCCTATTTTTAGTTTCATTGATTAGGTCTTAAGAAAAGCTATAGATTTTTGTCTCGTATTATTGGCGAAGAAATGGTATAAAAATATATTTTCCTTTTCACTTAATGGAGCAATTGACCTTATTCTTTCTTCAACATAGTAAAAAGTGATATTCTAATGCGCTAGTTTTTCATTTGTTTGCTATTTTTAAATAATTTTTTAGTTATGCGATCTAGTATTGGAGTTCAGTCAATTAATTTAAGTGCTTGACTTTTTGGCTTACCAAGCAAAGTGATTAGAGATTTACTATTTGTTTAAATCAGTAGTATTTTGAAAGTTTTGGGAGAAATGATGTGTAACGCTAGGATAGCAAGTGACATCAAATGTGGATGAGAGGGAAAGTATGACAATGGCAATAGAGTCTGTGTTGAAAAACGCGGACATCAAAGTTTCGCCAATAACTATTTAGTTTACTAGTGACTGATGGACTTGCAAACTCGCGACTGAAAGTAGTTCCGACATTTATGCTCCTTGGTTTAACCATAGCCCACTCGATCACGCGCATCACGACGCAAGCTGCTCGCGCTATACCTAAATTTCCGAGATTTATTTTAAACGTATCTAGTTTTATGTGCTCTTCTATTACTTCGATAACCTTACTTAAATCCATATTATACCTTCAAATACCTTTTAAAATATTTCCAGCTACTCTGTCCTGACTACAAACACAAATCGAGGAAGTTCTAGCATACACAATAGCAGACGACGGTAACCGCGCAACCGCGAATTAACACAAGACCTATTTTAAGGGAGTGAACAGGCCCATTATAAAACGGTCAACTACGGCGAAACTCTGATGACTCGCGACTTTTGGCCATTTTCATACTTTTCCTATCATCCACTTTTGGTGACATGCATAGCTGGAGAGTGCAAAAAAATTGTCCTTTAGCTCTGTTTTTATTCAGACCAGTGTATGATGGGGTGAGGCAATGCAGAGTCACGTGATTTGTAAACCAAATAAACCTTGCTTGACTAGGACTTCAAGAATTGCCTATTGCTTCCAGAGATAATTCAGGCAAATAGCTCAAAGAAACAATCTGTTGGGATATCATGTCAGTCTCCATTCCGGTGACATAACAACTTTAACCGAGGGGTTAGTCACTTGATTAACCAGGTGTAAGAAACAGCAGAGATCGATTACTTGATTTTTAGAATTCTTAGAAAATCATCAGTAATAAAAAACAATCTTGTGGGTAATCAAAGGTAAACAGAAATCTCCGATAACCACTGGGAATTACGTGAAATCTCGAGAAAATCAGAAATAATCACAGGATTTTCTAGTAATCTTTTGTAATCACCTCGGTAGTCACACATAACCAATCGAGGAATTCGAAATTCCGAAATAAAAATCATAATCAGTTGAAATAGAAATAATCATGGCATTCACCGAAAAATCATCAGAAGTCATTATATTTCAAACAAGTAATCTGCGGAAATAACGGGATATCAGTGTAAATATTATGGAAATCAACTAAAATAATCGTAATCAAGGAATTAGTTCATTTATCATCGGAATTCACGTTAAAATTCAGAAATCAGTAATCAGGTATACAAAATTTTGGCAAACGACTAACAACGATGGAGAAATGTTTTTTAATAATATTGCAAATTTAACTGTTTCGATACTGCACGTTTCGTGGTTTTTCGAGCTAATTAACCCTATCTTCTACTCCCTGTTTTAATTCTCTCTGCCGTTCTTCTCTGCGAATAGTCTGAATGGACCTTAAAACTACAAATTCTACGGAACTCTTGTTAAGTGTTTTGACTACGAAATTATCCCCTCTGTAACAAATTCACGACCATAAATAAAATCCTTCGTACAATTTTTCTATGTACCAAAATTAAATATTAGCCTTTTGAAGTTACAATTTTTGCTTCAGGTTCCAAAAATTCGATTAGTAGATCATTGTATTAAGTTAGCCAGGTCAGCAACTTTCTCTTAGCTAATAACTAGCCAAGTATCGGGCCATATGATCTAACTTAACCCAATATTAGCTCCGTTGGCTTAGGCTAAAACATTAGTCTAGGAGTGCTGGCTTCTCTATAAAAACTTTTTACCGTTCATTTAAAGCAATTAAGGTTAAGGGGTGTACTCCGTTCACAGCTAAGTCAAAGGCAAGGCCTAGCGTACAGTCTATAAAAATGGTAACTTTTATAGACTTCTCTCACTTTTCCTTGCCCACGTTGAAAACTGTACGTACCTATATCTCGATACCATATCAGTTGGCACCTTGCGCTTCGAAGCGTACCAACATCTCTCATCCATTAGGTGCGGTGTCAACGTACTTAAGATGCTACTTGTAAAGAGCCGCGCGCTTAATGGAGTAAGTCATTCCCAATGGCTTGGAAGTTGAGACAGTGTTAGTAGGTGGGATGGCTGGGGGGATGTTTGTGCTGTGATGATTGTCATACGCGAAAAGGTGCAATACATTTTCCATTTTCTTAATTCTGAATTATTATAGGACGTGTTCACAAAACGCTAACATATTCTAGATATCTAATCGTTTAAGGGACAAATTATCGGAAGACAAAGGACTTTTTCCTAGTTTGTTTTCTATTAACTTAGGTATCCTGTTTCAAATCAAGTACGTTATTTTCAAAAATACACCATCAACGCCAATTAAACCTTATCTAAGATAATTTTAATTTCGATTTTATGTTAAAACCGTTCTGCGTATTACACGTTCAGCCTTACTTTATCTAGAGACGCGAGTCATTAATTTAAATTTTCTTATTTATACTATACCGTAATTTGAACGTGCTAATTTACCCTTTATATTATCAATAATTACCAATAATGTTTGTCAATTACTATCTACTTCGGTAGACAACTTCTTGTACATTTAAATTACCGACAAAATTGTAATTTAAATTTTACCATGAGTTTATAAGATATGTTCCAGAAGTATTGACACTGGCTTAACTTCCTAATGCTAGAGACTTACTGAGAGTTAGTTCGAGAACGACGCGTGAATTAACTACACGGGGTTTTGTGGTCCGTCCTATTTAGTCTGTACTAGGCCTTTGACCGCGCCTCACCAGGCGTCTCATTACGATCGAGACTCTATGACGTTTCACTCAAGTCATTTCATGAAAAGCTCTCAGTAATCGGTTACAAACTTATGAAACATAGCTAATGAACTTATAATTTCCCAAACAAATGAATTAGTTAACTACCCATGATCTTCTAAAAAAAGTGTCACTAACTACCTTCAGTAATCAAATCAAAAGTGCATAATATCGAATGTGCTGAAAAATATGGTTGATACAAAACCAATGATATATTTATCGTAACTCAGTCTAAGCATTTGAAGTAATGTGAAACATTGAATGAGAAATAAAATTCAAACTGTAGCGATTAATATACGATGAATTCAAGATCAAACCAAGAAGCAATATCTAGTCTACTAGGGAGAAGATGTAAATTCGCCACATTTTTAGCTTTATCTCCAGTCCAAACGTAGGTCCGAAGTTAATCCCCGCTTCTAAACTACAACCAGCATCTCATTGGTTCTTGAAAACTCACGTCAGCGCGACGCAAATGGCTAAAGTTACGAGAGTCGAAATAGCCCGACCTGCTTTTACGTCCCCCCTTGTACTTTGAAAGGGGGACTGGGATATGGCGCGCGAATACTTAGGTATCTTATAACTTCTCCCTAGTAAACTAGATATCTCTTCTTGAGCAAACATTTATCGAAAATTTCATGGTAATCGTAATAACAATTTGACCCTTCCAAATGGAGAATTTATATCGAAAACGATTTAAACGCCATCCAAGTTTGACCGCTAATTTTCTTAAGAATTGTTTAACCATCTTACATTGTAACACTGCAGTCTCTTCTGCATCGAGTCTAATGCCTATTAGCGCCGACTTGCGCTATATTGTCGTTAGGACTACGGTGTAAATAGTGGCACGGATAATTACTCCGGCAGACCGCCCGTCCATCTCACCGACCCAGTCCGCCTCTTTTATAGCTATTTGATTCGAAGCAAGCTGCGTTTAGATTTAAGCTCACGCACCTTACTGCGTGTCCCTGAAGGTGTTGAGATATATAATCCCTCCTGTAGCGATTTATTGAACGTTCCTTTCCCACTACCTGAGGTACTATAAACCAATTAATTCCCTTTAAAATTAAATTGGGTTTTAAAACTTTGTAACCATCTCCGCCCTCGTACGAAATTTGTCATAAAAGTTTCTAAAGATAGTGTGAAATATGAATATTTGTTTGAAGTCCTTTGTGTAAACTAATTTATTAATAGGCTGTTTATGAAGTATATCCCTGGCAATTTTACAATTTTAGTGAAATCAGTGGCAACCTATGTTTAATTCATATAAATACCTTGGTTAAGGCAGAGACTAAGAGGTAGAGAGGGTGGAAGTTTAGGTATAAAAAGAGATGTTTTATTGTGTAAATTTAACAGTTCAATTATTATACTTTAATTTAAAATTTTAATATGAGCTAATATTGAATTTTCAAATTCAGTCTAAAGCCTTAATTGAATTGTACAGGCGTATCGTTAGTCAATAGTCAGAATGGATAGAGGAAGTAGTTAGGACGGAGAAAATATGAGTTGAAGGAACTATGTGTGGCTCGAATATATTTGGTTTTTGATGAAATATTAAAAAGTGACTTTAAAGGTCTTGTATATAGTTGAAGCCATCTCTAGAACCAGTACATGGTCCTGTAATGGTCTTGATTAGGCTAATCTCTTCTTGTTTATAGGTTGATTTTAACTGTAGTTTGTTAATCACTTACTCTTTCTAACAAAATAAGAGAACAATGATCCAGTCTTGAAGTTTTATAATTCAGTCATTGTATATTTTAAGGAAATGACCAAGTTCAAAGGTCGAAATGGTACCTGTTTTTGAAAAAGGATTATAAAACCGCCCAGAGCCACACGTCCCCATACACGCTTTTCGTGCAGACTATATTCACTAACATAAATAACTAACAGGCTAATTACACTAGGTCGCCTCTCACTCGGCGATTGGAGGAACCTATTTTATGGTATAGCATAGCCAAATCGAGTACTGCACTCACGGACGCAAGCTGCTCGACCAACATATTAGAATGAGCTATGGCGTTTGCTACAAGAAAGCGGAAGACACACCCAAATACCAAGGTTAGTTTCTTACTGGTTATAAAATTTACGTCACACCAGTGACGAACGAGAAAACAAGGCTCCTTTTAATTTCGGTGTCACTCTTCCTTGAAAAGGTAACGTTATAAATATAAATTTTATGAATCTTTATCACCCTGATACCACAAAATTTGTCCCCATATACTTTTAAAAATTGTTTCAGGGAGGGTTGCAATATGTTGAAACGCTTTTAATATGCGTTTTTGATAAGGTGGCCTTAATTTAACGAGGATTAACGCTTGATATTGGGGTTGTGTTTGTAGACAAAACTTTTGTTTTCCTCTTTAAAGAGAGTTATTTTTCTACAGTGAAACTTCACCAGCATTGAAAACTATATATTTTTCATTATTATACTTTTCCCTATTTCCCGAAATTTAAACCTTTATGATTCAGAAACATATGTTTTAAAATGTTATTTTGACTAGCAAACTAATTAACCATTGAACCAACGAGTTGACTGTACGATGAGCTTACTAGCGTGTTCCCCACTACCTCCTCTGGCGTTTACTCGGGTTCATATTCATATCCCTGTACTCTCCAACCTCGAGATATATATATATATATATATACTAGCCGTTACCCGCGGCGTCGCTCGCGTGTAATAAGAACTTCCATCTAAAATGATATAAAGAATGTGAAGATTTTGCTGATGACTAATATTTTGTAGCACCCTAGGAGCGAAGGCACTCGGCACAGTCCGTCAGCCCGTCGGGATATTTTTTATTACTTTTCACGCGGACATTATTCCATAAAGAAGGGTTTTTAAGTTTTTGGCCGTCATTTAAAAAGATGGCAACAAATAGAACCCAAAATACCATTCAGCCCGTCTATAGGTTAAAGGAAGCCAGTGTACTAAATATTTGTGAAATCGGTTGAAACGCGCGTACTTAATTGCATAGAGAATATTTTTTACATTTCTGGGCGCCATTTTTTAAGATGGCGGCGGATTGGAAAAATCTTTCTTAGTACGCGCCTACTACTTATGAGTAACGTTCCTGCAAATTTTCAGCCTTCTAGGGCAAGCGGTTTGGGCTGGGCGTTGATTATCAGTCAGTCTGTCAGTTAGTCAGTCAGGACTTTGATTTATATAGATATAGATAATTTTGTATTTTGTCTCTTTTATTTGCTTGTTTTTAAAACCAAAGACTGATACCAAATGTGGATGAGAGGGAAAGTATGACAATGGCCATAGAGCCTGTGTTAAAAAACGCGGACATCAATGTTTCGCCAATAACTATTTAGTTCACTAGTGACTTATGGACTTGCAAACTCGCGATTGAAAGTAGTTCAGACATTTATGCTCCTTGGTTTTTTATGTGGTCTTCTATTGCTTCGATAACCTTACTTAAATCCATATTACACCTTCAAATACCTTTTAAAACATTATCAGTTACTCTGTCCTGACTACAAACACAAATCGAGGAAATTCTAGCATACACAATAGCAGAAGACGGTAACCGCGTAACCGCGAATTAACACAAGACCTATTTTAAGGAAGTGAACAGGTCCAGTATAGCTAGCTACGCCAATAAAACGGATCACTACGGCGAAACTCTGATCACTCGCGACTTTTGGCCATTTTCATACTTTTCCTCTCATCCACTTTTGCTGATACTCATAATGCTGCATAGAAAATGATGTCAAATATTACACTATGATGCGTGTATTGTCTACCTTTCTAAGAAGACCAATAATATAACAATAGCACCATCACGTGACCACGTAACGTCATAGTTTAAAAAGAAACCACAATGGCGCCCCATACCTTTCCATTTTTAAATTTCTTTTTTGTATTTATAAGAAATTAAAATTAATTCAGAAACAAACTACTAGAAAATTTGAGACCCTCATATTTGGTTTAAAATTAACATGCAAGATTTAAACTTTCATCAATGCATTACAATACACGCAAGATACGGTATTATCACGGTTGACCTTACAATAATGTACCATGCTTAGCTTTTAGTAGAACACGTTAGATATTGGGTTTATATCTAAAATAACTCGTTACATCAGTAACAAGGACAGTGGGCTGCCGACTTGGGTTTTGGGGATGGAACATTAAATATTCGATAGCTTTTTTTTTCAAACGAGCGATGTGATTCCGAAACTACACCGTGCACGTGCAGTGGTTGAACGTGGCCCTGGTTTTTACTATACATTTGCCCCTAATACACCTTTATTTCTCGAGACGCTTCTACACCGTCCGGCTTTTCCTCTCTAATGGTGATTTATGTTTAGACACGAGGTCGTACAAAAGACGACCCCTTTTTCTACCGTTGGCAATAATTGTCACTACGTAACGGTCATGTTGAAAGAACCGTGAAAAAAGGATGATATCAATATATTTTTCTTTTTACTAGCTAAGACGCGTGCTGCTTAGACCAAGCTCTAAAAATTTCAAAAATGTTACTAAAGTGTTCGAATTGGTTGGGGTCTTTATTTCTGGAATTTGTAACTTCTTACTGTACTTAAGTTACGAGATCCATTTTTTTCAGTACTAACTGAAGAATATAATACTTCTCTTCGAGAGAAGTGTACCACAAAGGGGTTTAGTTGTTACATGATTCTTCCCAACATCATTTTACATTTGTAGCGAGTTTACTAAATCGAATCACATACGCCATTAATAGCTCCCTCATCATTAATCTATTAGCGCTTAACTTTTGGCCAAGGCCCACTTGTGGATTTATGTCCCACGTCAAGACAATCAAGGTTTGTGGGTTGATTAATACCAAACAGTTTTGGAATTCACCCCACTGCGCGATACCCATCTGGAGTTCCATGAGCAGTAGAGCAAACAAGAAGGGTGAGCCTGGGAAGAATCATGATACATAGCTAAAGTATTGAGAGGATACAGAGTGGCATCCTTCTTCTATTATCCCCTGCTGGTACTAATCGCATAATTCCGATTTTGATACTGAACGAAACTATGCCGTTTTTGGAGGCTTTAAATTGTTAGAGTCTACTGTGTCAAGTAATATAAGTTTAGTACTGATAACATCACTATAATCGTTTTATGCAAAGCCGTGGGAACACTTGTTCTTACTAATTAATAATCCATATTATATTTCCAAGAATTCTTCCTAAGCTCCGTATAGAATATGGATCGGTAAATAAAGTTTAATTAATATAAAACTTGTGCATACCTATGAATGAAAGAACGATTTTTTTAGAATAATCTGAATTTTTGTGGCGAAAAAAGGGATTTCCTTTCGAATTTCCTTTTTGCGTAATTCTAGATAGTTTCCGTTTTAGATTTTAGAACCGATACGAATATTTTATAGAAGATAGTTTCTCCACACTTTTATCATGCTAGTTGGAAAGCCATTAGGTAATGGCTTTTCTATACTCTTTTAAAAGAGATTCGCGAATGTAAATTTTCCTGAGAGATTTTTGGAAGGATCTTAACTATTGAACATGCGAAATTATTTTTAAAAGCTTATTTGATCTGATGGGAAACTTTTGTTTTTCTGTAGTTCTAGGTATAGTCCAATTTGATCTATAATTTAAGCAAGTTCACAATTCTTTCAAAACTTTTCAGTTCATACCAAAATAAGATATGCCTAAATTTTTTAAATTTATTTCAGCAAATGGAATTGGATAGGGAGTGGTTTAAAATTCAGATCATTCCCAGAACCAATTTAGATTTTATCAAGTTTCCTCAAAATATACTTGCGTAATTAAACATATTATAGTTGTTTGTAAATTGCATACAGATCAATTGATATGAGAATTTAATCTGTTTTTTTCTGAACTACTTGATCCAAAATTGTATCTTTGACGAGAGCTAGATCTAATCGATTTCTGATACCCATTTAATACTACGTCTTCCCGTTCTATGGAAATTAATTTTTTCAATATTGATTTGGGAATTATAGTTACTTTTATATTTTAATTTTGATAAGAATATCAAAAATCAGAGAAAACTGAAGTCAAAATGTTAGTACTTTCCGAAGAAGTGGAAGTTCTAACTGAATGGTAATCAACACCCAACCTAAAACACTTTACCAAGAGGACTGAAATTTTGCAGGGACGTTACTCTTAAGTAGAACGTACGCAGAAAAGACGTTTTTCAATCCGCCTCCATCTTGAAAAATGGCGGCCATAAATTTAAAACAACCATCTTTATAAAATAACGTCTTTGCATTTCAACAGATTTCACTAGTATTTAGTACGGTGGTTCTCTATACTCTATGTACATGCTTTATGGCTTTTTGGCTTCAATTTGAATCCATATTTTAAAATGGCAGCGAGAATTTAAACAAAAACCATTTCATCAGATTTCACTAATATTTAGCACACTGATCCAATATATACTATAGCCTCTTTAAGGTTTTGATTTACCACCATATTTAATAATGGCAGCCAGAAAACTTGAAAAAATTCCCGACAGTTAAGGCCGTGTGCCTTTTTTACTAGCATAATTATAAATTGTAATTAAACCTGATACTTAGTAGCGTTATAACCCTTTAAATATACAAATTTATAACTTATCTTCATATTGTAATATCGCACCCAAAAGGGAACCACCTTAATTCGACGCAGTCACTGATAACTTTACTGCAAACATGTTCGAACTTATGCCCAGCGTGAAAGCGTACATCTAGGCGACCACTAACCAATATATTTTCTATTGTGCGCCTGTAAAAGTGTTTCACCTGCCTTGTCTTAACGTTTACCGGAAAAGCCAGGCTTCTTTAACGTACATTACGTGAAATTAATCTCTAAGTCAACTGAAGCGTATTTTCCCGTGATTATATAAAACACGTTCTCCAGCTTCGCTAATCTTCCTCCAAATTTACAATCTAAACTATTAACGTTGAATAAACGCTGTTTATATATAGCGTCTAAACAGTTTAACTCTTAGCCCTACGTTAAATAGTATTTTACACCTTAGGAAATGAGAAGTATTTACGCCGTAGAAGTAAATTAATCTGACGTTTTATAAAAACCCTAGTTTTAAGTTTACCTTCATCAAGAAGGGATATCTAGTTTACTAGGGAGAAGGTATAAGATGCCTAAATATTCGTACGCCATAGTCCCAGTCCCCCTTTCAAAATACAAGGGGGACGTATAAGGAGGCCGGGCTAATTCGCCTATCCTCAGTCATCAGTTATTTGCGTCATTAGTGTCGCGCTGACGTGAATTTCCAAGAACCAATGAGATGCTGGTTGTGATTTAGAGACGGGGATTAACTCCGGACCTACGTTTGGACGGGAGATAAAGCTAGAAATGTGGTGAATTTATACTTTCTCCCTAGTAAACTAGATATCCCTTCTGCCTTCATTAATAGAAGGGCCTTTTTACCTTGCGGTTTCGAAAAAATATTCAACGCAGGTAAAGATTTTTATTTAAATCGAAATAAATCAATTTCAACGTTCAAGAGTTAAATCTAAGTGCTCGCGGCTTTACTTGCGATAAATGCTAATTTTTATTCCGAATTTTTGCCACGTGTTTACACGTGGGCGGCCAAATGTTTTAGTAGCTCCGGGAATTAATCATTTGCGTTTTCCAAAGTTATGAATTATATTAATTTCTATGGCTTTCTTAATGTATAATCATCATATGACCACCCACGTGGTTAAATTGGAAGTATTTGCATTTCGAAAGCTTTGAACTTTGTTAGAAATAAAAATCCCAAGGCTATTTCTTGTATCTCACACCAAAGCTGACTTTAAATCGTTTCGGCGAATATTAGTGGTTTATTGTGAGGTTTTTCTATCTTTTAAAGATCTTGGGTGTCGTACATGTTTCAAATGAAATATAAGTATATAACTCTGGTCCTTCTTAAATTTGGGCTTAATTTGCCTCAGATCATTGATATGCTAAGTAACGAAAGTCGAATGATTTGACATCCACTAACCTAACGGCCTATGCTTGGCTACTTTGGCCAGTGAACATGAATGAGAAGGAGTCTCCGAGGGACCAAATACTTCGTCAGAACCCTTTTGAAAGCCGGTACCGATCTGTGGCTTGGTATCAGCGTTCCGCACATGAGCAATCGGCACAACAGAGAGTAAAAAAAAAATCTGAAGTTTGTATACAGCCAGTATTCTTAACAGATCAAGTGACGTCTGGCTGTTCGGCTATGCGCCGAGGTAGATGCGCGTGAGAGAGATATCGGTCTGTGCCGTTATAGTTACCTTCCCCCTTCCCTCTGATTCTCCTTGCTTTAGTGTTGAAATGTCAGTCCTTACACGTGACGAGTTACTTAGTACTCGATAACTTCGAATTTATCTAGTACAGGTCTTACATTAAGAGAGAGGTGTTAGTGTGATGATGAAGGGAGGAAGAGATGTTCTGGCTACGTTCATTTGTAAGTAATTTAAGTTACGGGAGCCAAGGCGTGACTGGAGGTTTTATTTACGCGCCCTCATTTGTTTTGGAAGCAAGACGGAGCAAATTCACTCGCTCGTTTTCTCGCTGGCATACGCTTTTCGCGCCGTTTTCAATTTGATAAACGATGTGCTTGGCCTCTTTGGCCAGTTAAAACCGACATCGGGGTATGTTTCTCGACCTGTCTGAAGGAGAAAGATGTTAAGGCGAGTGGTGTTAAAGGGATCTTTGTATTGATTTGGGTAAAGGGAATGTAAAATAAGAATGGTATCATTGGATAAACGGGCTGTGTAACTTAACTTTCATTTGCATAATATATCAAACAGCGATAGACAAAATTACATAATGAATGAAATGTAAAAGGATTTTTTAATTCTTTAGACTAATAGAAATAATTGTGCCCATGGGTTTTGTGGGTCGGGCTTGAGTACATAGTTCTGACGTCTATGTAACTGATTTTATTGGTTGGAGGAATATTTTGCGGTACATAATGATTGGTCTAGCTCTTTTGACAAAATCCGCCTAGATGTGTTGGGAAAATGACTACACAATAAATACTTTTAGCTGCATGTATTCCAATTTAGGTCTATATTAGCTTTTGAATAGTCTAAAGTTTATGTAATGAATAAAGAAATTCTGTAAAAAAGAATAAGGCATTGTTGATCCCAAGTACTAGTAGCGACGACTCTGCCAAATGAAATAACCAGGCCTGAATAAATGGGCAATAATTCGGCAAAAACAATCTTAAAATTTGTCAATTCTTCTATTTCAATTTTAAATATAAATTTCCGTAAACTTGGTCAGTTTTGGAATTAGTGTTGTCAAGGATATATGTAATTTTAGAAGCAGGAATGGAGAGCAGAGTAATCTGGGAGGTGGTCAAAGTCCCGAACTCCTATCCGCGGGACGGGCGGTACGAAAGAAGAGGCGGGTCATAGCGACAGAGGTAAAACGGAAGCTTTGGTCCCATTGAACCGAATTCCCATTCGACAGAAGGGGTTTTATTGGGGGGTCCCATTCGACCGAACGTAGCCAAAGGTGCGATTTTATTATAGTCCCATTGGACCGAAATTCTATTGAACTGGAAGAAGACATACTGTGTGGTTTTGCATTAAATATATTTTTAATTTCACAACTTATTATTTTTAAAATAAATGTGAGTTGAAAATGTATTACTGCACTTATTTTAACTACGTTTTAATTACGGCGAACCTAACCTAACCTAACCAAACGTAACCTAACCTAACCTAACCTAATCCAACCCAACCTTGTTTGGAGGTAAAAAGATTATTTATATGAGTATTAAAAGCCCGCCTCTTACCACGAACAATTTCTTAGCAATAATAGAAATATTTTGGAAAAGATGTCAGATAATTAATTGGAGAATATTTTGGAAAAGGTGGCAGCTAATCAATAGGAGAATATTTTGGAAAAGGTGGCAGCTAATTAATAGGAAAATCTTTTGGAAAAGGTGGCAGCTAATTAATAGGAGAATATTTTAGAAAAGGTGGTAGCTAATTAAAAGAAGAATATTTTGGAAAATGTGGCAGCTAATTAGTAGGAGAATGTTTTGGAAAAGGTTGCAGCTAATTAATAGGAAAATATTTTGGAAAAGGTGGCAGCTAATTAATAGAAGAATATTTTGGAAAAGGTGGCAGCTAATTAATAGGAGAATGTTTTGGAAAAGGTGGTAGCTAATTAAAAGGAGAATGTTTTGGAAAAGGTGGTAGCTAATTAAAAGGAGAATATTTTGGAAAAGGTGGTAGCTAGTTAAAAGGAGAATATTTTGGAAAAGGTGGCAGCTAATTAATAGGAAAATGTTTTGGAAAAGGTGGCAGCTAATTAATAGGAGAATGTTTTGGAAAAGGTGGTAGCTATTTATAGGGAGAATATTTTGGAAAAGGTGGTAGCTAATTAAAAGGAGCATATTTTGGAAAAGGTGTCAACGAATTATTGGAACCAAACCAAACCTAACCTAACCTAACCTAACCTAAGCTAACCTAACCTAACCTAACCTAAGCTAAGCTAACCTAACCTAACCTAACCTAAGCTAAGCTAACCTAACCTAACCTAACCTAACCTAACCAAACCTAACCTAACCTAACCTAACCAAACCTAACCTAACCTAACCTAACCCACCCGAAACCAAAATATTAAAATTTTAATTTAAAATTTAAAGACATTGATGGAACTACCATTAAGACTGTACTTGATTTTAAGCACAATTTGTTTATTAATTCTATATATCTCTTGCCTTTAAAGGAATGAAAGTGAGCGTTATAATTAGTATCACGAAACATTTACTTTTATTAACATACCTTTCGGAGATTCGAACCAACAACCTATCGCTTCGCAGTCCAACATCGTATCCACTACACCACCGAATCGCTGACGGCTACAGTGTTTCAAGTTATATTCATGTATTTTTTAGAGGCATATTCGGACGATTGGGATTTCGGTCCATCGGGAATATAGCCATTGGGCTGGAAATCTAAAATCATTGCGGGATATTCGGTCGAATGGGATTTCGGTCCATTGGGAATTCGGTTGAAAGGAACGATACCAAACGGAATTACGCATTTTCGCCGTCCCCGTCCGCAACGTCATCAAAACGTAGTTTAAGTGAGCCAATAAGGTAATTTAAAATTTTAGTTACGTGTTGCAGGGGGCGGGGGATACTGCGCTTCCAATCGGACTGAAATAAATGCTAACTGTTCTCCATTCCTGCTTCTAAAACTACATCCATCCCTGGTATTGGAATATTGTTGTTTGAAAGTCATGCTCCCTTTACAACAAGTCAGGTAATTGTTTTGTTTTCCTCTATCTGAACAACAGCGAACAAATCACGACTTTTATTTTTCGAGATTGGATTCATCCCGGTGCTCCAAAGGGAGATTATTTGCTCCATCCTCCTAAAACTGCCAACTCTCGATCCAAATTAAGAAACTAAAGAGCCTGGAAAACTAGCGGCTCTTCTTTCCCAAACATAAAAGCTGAACCCTCCGCAAAGAAAACGATAATAGGGACAGACTTCTTTCCAAATTGCTTGATCATTTAATTTGCCAAAAACGAGAGTGAGAGAGAACACTTGGAAGCTCATGTGTCTTGCCAAGTAAATGAGATGGCTGCGCTACTCTTCTTCTTAAATTAATTTTGGATTGTTTTCCCTTTTAGAATCGGGTAACCATCATCCATTATGTTAAAATTAGAGATGCCCGATACCAGGCTTAACCCATCACCGATCGATACTGGTGTAAACATGAACCGATATCAATCGATACCGATATTTACTCACTATGATCCAAAACCCAATACTTCAACCGATACCAATATTTTTAGTAGTACAGTGCCATTTACATACTAGGAAACAATTATAAGAGTAATTTCATGAGTTATACTACCAAGTACAGTGTTTAGAGGTACAAAATAATATCTCGGCTTATTGACATTCATAGAAATGTATTATCATCATCAACATGACAACACATTACTGAGAGCCCTAAAAATGTCATATTGCGCATAACTCATTGTAAACGAGTATCAGTTTAGTATCGTATAAAACCAACCGATCCGATACTATCGGGAAACCCCGAGTATCGGTGCCGATATCGATATGGTATCGGTACCGGTTCATCCCTACTTAATTTGTTTTAAACACACGGTTAAAGAATATACAGGGCGCATCTGAGAAGTATTTGGTATTTTTTCGGCAATTTTGAATCGAAAATGTTTTATGACATTTTGCCGTCCGGGCCACTGTTTTCGAGTTATGGTTTGAGTGTTTTATTGATGACCGCTTAACTAAAATAGCATTGTCTTTCAGTTTCTTAATAATATGTGAGGGGTCATACATAAAATACCCCAATCTTAATTTGAAAACGGTGGCCCGGACGGCTAATTGTGATAAAACATTTTCGATTCAAAATCGTTCAAAAATATCCCCCTTAATTTATGGCAGACGCATCAGAAACACCCCTTTTCTTCTTGAATCGAAGGAGCATATAAAATAATCAATATAACAATGAATATGAGACGAGCAATAGACTAGTCAATTAGTTACATGCATAGAAACCAACACACAGGCGGGAGACAACGTCAAACGGAGTCCGAGTTCATCACTACACGTGGAGGCTCGCACTGCCTCTAGCGGGACTTTTTGGTTTTTTGGAGCCAAGGAAATAACGCAAGAGGGTTATGTTTGCTTTTTTTCTTGAATTAATGGAATAGTCTATTTACTAGTCATAGAAAAGTATCCCTGTTTGCGTCATTTGCTTCACATAAAAGCCTTACTCTTGAGCTCTTTAAAGGAAACCTAGTTGCTAGCATTTTCTTCAATTAATGTTGGAGACCCGGTGCCAATTTTCAAAATTCATTTGCTTATTCAATTAGCATTAATAGTTTATTTGAATTCATTGGGTAAGTGATTATGTCATGAATGCGTTGAAAGTTCTACACTATAGCTCATTTGCTCATTTTGATTTTCGATTTTAAATTAAGCCTTATATCAAATTACTTTTCAGTGAGGTTTAACAATTAGGAAATTAAAGAGTTCTTCAGAACCTCTTTCTGGATGAATGATTTAATGAAGGAAAACTAATTTTATTTTTATAATTCTCGAAATTGTTCCTAATTTAAAAAGGCTGCAGTCTAGACCGTTACAAGTTGATTAACTGATTTTTTATTCAAATGCTGTAGTTATGAAGAGATCCGTAAAAAATGAAATCAATACAACTCAAATTTGTTTTAATTATTGACATAGAATTAGGAAGTATAACGTAGCCATGCGTTTAGATGTTTTTTTGGTAGTTAAATGTTAGAGAAAAATGTCTATTTCGAAATTTTGTCATCTGAATGGATGAAATGAATTCTATATTGCATTTGTCTTAGAATAGGTTTAATAAGGAATACATACAGCTAATTGGAATAATTGTGTTTAGATATCTGCATGCATGTCTAATTTCTATGCGAGTTGAGTATTATCCGTCACGTCTCCTAATTCCGATGTCTTTCTGTGATTTTTTACTGGTTGGTAACAACGAGTGTTCTTAGGTACACGCAAGTTGAGTGGCGCCAAAGAGGGTATAAAGAGGGGGAGTTGAAAGCTTGGTTAGAGTGTTACGGCTTTGAAAGTCTTCTAAGTTTCCGGTGCGCGCGCATCCATCTCTGTCCTGTTATTGGTCGAAATACGGTGAATCGAATATTAATATTTATACGCTCTTTGATGGCGCATTAATATAGATTATTTTAAGCCTATGGGAGTCCAGTTTTTGGGGGTTCTAGTCGAGTCTCCAGTCCTAAAAAAGCTCTTTTAGAATCTTGAGTCGAGTCTTTTAATTAGTATCGAGTCCTTAAGTCAGCTTCAGAACTTGGTTTCAAGTTCATAGTCGAGTCCTAATAAATTATATCAAATCTCAGTCGAGTCCTGATAATATAATTCTATTAATACTTACTTTAATTTAATTTACTTTGTTTAATTTTACATAATTATGAAGTGCCCACGACGAAAATGAAGCGCAGTAACAATAATTTTAACATTTTGTTTTGGTTTTCTTAACTGATTTAGCTGATGTCAAACTTTGTCCAATCCCTCTAGACAAGTTGAGAAAATTACTACACAATAATTCCTATAAGCTGTATGTATTCCTAGTTTAATTCCGATGAATGAAGTTTTTTTATTGAACTGATTTTACCTCAATTAATTAACGAAAACACAGAAAGACTTATAATGAAGTATCTCAACCACACCATCTGCTAATTCTGAATCTCATGACTGGAGGTTACCACTATTTCTTGTTAGAGTGGGCTCGTATATAACCCTTCGTTACCTTAAATTTCTATCCGAGTCTGGCTCGTCATTTTCCCCTTATAAGGCACTAAACTGCGGGTCTCTACAAGCGAGGCTTCATTACGGTTCACCTTCGTTATCACATTTGGTGCCAAGAGATGGGCGTTGAGAATGTACATTACTCAGGTCGTACGCGTGGTTTGAATAGATAAGCTTGTTTGTGCCAGCTTGTGCTAGCCTTGATTAGATGGTTTTTGTATATCATGTCCCCAGTTTCCCCTAATTTGAAGCTTGTAGGTATTAAATTTTGACTCCTGCCATATGCGTAAGTTAGCTGACTGCCATTCCCTTTTCTAATAACCTTGCGATATTGTATCGTGTTAACTTAGAACGAATAGACAACGATGGCAGAGGTTTGACTTTGAAGTAATATTACTCAAAGTTATCAAAAGCGGTTCTGAAATTTGTTAACGGTGTTGAGGAGTAATGGGACAAACCCTCTGCTCGCTAGACGATCTCTAGGCGAGAGGAATTGCTGGATAAGTAAGTAGGTAACTGAACCCAATAAATAAATGAAAAAACTCATCTGCATTTGAAGATGAATAGTAAGAATCTATCAAAAAAAATACCAGTAAAAAATGTTTCCATTATGTTAAGTTATCCATTTCGATTGAGCCAGGATCATGACAATAAATTGATGTAATACAAGATCCTATTAGATCACTACCACCATCCATAAAGATTCACTGTTCTTCTTCTATGTTTTCCAGGAATAGCATTGCGTAACTTAGGTTTATTATATTTCTTATAAGGTAAGGTTTATGGAAAAATGTCACGTGTTCTCTATCTAAAAATGTATGCGGTTAGTGGATGACTGTTGTTAAAATGTTATCCTAAGTTCTAGGGCAAGTTATTGATGGTTATTTTTATTAACTCGCGTTGTAGCTTACATAGTTGTTTACGTAATTTTGTTTTTCCCCTTGTGTCGTGTTCTCGATATGGTCGACGTTAAATTAAATATATTAGTTGTGGCCTGATTTATGATGACAAGCTAGATCACATAATGAAACGCGTATCGTTGAAAGTTTGGGTATACTTTTATTATTAGTTTGAGTACAATTTATGTATTCTTTAATTATCGAAATTGAAATAGAAAATTTTCGGAACTTGGGACCAGTGACTGAGAATTATACCTGAAACTTTACAGCCAACGTTACAATGAAACTTTGAAATTGATCGTTTATAAGAAGAATATTATGAACTATTTAGTAATTGGAAATTGAATACCTCTGATATACTTTCATTTTGAAAGCATTATATGATTGGAAAGTGATGCTATATTACGCAAGTAAATTTATTTCTGGATTACACAAGGAATGAAATATATTTGAAGGACAAGTAAAATAATGTCTTGGCAATAGATGAAATTGAAGCTAACCTAAGCTGTTAGGGTTAGGTTAGGTTAGGTTAGGATTAGGAACATATTCATCTTTCTCAGGAAGTCTTAGGCTAAATTAGCCAAAATTATTTTTATGCCTTTTAAGGTATATCAGGGATGGATTGAATTTTAGAAGTAGGCATGGAGAACAGTGATGTGGACGCGCGTAAAAGTACCGGACCCCCTTCCCGGGAAGGGGGGTATGAAAGAAGTGGCGGATCATAGCGACAGAGGTTAAAAGGAATTATGTATTTTTCACCGTCCCCGTCAGCAACGTCATCAAAACGTAGTTTCAGTGAGCCAATAAGATAATTTAAAATTTTCGTTACGTGTTGGAGGGAGGGGCTCTCTGCTGGGCTGAGTCGGACTGAAGTAAATACGAACCGTTCTCCATTCCTACTTCTAAAATTGCATCTATCCCTGATGAAATTAAAGCTAACCTAAGCAAGGAACAGGTTTGCCTTTTTCAGGAAGTCTTAGGCTAAATTAGCCAAACTTTTTTTCGTGCTTTTATGCCTTTTAAGGTATAAAAGGTAATGTAAATATATTTTACACTCAACAAAAGATGATTATAAATGCAAAATATTAAATCCTATGCTATTAGAATACATCAACACTGTACTTGACGCTACGGGAAAATTAACTTACTAGTTTGAGGAATTCGACAATAAGGCCTGGACTTCGAGAAAGAAAATCAAGCAATCTACTTGCAGATTAAGCCGCTAAAATGAAATATGTCACTCCCAAAAAAAAAAATTTGAAACCCCGCAATGTCGCAAAATTTCTGATTGCGAAACTGAATTCCACTTTTGTAAGACTGTAACAAGAGTTCTCGAGGAAATAAAACTAATCCCGTGTTCTATTTAGACCTAATCATAGGCTACTAATATTATACAATGCGGAGCTCGTCAAATCTTCAAATCCATGACTAGAACTAGAATCTCGTTTCATCCCCATTACAATGGGAATCACGAAAAACCAAATGTCTTCTTTTCCCGTGACCCTTCACCCCCAAAGCAGCAGCCTGAGTTTCTCGATCCTTATATGCAATACGACCATGAGTAAATTCATTTTTTACCTGAATATTTTTCCCCCACTTGAATTCGCAGCTATCTTCAAACAATAATTTTCAGACAGCTCCGAATATTTTGTCACTGTTCAATTATCAATTATAGGTAGGCCTTATTATGTTGAGTGCTCTGAACTGGCGCGTATTTTAGATACATATTTGGATTCCATTCAATCAGAGGTATATGGATCCGAATATCTTTCTCATTACGAGATATAATGTTTATAACTGCTAATCTGGGAGAGAATATAGGGGGAATTATTTTACCTAAGGTTAATAATTATGAAAATCCAAGTAAGGATTGTGGTTATGTTTTTTTTTTAATTTACCAAGATTAGCTTTAGAGAAATTTAACTATGTATAATATTAAAGAATATAATAAACGCAACTAGCCTATACTCATGCGCTTTAGGGTTCTTTGCGAGGTGGGCAACTATAACACTGTACTGTCCTCTATCCTTTAATGAAGAGTTGACCCATTTAATTAATAATTAAGTTAATTTCTAGTATCATCTTCTAAAATATAGTACATGAATACGTAGTTCTAATTTGAAATACAAAATATTTTCTATTCGCACTTTGAGCGTGAACTTTCCTTCAAAAACGTTCTAGTTTTACCAGTTTCAAAATAAAAAGCTCAGTTGAGACAAAAAATGAATGAAATCATGTTCAATAGCTTAACATTCTTGAAAACACTGTACTGCCCTCTATCTACAAATTAAGAGATGTCGCCTTTAATTGAGAAAAGTTATTATTTCTCGTATGTTAAAATATTGTACATAAATACATTTAGTTCTAGTTTGAAATTCTGAATATTTTCTACGCACTTTGAATGTGAACTTTGACTTTTCATTCAAAAACATTCTAGTTTAACCAGTTCCAAAAAAAAAAAACAATCAGGCCAGTTCAGATAAAATGAATGAAATCATCTTCAATAGCTTAATATTCCTGACTGAATCATGGACATTCTTGATTCCATCTCCCTATCCCAAGTATGGGGTTAAGAACAAAGAGGCCAAAAAGCTATTTGGTTTGCTAATAGCGTCATCGCGAGCGTTGTGCCGCTAGTTCGCGCTCTCAGATTCAATTTATGAATATTTTTTTTCTTCTGTCCTTCTCATCATACGCGTTCGCAATCTACTCAATTTTATTCTTAAGTTCGAGGCTCGGTTTGCCATGGAAATGCGGACACGATTCTAACAGTACAGGAGCAACGGTCTTGACGGTTTTAAATCGGAACCGTGGCCCAAAAAAAAGAGAAAAAATTGAGGAAACGTTGCATCCAGCTTAAAGGAAGCTAGCGCTAAGCCTAGAACACAAACTCGTTTATGGAAAATAAAAAATTGCGAGTATAGTCCCGGGACTAGATTTTTTTTTTCGACTCTTTCTTTTCCATCTTTGTTCTTATTTTTCAACAAAAGGACTCCGTGAAGTTGTAAAGTGAATAGTTTCTTCAGAAAAAGCCTCAAGTTATATTTTCTTATAGTTTATATTTTACAGTCTCTTTGGTATTGCATTTTTTGCTTTAACCTTCTAAGTCTTCTAATTTTAATGAATCCTTTTATAAAGGAAGGATGAAACTGTTTTGGAATTTAAGTTGAATTACGTGAAGAAATACGCGAGAAGTTAGGCAAATTACTGATTTGTTTCCATGATGATGAGTATTTAGAAGTAAATTCGAAAATCGTGGCGTTAATAGACGAATTGGTCAGTTATTCTTCGTGGCCAAATTCTAAGTCGCACTTGGGTAAGGCAGCGGCTATTACTTTCGCTTCGCAGCAACAGAGTCCCTGGTTCAATTCCTGACTTTTTCAATGGGTGAAAAACTGAAAATCCTGGGAACAAACACTTCTGCTTAGAGTTTGCAACGAGGGGGTAGACACTTGAGAACTCAGGTGTACATATGTCTTGAACTCAATGTACAGTCAAAGCTGAACTCTGAGTTCCGAAGGCTTTGAACTCAATGCACTGTCAAAGCTGAACTCTCTTGAACTCAGGTGTACACAGAGATCCAAAGTGTCTACCCCCTCGGTTTGCAAGTTCTCACCCCACTTGTTAAAAGGAATTTTCCTCCGTGGTGTTAACCTGTTTCTCCTTTCCGTAAAAACTATAATAGCGCTATTGGTTAGCTATGGCATAGGTGCTAGCCACCACCCCTCTAGGCCTGTAAATAAGCCACGTGCTTAGCTTGGACAAAGCTTAGATTATTATTACTTAATTTTATTATTTTTGAGGTATCATAAAATAATTGTCCTGAGCGACTTGCTTTGTTCGGAATGTGTGAGCCTCAGAAAAATATGTTTTGTTATATGATATTGTTCAAAGGACAGCGCTTGACCATTGTCATAGACAGTAAATTAAAATATCGCTATTCTGCAACATCATATGTTTTAAAGATATGTTGCATAAATAAGACACTAACTATACTTGGTAATGCTAGAGACTCACTGAGAGAGAGTTCGAGAACGACGCGAGTACTGACTACACTCGGTTTTACAGTCCATCTTCCTATTTAGTCTGTACTAAACCTTTGACAACGCCTCACCAGACGTCGCTTTACGAGAATCTATTACGTTTCACCTACGTCACTTCATGACAAGCTCTCAGTAACTAGTGATAACCCTTTGGAACGTATCTTATGGCAACATTAATAGGTATTGATGCTGTGGTTTCGATGCTATTAACAAATTAGGCCAAATGCTAAACCCCGCCTCACTGGTGAATTGCAAGAAATTAGAAAGACCGTCAACTTTTCAGTCCCTTTGAAATGGTAAAGTTTTAGGTCTTCTAATTTTTTATGAGATTTTGTACATCTTCATCCCTTAAATTTGGTGCATGAAAAATAAAGCTTTTCAAAATTGGTTGAAAGTTGGTTCCATTATTTACAGTTTTATTTGGAATCCTTGACCCATATAGAGGCGATGTTATTAGCAAGCCCTTTTGGAATGACTTTTAACGGCAAAAAGCGTTTCAGCTTGGAGAAATCCTCCAGAGAATATGAATTCCGGGATATTAGGATGTTCAATATTTCCTAATGGTGGTTTATTATTTTGAAAGGCCTTGGATATTTTATTTCCGTTGGTGAATCAATATTGAATCTTTTCTGACTTATGTAGACGACTGCTCTCTAATGGCTAATAATGCATGCAGTGTTTTAAAATAGCAAATATATTTTTCAATTAGTAATTTATTGAGCTTCTTGAAGTTCTCAAAAGACCCTACACGCTCAATAATTTGCGCAAAAAAACGTGGGGCCCGTTGATTAAGTTACAAAGTTTAAATGAAACGTTAACCAGACTAACATTTGTGCAAAGTTCAAATATAATGCCACAATAGTATTTAGGAAATGGAACATCATTTGCCGTAAATTTTGCACAATATTTCCATGTAAACTGCAAATATATATTGTTTGAGTCTTTTTACTGCTCATAATGTTATTCAAACAATTGAACAATATTTCGCATTCGAATAACATTTAAGTCTGTTTTTTCGACGCGTTTGGTTAATAAAATTGTACCCGAACGATTGACTCAACATCAACATTTTTATTGTGACCAAAATATATTCAATATAATTGAATAAATCATGTGGAATTTAATCAATATATTTGTCCAATAAAGTTTTAAGGTTTTTTATATAAGTATTGGGCATTCAACATCATACTGGATTTGGATTTGCACAATTAGTGAAAAGTTTTGGGAATAATCTATAATAATTAATTTGTTCAAAATATTGAGCGTGTGAAGGCCACATTACTTTTCCAGGTTTCCCTGACCTGTGGTTATCCTGAGAGATGAAGGTCAGTCTTTATAGCTCCGTCTATTATACTATCATAAATTTGATATTAATAAGTTTGTATATGTTTTTTATGAATATGAAAATAATTAATTCACAATTTAAAATATATGCAAAATAAGACCGAAAAGCATCTTTTATTTTATTTTTTAAATTTTTTTTACTCTCCCGTACAAAAATTTACGGCTGCATTTTTGCTGTTAATTAGATTTTTTAGAATCTGCAATATATTGCAAATAAACTGGAATATTCTGGAAAAATACTGGAATAAACCTGAAAAATGTTCAATTTCAGACAAAATTAAGGTGATTCCAGAGAGCAATGCAGAACATTTTAGACGTTTTGCAGAAAAAATATCTTCCGTTGGAAAACTCAGTACAGCAGTATACAAAATTTAGCCACTCTAGAGTCATAAAATAGTTACCTTACAGCTAGAAAACAGAGGGAAATAGTAACTCCCGTAAGAAATCAGGATGTTTGTAGGCTCATTACAAGTACTGTACCTTCCAAATATATTGTATGCATGTTACAGTCAGAAATTGCTAAGTTTGTAGGATAATTGCAGGCGTGTTTCGGATACTTTTTACGATAATTGCAGACTCGTTTCAGATACTTTTCAGGATCATCACAGGCGCGTTTCAGATACTTTTCAGGATCATTGCAGGCGCGTTTCAGATACTTTTCAGGATCATTACAGGCGCGTTTCAGATACTTTGTAGGAAAATTGCAGGAGCGTTTCATATAATTTTCAGGACCATTACAGGCGCGTTTCATATACTTTTCAGGATCATTGCCGGCGCGTTTCATATACTTTGTAGGAAAATTGCAGGCGCGTTTATATATTTTTTGGATCATTGCAGCCGCGTTTCAGATACTTTGTAGGATAATTGCAGCCGCGTTTCAGATGATTTGCAGGATCATTGCAGCCGCGTTTCAGATAATTTTTAGGATAGTTGCAGGCGCATGTCAGATAATTTTTAGAATAGTTTCAGGCGCATGTCAGATACTTTGCAGGATAAATGCAGGCGCTTTTCATATACTTCGTAGGAAAATTGCAGGCGCGTTTCAGATACTTTTCAGGATCATTACTGGCGCGTTTCAGATACTTTTAAGGACCATTACAGGCGCGTTTCAGATACGTTTAAGGACCATTACAGGCGCGTTTCAGATACTTTTAAGGACCATTACAGGCGCGTTTCAGATACGTTTAAGGACCATTACAGGCGCGTTTCAGATACGATAATTACAGGTGCTTTTCAGATACTTTTTAGGATAATGGCAGGTGCTTTTCAGATAATTTTTAGGATAATTGTAGGCGCGTTTCAGATACTTTTTAGGATAATTACAGGCTCTTTTCATATACTTTGTAGGATAATTGCAGTTGCTTTTCAGATGATTTGCAGGATCATTGCAGCCGCGTTTCAGATAATTTTTAGGATAGTTGCAGGCGCATGTCAGATAATTTTTAGAATAGTTTCAGGCGCATGTCAGATACTTTGCAGGATAAATGCAGGCGCTTTTCATATACTTCGTAGGAAAATTGCAGGCGCGTTTCAGATACTTTTCAGGATCATTACTGGCGCGTTTCAGATACTTTTAAGGACCATTACAGGCGCGTTTCAGATACGTTTAAGGACCATTACAGGCGCGTTTCAGATACTTTTAAGGACCATTACAGGCGCGTTTCAGATACGTTTAAGGACCATTACAGGCGCGTTTCAGATACGATAATTACAGGTGCTTTTCAGATACTTTTTAGGATAATGGCAGGTGCTTTTCAGATAATTTTTAGGATAATTGTAGGCGCGTTTCAGATGCTTTTTAGGATAATTACAGGCTCTTTTCATATACTTTGTAGGATAATTGCAGTTGCTTTTCATATACTTTGTAGGATAATTACAGGCGCGTTTCAGATACTTTGTAGGATAATTGCAAGTGCTTGTCAGATACTTATCAGGATAATTGCAGGCGCATTTCAGATACTTTGCAGGGTCATTGCAGCCGCGTTTCAGACACTTTGTAGGATAATTGCAGCCGTGTTTCAGATAATTTTTAGGATAGTTGCAGGCGCATGTCAGATAATTTTTAGGATAGTTGCAGGCGCATGTCAGATACTTTGCAGGATAAATGCAGGCGCTTTTCATATACTTTGTAGGAAAATAGCAGGCGCGTTTGAGATACTTTTCAGGATCATTACTGGCGCGTTTCAGATACTTTTACGGACCATTACAGGCGCGTTTCAGATACTTTAATTTGTACGATAATTGCAGGTGCTTTTCAGATGCTTTTTAGGATAATTGCAGGCGCGTTTCAGATACTTTTTAGGATAATTGCAGGCTCTTTTCATATACTTTGTAGGATAATTGCAGTTGCTTTTCATATACTTTGTAGGATAATTGCAGGCGCATTTCAGACACTTTTCAGGATAATTTCAGGAGCGTTTCATATACTTTGTAGGAAAATTGCAGGCGCGTTTCAGATACTTTTTAAGGATAATGGCAGGTGCTTTTCAGATAATTTTTAGGTTCATTGCAGCCGCACTTCAGATACTTCGTAGGATAATTACAGGCGCGTTTCAGATACTTTGTAGGATAATTGCAGGTACTTTTCAGAAATTTTTAGGATAATTGCAGGAGCATTTCAGATACTTCGTAGGATAATTGCAGGCGATTTTCATATACTTTGTAGGATAATTGCAGGCGCTTTTCATATATTTTGTAGGAATATTGAAGGCGCTTTTCATATACTTTTTTGGATCATTGCAGGCGCGTTTCAGATACTTTTTAGGATCATTGCAGGCGTATTTCGGATACTTTGTAGGATAATTGCAGGCGCGTTTCAGATACTTTTTAGATTAATTGAAGGCTCTTTTCATATACTTTGTAGGATAATTGCAGGTGCGTTTCAGATACTTTGTAGGATCATTGCAGCCGCGTTTCAGATACTTCGCAGGAGCATTTCAGATACTTTGTAGGATAATTGCAGGTGCGTTTCAGATGATTTGCAGGATCATTGCAGCCGCGTTTCAGATAATTTTTAGGATAGTTGCAGGCGCATGTCAGATAATTTTTAGGATAGTTTCAGGCGCATGTCAGATACTTTGCAGGATAAATGCAGGCGCTTTTCATATACTTCGTAGGAAAATTGCAGGCGCGTTTCAGATACTTTTCAGGATCATTACTGGCGCGTTTCAGATACTTTTAAGGACCATTACAGGCGCGTTTCAGATACGTTTAAGGACCATTACAGGCGCGTTTCAGATACTTTTAAGGACCATTACAGGCGCGTTTCAGATACGTTTAAGGACCATTACAGGCGCGTTTCAGATACTTTTAAGGACCATTACAGGCGCGTTTCAGATACGTTTAAGGACCATTACAGGCGCGTTTCAGATACTTTTAAGGACCATTACAGGCGCGTTTCAGATACGTTTAAGGACCATTACAGGCGCGTTTCAGATACGATAATTACAGGCGATTTTCATATACTTTGTAGGATAATTGCAGGCGCTTTTCATATATTTTGTAGGAATATTGCAGGCGCTTTTCATATACTTTTTTGGACCATTGCAGGCGCGTTTCAGATACTTTTTAGGATCATTGCAGGCGTATTTCGGATACTTTGTAGGATAATTGCAGGCGAGTTTCAGATACTTTTTAGATTAATTGAAGGCTCTTTTCATATACTTTGTAGGATAATTGCAGGTGCGTTTCAGATACTTTGTAGGATCATTGCAGCCGCGTTTTAGATACTTCGCAGGAGCATTTCAGATACTTTGTAGGATAATTGCAGGTGCGTTTCAGATACTTTGCAGGGTCATTGCAGCCGCGTTTCAGATTCATTGTAGGATAATTGCAGGTGCGTTTCAGATACTTTGCAGGGTCATTGCAGCCACGTTTCAGATTCTTTGTAGGATCATTGCAGGTGCGATTTAGATACTTTGTGGAATAATATCAGATGCGTTTCAGATACTTCGCAGGATCATTGCAGGTGCATTTCAGATACTTCGCAGGATCACTGCAGGTGCATTTCAGATACTTTGGAGGATAATTGCAGGTGCATTTCAGATTCTTTGCAGGATCATTGCAGGCGCGTTTCAGATGCTTTGCAGGGTCATTGCGGGTTTTCCTATCAATTATTGTGAATCAGTCGCCTTATATACCCTAAATTTCCAAAAAATTTTAAAGAGGCTTACGCTTGAGTTCAAACGTCAACAATAGTTATGTTTAAAATTATTTTAGGAATAAAATTCCTTAAAACGATTTAACTAGAATTAAGGTAAATTAATGACGATTTAATTAATAAATATCAATTATATTTTTTTTAATATTTAAAAATAGCCTCTAAATTGCGTCTCGACTTGGAGAGGTTTATTTTGGATTCCCAACTTGTACTCATCTCTTACAAAAATATTAAGCTGTAATTCATCTGAATACACGCTTTTCTGACTTGCTTAAGTAATATCTGAGATGGTCCAACTGTTTAGGTACATGTACATTAAGTTCTTACCACATCTAGCTAAAAAGGTCTTTTCGTCTATCTAACATCCACAACATACACACTCACAGAACATAATCGAAAAAGTCTTTAAAACTTGTAGCTAAAAACCGATTGCAACTGAAGGGAAGGGTCCCGACAGGCTTGTTTTACGTCTATCCGCAACCAGTAAAACTGCTGTAAACTTATATGATAGCGCTAAAGTACTTTGGTTCGCAATTTCCTTCACATTTCGAGCGGCATGGTGATAGTAGATCTTGTCTTAATCGGTTTCTATCCACGCTTGTTTTTCGTGTACCCGGGGCCACAAACACACACATGCACACACACACAGAAAGCTAGGTCTGGTCTCAAAAACTGGAATAAAATCACTAAAATAAACTGAAATTAATTTTATTTACTTTTTTTGGATGAAAAATTGTTTTTCTACGACTTTTTACCTCAAATAGAAGTAACTCTTATTTTATTAGGTTTTGAATCTATAGAACTTGACTGCCAACACCTTTGAAAGCTTGGAATCCTTATGTTGTTAGTATTGGATACACCTTAAACATAACTGCATAAGTTCGTAAGATGTGTTCCATAAGTTTGTCACTAGTTACTTCATGAAGTGGTGTAGGTGAAACGTCATATTCTCGTAAAGCGACGCCTGTTGAGCCATTGTCAAAGGCTTAATAAGGCTAAATAGGAAGTTGGACTGCAAAACCGAGTGTATTCAATTCTCGCGTCATTCTCGAACTAGCTCTCAGTAAGTCTCTAGCATTACGAAGTATAGGCAGTGTCATACTTATTGAAACATATCTGATAAACTTATGATAACTGTATATACAATACTGGCCCATTTATGACCAAAAAATGTTTCAATTTTCTATCTTTTATGGTGGTTTAAATATTTTTAGGATCGAGACGTGACAGTATTAGATCAAAAGATTTTATTAAGATGAATGAGTAAAGCTTTTTTAAGATGCCTTTTTAGGCCTAACCAATTCTTTATTCAAATTTTAGAAAAATAAAAGCAGTAATATTAATGCCTAACAGAAGCAGATAAAAATTTAGGGTGCGCTCGAAGTTGACTTCCCGTACAAAAATTTTAAGCTGTAGTTCATCTGCATACGCGCTTTTTTATCGCTACCACGCTGTAATAGGTATACATTAAGGCTACATTTCTGCAGCTCAAAAAACGGGAAAATTTCACAGCAATTCTAGAACTGCAAATTGACTGCCGTTTCTTCATTTTCTGTTTGTTAACTGTTAACTGTCTAGCCTGGCAGAAATATGCAGCGCAATTCTGCAAACGCTAAGCAAAAGTAGAAATACCAGCTGTTAGTTTAAAACTGTAATTTGACCGTTTTTATAGATATGATACAGGTCTGCAAAAGTGATGGAAAAGTAGAAATCCAGCTGCTAATTTAGAACTGTAATTTGACCGTTTTAATAGACATGTTACAGGTCTGCAAAAGTGATAGAAAAGTAGAAATCCAGCTGCTAATTTAAAACTGCAATTCTACCACATTTATAGACATGTTACAGATCTGCAAAAGTGATGGAAAAGCAGAAATGCAGCTGCCAATTTAGAACTGTAATTGGACCTTTTTTATAGACATGTTACAGGTCTGCAAAAGTGATAGAAAAGTACAAATCCAGCTGCTAATTTAAAACTGCAATTTGGCCACATTTATAGGCATGTTACAGGTCTGAAAGAGTGATTGAAAAGTAGAAATCTAGCTGCTAATTTAAAACTGCAATTTGACTACATTTAAAGACATGTTACAGGTCTGCAAAAGTGATGGAACTGTAGAAATACAGCTGCCAATTTAAAACTTTAATTTGACCTAAATTGACCATTTTTATAGACATGTTACGGGTCTGCAAAAGTGATGGAAAAGTAGAAATTCAGCTGCCACTTTAAAACTGAAATTTATCCACATTTAGAGAGATATTGCAGGTATTCAAAAGTAGGAAATTCTACTTTTGAATACCTGCAATATGTCTATAAATGTTGAATAGTTACAGTTTTAAATTGGAAGCTAGATTTCAACTTTCCCATAACTTTTGCAGACCTGTAACATGTGTATAAATGTGGTCAAATTGCAGTTTTAAATTGGCAGCTGGATATCTACTTTTCCATCACTTTTGCAGACCTGTAACATGTCTATATCAATGGTCAAATTACAGTTTTAAATAGGCAGCTGGATTTCTACTTTTCCATCACTTTTTCAGACTTGTAACATGTCTATAAATATGGTCAAATTGCAGTTTTAAATTGGCAGCTGGATTTCTACTTTTCCATCACTTTTTCAGACTTGTAACATGTCTATACATGTAGTCAAATTACAGTTTTAAACTAGCATCTGGTATTTCTACTTTTCTATCGCTTTTGCACACCTGTAACATGTCTATAAAAATGGTCAAATTACAGTTTTAAATTGGCAGCTGAATATCTACTTTTCCATCACTTTTGCAGACCTGTAACATGTCTATATAAATGGTCAAATTACAGTTTTAAATAAGCAGCTGGATTTCTACTTTTCCATCGCTTTTTCAGACTTGTAACATGTCTATAAATATGGTCAAATTACAGTTTTAAATAGGCAGCTGGATTTCTACTTTTCCATCACTTTTTCAGACTTGTAACATGTCTATAAATATGGTCAAATTGCAGTTTTAAATTGGCAGCTGGATTTCTACTTTTCCATCACTTTTTCAGACTTGTAACATGTCTATACATGTAGTCAAATTACAGTTTTAAACTAGCATCTGGTATTTCTACTTTTCTATCGCTTTGCACACCTGTAACATGTCTATAAAAATGGTCAAATTACAGTTTTAAATTGGCAGCTGAATATCTACTTTTCCATCACTTTTGCAGACCTGTAACATGTCTATATAAATGGTCAAATTACAGTTTTAAATAGGCAGCTGGATTTCTACTTTTCCATCGCTTTTTCAGACTTGTAACATGTCTATAAATATGGTCAAATTACAGTTTTAAATAGGCAACTGGATTTCTACTTTTCCATCACTTTTTCAGACTTGTAACATGTCTATAAATATGGTCAAATTGCAGTTTTAAATTGGCAGCTGGATTTCTACTTTTCCATCACTTTTTCAGACTTGTAACATGTCTATACATGTAGTCAAATTACAGTTTTAAACTAGCATCTGGTATTTCTACTTTTCTATCGCTTTTGCACACCTGTAACATGTCTATAAAAATGGTCAAATTACAGTTTTAAATATCTACTTTTCCATAAGTTTTGCAGACCTGTAACATGTCTATAAATATGGTCATATTACAGTTTTAAAATGGCATCTGGATTTCTACTTTTCCATCACATTTGCAGGCCTGTAACATGTCTATAAATATGGTCAAGTTGCAGTTTTAAACTAGCAGCTGGTATTTCTACTTTTTCATCACTTTTGCAGACCTGTAACATGTCAATAAATATAGTCAAATTGCAGTTTTAAATTGGCAGCTGGATTTCTACTTTTCCATCACTTTTGCAGAACTGTAACATGTCTATAACTGTGGTCAAATTACAGTTTTAAACTAGCAGCTGTTATTTCTACTTTTGCATCGCGTTTGCAGAATCGCGCTGCATATTTCTGCCAATACAGACAATTAACAGATAATAAACAGAAAATGTAGAAACGGCAGACAATTTGCAGTTCTGGAATTTCTGTGAAATTTTCGCGTTTTTCGAGCTGCAGAAAATGTAGCCTTAATTTATACCTATTACAGCGTGGTAGCGATAAAAAAGCGCGTATGCAGATGAATTACAGCTTAAAATTTTTGTACGGGCTCTTTTATGTGTTTTGTCTAGACAGAGTTAGTGAACATACCTGTGGTCCTGTGGATGGAGACTTATACAGTTAAATTTATAGCTCGTACAATCATAACTTGTCGTAGACACCGTAATACCGTAACCTCGAACGTAAGGACATTTTTAAACCAAAAAAAAAAAATCTATTTTAACTTCAAAATATCAAATATAATAAAAAAAATGTGGCTAAAATATTTCCGTCAACTGAAACTTCTTAAAGCTTATAGAGTCACGTTCTTACATACTCTTTTTTATATAAATATATTTTTTTAAAGATTTAATAGGAATTGAAAATGAAAAAATACCTTTCCCATAGGGTTTTTTTTTTACTTATTTTTCACAATGGACCAAATAAATGGTTTCCCTTTTCTATATCTCCCTTTTTTAATATCCGTCCCGTAAGATGTACTTGAAATTCCTGCAAGTGATAGTACATATACTGTTACAACGAATTGCATCATTTATCACACGAATACCGTGTTCTACTGACCAGAACACGAACTAACATCTACCGTTTTAAATACTTGGAAAGGAATTTATGATATGGGTCTGTTCTCTTTCATTCATGGGACGTCATCATAGTAGGTTACGGAAGTAGTGGTTCAAATTTCATGTCGGTTTCAATTCGATTAAAATTTTAAATACTTTCTAAAAATCAGTTCGATTAATTTAAAAAGTGAGTTTTTCCCACAGTCAGAAATTCCTCTATTCGAAAAAATTATAGAATAATTGGAGCAAAATCCGATTAAGCCCTCTTTAAACGATAAATAGATAAAAAATCTCACTAAATTAATTGATTAATTTACATTAATCGAAAAAATATAGAATAATTGGAACAAAATCTATTTAAGCGCCTCTCAAACCATAAATAGATTAGAAATCTCACTAAATTAATCGATTAATTTACATTAATCGTAAAATAAGAAAAATTGGAGCAAATTTCATATTTTATTAATACATTCGAATTATATTTTAGTAATCGATTAATCGCACACAAAAAGGTATATTTTTACAATTTGTTCTTAATGAGAAGTCACTCAATATTCACGGATAGATAAAATAAATACACACCACTACCTTTAATAACAATCGTTACATAATCGTGTCCCCTGACACTATGATCAAAGGCAGAGTGTACCCTTTTCTGTCCCTTAAGTTAATCCCAAGTGACATAAATACAAGTATACGCGAAAACCTCGTGAATAAATTGATAGTGGATTTTATTGAGGTAAAGGTGAAATGGTAATGTACTATTTTGCGTTTCTCTCTATTACGCGGGTGGTCGCGATTGTCTGCAGAAAGAGAAAGAAGAAGAATAATGACATAAGACATTATTCTTTCCACGCGCCTGGGAAACACTACTTGATTAAATCAATTGCTTTTCTTTTTCGACCCGCTCGCTGTATGCTAGTCATTCGTCGGTTATCCGTTGTACGTTCGGAGCCGAATACCATTTGCTTTATATCTTGGTATTTTACCCAAACTCGATGTAAACATTCCGACATCCTTACTTTATCGGAGAGATAGAAAATTGTTACTAACATAAATAACGTAAATGCAGAAAGTATGACTTTAGGAAAAATTTAAATAAAACCTATTCTTTAAACATTTTCGTATCAACCCGGTTATCAATTTGGTTGTAACTGTCTTTCGGTGTCAATAATTCTCTAATTGGTAAAGGAACCTCAAAACAACGTTTATTTAAATAATGACCGATGTAAATTCAAACTTCCTTGCTTCTTGAATTCTAACGATTGAAGTTGATAGCAGCCTCAATACAACTTTATAATATATATTAAATACAGTAACTACATATTAATTTCCTCGAGTTTCTACGGGCATCTCCGATTTTGACAGATTAGTTGTCGATGGAATGGTTTTTTGTTTAGACTTCAAGGTCCCTATGGTCATCGAAATATTCAGATTTCATTGTATATTTAATCCGTATGCACAGGGCCGGAAATAAGGAAAATGTCTTATAGGGCATGTGCCCAGTGACGCCCTCTTTGACTGGAAAAATTTTAGGACATTGTCCACTGGATTGTGAAAAATTACTGTCACATCTTTATAGTCAAACCATCAAAACTACGGAAAATTTATGGGTCAAAATGTCCAGTGACCCCCTTAGTTTTTTAGAAAAATTATGGGACATTTCAAAATTTTATTGGACAATGTCCAGTGTCCTGTGCTTATTTCCGGCCATGCATCTCCCCTTCACATTTGCTTTAGATCTGGTCAAATGAAGTGTCAATGGAAATATATCGTCTGCGGGGTAATGATAAAGGTTCTGGGGTTTTTTTGGCCTCTAGGTCATGGGGATCTTTACGTGATTTACACAAATACTTCATCGTTTTCTTATGCATTGAAATTTGGATTTCTAAAAGTTACTAATGTAAGTTTTACATTTGCAATAAAATTGTGTTAAAAAGAAGAGAGAACTTATGGCAATTAAATACAAGTACTTTATTAGGTGTAAATACATTTACGTACAGAAGTGCCTCGCTTAGAATTTTAACAAAAGGACAAAGCTTAAACGTACACTTGTGATGTTACTTATGATATTTTTCGTTGAAAGTAGGCCGCAGAAAGTAAGCGATTTGGCCAATTTTTTCCCGTAGCAAACGTTGACCCCAACGACCTTTATCTTGTTTGATTCCTGTTTGGTGTACAAATTCTGACTCGAAATGGGAGGAATATAAACATTGATTGGTTAAGTCAGAAGTAAATGAACCGATGTTATCAAACTCCGTCGCTATCAGGTGGCGCGTCAGATAGTATCCCGTTGCACGACCTTTGTCGGTAGAAAGGGGAAAAAATTCATAAAATTTTAAACCCCCCCTCCAATTATTAGGCTCGGTTCATTTATTTCTGGTTAAGTCTGAATTTATAAACGTCACAAGCTTTCTTGAGAGGAATCAACAACTTTCGTAATATAAAATTTTAAAAAGCAAATTCTTCCTTGTTCTTTCCTAAATAATTTTTCCCTTTTGAGGAAATATTGTGCTAAAAGCAAAGGAAAAACAGCTCAATTTTTTTAGTCCTGATCAATCGCCATGTTTTCTCTAAAATTTGTAGTTAAAAAAATGCCCTAAAATTTGTTGTGGATGATATCAGAAGTGGTATGAGACTAGAAGTGAAGGGCTCTAGCATTGGTAATAGATCCTGGCACTAGTGAACAAATTTGAGGATTTTATGCCGCTTCCCACGCGCCTACACTACTGAGAAAAAAATTGGTCGAGTTCCAAAAACATTTCCTACCCCCTTCCCCTCAACCTAAAGCGGCCGAACACGAACGTAGCTCCTTGAATCTAGTTCGGCCGTCTACCACCGCGAGCGTCTCACGTTTTGGAGGCAAAAATTCTGAAACCGCCACTAGAGGGCCAACCGTTTGTGTTTTATCAAGTCTTTTCACTAATGCCGAGTGAAGAATTTGGTTAGCTCAATACTTCTAGTATCATACCACTTCTGATGATATATATATTCCATGTGCCCTTGAACTTCTTCAGATTATTCTGGTGGATCTAAACTGAGTACTTAAAGAGCATTTGAAGAAAAACTGTTCATTCCACCTTTTTATGTATAGGTCTTTTGTAAAAACAGCAAAGGCAGAATTTCTGGATAAAGCATTTCTTCTATCCAGGGTTCATGTTAAAAAATCCACGGGTTTTATAAGTTTTCTCCCACCATAAAAAACCACGATTAAATCCATAGTTAAAATCTTAAATTTTGATTAATTTAAATGGTGAAATTATTAATATTATTAATATTTATTTATTTTGTTTTATTTTTTTGAAACATTTAAAAAACATTTCTACTAAGCGTTGCGTTTTGAACAACAATTACGACAATTCAGGCAACTGTCTAATATAAATTATGAATGAAAACCCAATGAAACCCGTGGGCTGCATGGGATATCTCGAGACGCGCTTATACTCTGCTCGGCTAAAAAAGTTAACGATGAATGATATTTGATTGTCTACTTAGAATAAGTTTCGAAGGACTGAATCTTTCAGAAAATATAAGCGAGATTTCAAAGGCAGACTGTCATTAGTAAGAATTATTTTTAAACTTTAATTTTTACGTGCGCTTAGATGAAACGAAACAGAAAATTCAAGAGAATTAAGTTCACGCAGCCTCTAAGAAATCTGCCAGCGTGTCTTTTGTCTCCAGATAACACGCAAATAACTTAATTACGTTCAGAAGTATAGAGAACCAACTTAATGTCACCAAACCCAAAGACTATTTACGTCCTTAACTGTATAAAAGACCACTTCTCTGTTCAAGATGGCAGTAAGGAATTCAACTTGTTTCTAACGTGGTCAATATTTACGGTTTTAACATTATAACCATGACGAAGTTTTCAAGATTTACGGTTTTAACAGTATAATCATGACGAAGTTGTCAAGATTGACTGTTTTAACAGTATAATTATGAAGACGTTGTCAAGATTTACGGTTGCAACAGTATAATAACGACAAAGTTGTCGAGATTTACGGTTTCAACAGCATAATATCGACGAAGTTGTCGAGATTTACGGTTTTAAAAGTATAATATCGACGAAGTTGCCGAGATTTACGGTTTTAAAAGTATAATATCGACGAAGTTGCCGAGATTTACGGTTTTAAAAGTATAATATCGACGAAGTTGTCGAGATTTACGGTTTTAAAAGCATAATCGTGACGAAATTGTCGAGATTTACGGTTTTAACAGCATAATAGTGACGAAGTTGTCGAGATTTACGGTTTTAACAGCATAATAGTGACGAAGTTGTCGAGATTTACGGTTTTAACAGCATAATCGTGACGAAGTTGTCGAGATTTACGAATTTAACAGCATAATCGTGACGACTTTGTCGAGATTTACGAATTTAACAGCATAATCGTGACGAAGTTGTCGAGATTTACGAATTTAACAGCATAATCGTGACGAAGTTGTCGAGATTTACGGTTTTAACAGCATAATCGTGACGAAGTTGTCGAGATTTACGGTTTTAACAGCATAATCGTGACGAAGTTGTCGAGATTTACGGTTTTAACAGCATAATCGTGACGAAGTTGTCGAGATTTACGGTTTTAACAGCATAATCGTGACGAAGTTGTCGAGATTTACGGTTTTAACAGCATAATCGTGACGAAGTTGTCGAGATTTACGGTTTTAACAGCATAATCGTGACGAAGTTGTCAAGATTTACGGTTTTAACAGCATAATCGTGACGAAGTTGTCGAGATTTACGGTTTTAACACCATAATCGTGACGAAGTTGTCGAGATTTACGGTTTTAACACCATAATCGTGACGAAGTTGCCGATATTTACGGTTTTAAAAGTATAATATCGACGAAATTGTCGAGATTTACGGTTTTAAAAGCATAATCGTGACGAAATTGTCGAGATTTACGGTTTTAACAGCATAATAGTGACGAAGTTGTCGAGATTTACGGTTTTAACAGCATAATAGTGACGAAGTTGTCGAGATTTACGGTTTTAACAGCATAATCGTGACGAAGTTGTCGAGATTTACGAATTTAACAGCATAATCGTGACGACTTTGTCGAGATTTACGAATTTAACAGCATAATCGTGACGAAGTTGTCGAGATTTACGAATTTAACAGCATAATCGTGACGAAGTTGTCGAGATTTACGGTTTTAACAGCATAATCGTGACGAAGTTGTCGAGATTTACGGTTTTAACAGCATAATCGTGACGAGGTTGTCGAGATTTACGGTTTTAACAGCATAATCGTGACGAAGTTGTCGAGATTTACGGTTTTAACAGCATAATCGTGACGAAGTTGTCGAGATTTACGGTTTTAACACCATAATCGTGACGAAGTTGTCGAGATTTACGGTTTTAACACCATAATCGTGACGAAGTTGTCGAGATTTACGGTTTTAACACCATAATCGTGACGAAGTTGTCGAGATTTACGGTTTTAACAGCATAATCGTGACGAAGTTGTCGAGATTTACGGTTTTAACAGCATAATCGTGACGAAGTTGTCGAGATTTACGGTTTTAACAGCATAATCGTGACGAAGATGTCGAGATTTACGGTTTTAACAGCATAATCGTGACGAAGTTGTCGAGATTTACGGTTTTAACAGCATAATCGTGACGAAGTTGTCGAGATTTACGGTTTTAACAGCATAATCGTGACGAAGTTGTCGAGATTTACGGTTTTAACAGCATAATCGTGACGAAGTTGTCGAGATTTACGGTTTTAACAGTATAATCGTGACGACTCTTTCTATATTAAAGTAGGTATAGAATTTTGCAAATTTGTCGGATATATATCAGCTAGAATTTCTTATCCAGTCCCTTAAAAAACCTGGGGTTTCGTGAAAGTTGTATTAATCTTACATACAGACTCCTGAAAATAATTAGACTTTGTGCATATACATACAAGAATGTAGATAGAAAAATACTCTAACATTGCATCAATTTGAACACATGTTAATCCGATAAATCCCTTGTTGGAAAAGTTTTAAACAAGGGCTTAAGCGGATGAAAAAATCCCTACTTCCTCGTTAAAACTGTACTTAAGTCGACAGTCCCGCTCTGAAATGCTTTCCCAATTCTTGGTGGTACGAGTCGCTGTTGGTAGCACATGGTCTTTCCGTACATGTAGTTCAATTTTCTACACGCAAATTGTAGTTGCCGTTATTTAATCGAATGAGGATTGCATTAGCCGTCAATTAATTACATCTCCACCATCCGTTGCACTCCGCGCTACGAAATCTTTTTATAACCCGAATCATAACGTCAGGTGGCCGGTAAGAGCATCTCTCTTATCCTTGGTCTCTCACTCTTCTCCTTGTTAATTGATTTAGCGAAGGAATGATATACTTGCACGTAATGAGAAATGAAGAGACACGCAAAGGCCTTGGCTTGGTAGACCGTACTTATTGCAATGTGTATGTTCACCTTCATTTAGTTAATACTGAAAAGCTAACTAAGGCTTAGATATTTAAACGAAAACATGCATTGGTTTCATTGCTTCCCCAAACTAATCTTCATTGTGTAAATTTTGCTGAGACAGTTCGAAGTTCATACTTTGAAGTTCAAAACCATTTTCGAAACAAAACAAGAATTGTGCAATAATTGCCTTCATTTAATTAGTATGTACCTTTAAACTCGTACATATTATTAACATTGAAACATTATCCACCTCTACTAATTCTATGTTGGAAAAGTTGGCTTTCTTTATTTTTAGAAGAGTAATAACTAGTGCGGTATAAATAATCTTGAAGAAAATGGCTACGTTATGACGTCACCGTATTTCTCAGGTTACGATCTATTAAGCACACGCCAGTCGTGAGCTACAGACCCCCTTATGAAGCTAGGCTGTTGTACATATTCTTTATTCAGTCAAGAAGCGATATCTAGTTCACTAGGGAGAAGGTATAAATTCGCCACATTTCTAGCTTTCAGTCGAAACGTAGCTCCGGAGTTAATCCCGCCTCTAAATTACAACCAGCATCTCATTGGTTCTTGAAAACTCACGTCAGCACGACGCGAATGACGAAAATTACGTATTTTCCGACTGAGGAGAGGCGAAGTAGCCCGGCCTCCTTTTACGTCCCCCCTTGTATTTTAAAAGGGGGGCTGGGACTATGGCGCGCGAATGCTTAGGCATCTTATACCTTCTCCCTAGTAAACTAGATATCGCTTCTTTTGATTTTCAATTAACCAGACTGAATCCAAGTACTTTAAACCATCGCTTACTGATAGTTGAAATTAATCGCTACTATTCCTTAAAAATTTGTTTTTAACTTTAATTTCAATTAGAATAAATATGTTCTATAGCAATAACTGCAAGATCAAAAGAAATGCAAACTGGTTTTTCCATTAATTCCAATAAAGTCCAGTGAATGTTGTTGGAAAAAGATGTGTTACTTCATCTAACCGTTATTTACTTTTTCCTGATGTAACTGTACTTCTACCTCTTGGGGAAACGAAAAAAATGGTAATCCAATTCTTTGCAATTTAATCATTTCTAAGAGATTATTTTCGTGTTTCTCTAGCTCGATTTGGGGATGCTTTAGTTATACACGGATCAGATCATCGCCTTTTTTATACTCAGACGGAAAGTAATTTGGCCAAATGGTGCTTACGTGCTTCGACGAGCTGGTGGTGATTGGCGAGTTAGCTTGAATTTTGTAATTAATTACGGTTGTAGGTGTAATTCGCTTCTTTTAATCAATCCGATGGGTTTTGAGGTGCCACGTGCATACCTTACCGCATGTGTTTTTACGAAAGTTAACAACTTTTTAGGGTTGTCATTAATTGTTCACTGTTTTATAATCGATGAATTGAACTTGATATAACACGCATAGGCACAAGGTAATAATCAAACTCCAAGGGAATAATTTTTCCTTTTCAGAGAAACTTCAGATCAGCATGTTGTGACGTAGAGCTAGATAGATTTTGAATCAAGGTCACTAGAGACAGTGAGGACTTGATAAAGGAGACCTATTGTCAGGTGCATTTGCATTCTAGAGTACGAACCTAAACTCACACAGTTTGAGGAAGAGTGCCACTAAAGAATGGTTGGCTAAATTGGTTTCTTCCTGTCACGTGAGTTACTGTTTATAAATTAAGCCCGCTCTCCTGCAAAAATGCATTTTAAAAATTAATCAGCACTCACTGGTCTACTCAGTCAGTTTTTCACAAGCAGGCAATTCATACTTCACGTTTGCCAGAAATCTGGTACTACTGATCACGTGATAAGTTCTGACCAAGATTTCCCTCATCTACCATCTTGTGGGTGTTAAAAATACAGTTGTCAATCTAAAAAGAGCACTCAATACCTCCTTGCTATACTTAAGAAAATCGAAATCCCTTTTTATCATCTGTTTCAAACGACTTGATGTCATACTTATGTTTCAGTGTTGTACTTATGATAGTATTAAGATTCTATATAGAAATATTATGTACTAAGCAGTCAGTCGATGTATGTATTTACTTATTGAGGAAGTAATACAGATTTGCGATACAACTCTATTTTCGTTTGTATACGCTTATAATTATATCTACCGTTGGTGAGTCCGATGCAAGAGAGAAAAAAATAAACAAATGCTGTAGGATATATTGGGTTCACAAAGACGGTTACGCAGTTGCACGCTTCCGGAGTAGGCAAAGGCTTAGCGATCTAAAAACGCAGCCAATTGTGTTGGATCACTACGGCGTATAATCCATAGCGTATTCGGATTTGTTCGCGGTAATTCCGAACCCAAGACCGAAGTCGATTGAAGACATATATAGAATCATCCCAAAGATAAATTAACAAGAAGTTCACTCTCACATAATCTTTGTCTTTTATGTGATGTTACGTGGCCAAGATCTCATATTATCTAGTGGCAGGAATAGATTTAATTTTAGAAGTAGGAATGGAAAACGGTTAGTATTTACTTCAGTTCGACTCATAGCCAAGTATAGAGCCCCTCCCTCCAACACGTAACGAAAAGTTTAAATTATCTTATTGGCTCACTTAAACAACGTTTTGATGAGGTTACTGACGGGAACGGCGAAAAATACGAAATTCCTTTCCACCTCTGTCGCTATGACCCGCCTGTTATTTCATACACCCTCGTCCCGGGGAAGGGGATCCGGGACTTTGACGAGAGACCGGATTAATCTGCTCTCCATTCCTACTTCAAAATTAAATCTATCCCAGCTAGTGGTTTATCCTAGCTCCAACAATTGAACTGTAAGTGCAAAATTTCTTTTTTAAAACAATTCACTTTACTTACATTTTACTTACTGAGTTCAGCTGAGGTTAGTTATACGTAAAACAAATATAACAATGGTATCATTGTCATGTAACAAAAACTTATTCCCTTTGAAAATATCAATGATTCCTGATAATTTCGGCTAAAGCTTGAAAAGATGTTGGGAAGGTGGGATGCATCTTACCATTTACATAAAATAACCTTGGTACAAACTCTCTTTTTGCGGCACTTGACAATGTACGAAGTTTCCCCATAACATTCTTATGGAATATATTTTTAAAATCGTATGATTGATTATATAAAATATCTGTAATACTAATTGTTACGTACAGCAATACAATATTTAGCAATTGGTACTAGCATAAGTTCATAATATATATTCCATAAGTTTGTCACTGGTTACTGATAGCTTGTCATGAAGTGAAGTAGGTGAAACGTCATAGATTCTCGTAAAGGGACGCCTGGTGAGGCGTTGTCAAAGGCTTAGTACAGACTAAATAGGAAGATGGACTGCAAAATTAACCGCGTGTAGTCAATTCTAGCGTCGTTATCGAACTAGCTCTCAGTAAGTCTCTAGCATTACGAAGTATGAATATTGTCTTACTTGTGGAACATATCCTATAAACTTATGGTTTTAGGTAACTTCTTCATAATTTACTTGCGCAGAAATAGACCTAAGGCCATAATCTCTTAAGCCCTTCTCTATACGAAATAGTTTCTTATATCTAATAAAAGATTATCCGTGTAATATTTCCATAATCGATGATATAAGCGTAATCAAAAACCCATATAAAAACTTAGAACGTTTAAAGGTAAATTTGGGCTGTGACTATGAAAATGTTTTCCTTTTTTTTCCATTTAGTATTCTCATTTTCCTCATATCGCCATAAAATTGACTTGTACACGGACATAGCATGGATTAACTAACGCTAGGGATTGTTCGTTCCCCCTAAAAGATAAAACATGCATGTTCCATACGCCCCCTAGCAGCAGCTTCTATCCGTAACCGGAAGTTATAAGAAAATTGGACCAAATATCACGTGTTCTATGACGTCAAAATTAAAATCCCGCCTAAAATTGGGCGCCGCCATCTTTAAAATCCTCAAAAACTATTTATTTTGCCTAGAGATGGCGCTATATCTACATCCGTTTTGGTCCAATAAATTGGGGGAATGAAGAGGGGAATCAAGGAATAATTCGGAACATGTAGTTGGCGATAGAAATGCATGGGAAACACGGTTAGTGAACAATCCCTAGCGTTAGTTAATACATGGACATAGCGCGAAAATTATGAACTAGGTAGGGTCATTCGTACTTTCTCGGGTCTAGTGTGGGTTCTTGATGTTGGTTTATGTATAAGTTAATGGCAAAATATATTGCATACGTTTAAGTTCCAGAAGGGGGTAAATATATGGTAATATAATTCGGATATACGATGTTTTAGCTATTACTATATTTTGGTAGTAAGGACAATCAAAATTCAATCGCAATTAAATTCGGATTTGATGATAACTTTCTCCCCGTCGTTTCTCATTTCCCGGGTATTAAAGATTTTTAGTTTGCTTCAAATAAACAATGATTCGGTACCGAGTCATGATGACTCTTTTCTATTTTTAGTATTAGATTTTACAGTTTTAATATAACGTAGCGTTGAGTTCTGGATGCAGCAACTGGATGAAAGATTTCACGCTCATATATTGACTAAAATCGACGGGCAGTCGTGTATTTTTGAACAGAATGAAAAGCTGTCAAATTTACACCTTCGATGTAACATTTAGTCATGATACCTGCATTGATTTATAACGATAGTAACTAATGTTCTTGAAATTTTGTCGTTTTATAATTATTTTAAAATTAGGCTAAATTTAAAATAAGAATTTCTGAATTTGTTAGAAAAATTGTTAAGTTTAGAGTATCTATAGAGCGAGTTGTGTTAATAGGCCAAAATTACGTCAAAGTGCTATTTTTTTTAAAAAAATATTCTTTGCAACGCATCGTGTTACTGATTTTTAGTGTCTCCAACTCAGGCGCGAATCAGGTTCTTAGAAAAAAAAATTAAATATGCTAACATAAACCTTTAAAAATAGCGCCACAAAGCGGAAACATGATGCTTTTCCCGTTTCTTTCTCAAAAAAGTAGACTTTGACGTCATTTTTGGCCTATTGACTCTTTAGTTAGATTATGGTTAAAAAACTGTACGGATATTTAATATAAAAATTCTTTTTATCTCTTTGAGTAATTTAACATATTTTTTAAGAGAAAAATCTAAACTTCTGGGCTATTTTTTTGTACCTAGGGAAGAAGGTCACTTGACGGGTAATGGTTTTGAAATGCTAAAGGCGAAATAATTTTTGCTGAATCGGGTTAGAAGCTCAGTTACAAACCAGAAAACGTGTTGGCTAAAATTTAGCCTAGCCACTGAAATTTAAAATTAATTGGATCAGATTAATCCGATTTAATCCGATTTTTCAATTAGCGGTTGTTATTTCGTGTAAACGTAAAGCTGAAGTAATTTTCAATCGTTTCAAAGTTAATCCCAAAACTATGTGTCTTGTCAAACGGAATTGCTGGACTGTAATTAAAACCTTGCTATCAACAACTAAACTTGATGTCATGAGATACACATTTGGATCTCCAGAATCACTTGATCTACGATGCTGAATCTAGTTTTATGGAGATGTTGCTTGATTAAATGCTTATTAGGTAAGTTTGTTCTTTTTATTATCCGCTTCCATCTTAAAAATTGGTGGCCTGATAAGCAGCTTAAATGCTTTATTTTGAAACTGAAGTAAATACTTTGATTTTACTATTCATTACAGTTAATGTAAAAGAAACATTAACTTAAACTCTTGTACTGACACGCCGTGCAATTTATGACAGACTTCAGAAACACCCTGATTATTTGTATTGATATTTAGAAGTATCAGTAGATATTACATAGACCATTTTGACCTCGTCTACCTCTATATGTGGACAGTTCTATATACATGATTTTCAGATTAGGAGGATTCTTACCATTTACACAAGGAGGTTAGGCTGCTTCGAAGACAAAGTAGTGTGCACTTTTGTCCTCAAAGTAGCGAGCAATCCTTTTACAAATGGTATGAATTCTCCTATTCTTCACCTTGTACCAGAACTTTTAAAGTTTTCATCTAAATTGACTTTACTTATGAACTGTTTTGCAGTAGCGTTGCTAAGGTTTGAAATTGGGGGGGGGGGCTTAATCTGGGCAAACTATTTGAAAGTTGTTATGGGTAATTAATAACAAAATTTTGCATAATTGGTTCATTGGAACATGTGTAGACCTCTATAGCTATCCGAAAATTCGTATTTTGAAGATCTACAAACTTTAATTGATAAAGCGTACGGAACCGTGTTAGACGAAAGAATTTCACTCGTCTTAAGTTTAGTTTTCGTTTTCTTTTAGTCCCCACTAATGTTAAATATTGAAATCCATCTCTAGAAAGATGAAACTTAACGAACTTATCATTATAATTTTTATACACTAAGACTATATTGCTACAGAATTTTTAGATGTTACGAGCAATTTTTTGGTAGAGTTTACGGATTATTTTGAGGGGGCTAACTTTCAAATTTGGGGAGGCTATAGACCCCCAAAAAAGGCCTAGCGACGCCACTGCTGTTTTGAGAAAACATTGGTTTCTATTTACATCTGCATTCTTGTCCTATTGATTATTGGTCAAACCTTTAATACGGGCCTGCATTTGACAACGAAATCAACCATATAAATGAGACTCGTACATGTCCCTTTGCCTCAATTACGATTCGTAGAAGAACGAAAGTGGGAAAATTCAGACCATGATAGGAGAAAGGGTAGCTCGAAAAATAAGAGAAGTCGGAACCCTAGCTTTCGATTGATTTCCACAGCTAGAAATTGCTAACCCTAGACGCTAATGGGAATAGAAAAGTGGATTTGGAAGGTCGTGGAGCACGGCGCGAGCCAAAACCCCAGTCAAAGCGGAGTACTTTGACTCCAGTGTTCTAGGAATCATCCCAGTCATGAATATAATCATTTCTACTATTAATATCGAACAATATTAAATAGTCTCATAAGTAAATAGACGAAGTTTAAATTCCACATTTCGTAACTAGTTTTCAAGTCGTCAGAGCGTGTTGCAGATGAAACAAATTATACCAAAAGTGAATAGACTACGTCTGACGTAGTCTATTCACTTTTGATTATACATATAAAATACTTTCATGTCGTCTCCATAAATAACAAGACCGAAAAATTTCACGTGGTTTTTTTTCTCCAACGAAGGTAACACTTGTTTTTAGGCTCCCTACTTAAAGTTAGGGTGATAATTAAAATCTGGTGATTTTTTGTAATCGATTCTTCTAATTATAATACCTATCAAAATCGAGGAAATATCTCAAAGTGAATTTAAAATTCAACTTATGAGATTTCATAGATAATTTGAAGTGTGCACTTCCGACCGATTGTGTAACGCAGTGTTTTCTTGTCAACAAACTAAGTGGTAAGCCCAATATCGAACGATATTTTGTGCGCCTTGAAACAATCGTGACGCGAGAAATAGAGCGTGACAGGGTATTTTGTTGATTAGAGGAAAGGTCGTTCCGCGATTGGTCGAAGGTGCAAATTCCATATTATCCATGAAATCTCAAACTAATTTATGTTAAAATCCTTCGAAGGAATTTTCTAGAAGTTTCATTATGCAGATTGGTTTTCTAATTATTAGAAGAATAAAAAAATCACATGATTTTATTTTTCACCCTAACTTTAAGGTCTGGAAAGTTGGATATTATAAATTACCTTCTTTTGTGCTTGCTGCAAGCTTCAGTCTTGCGCTTACGTAAACCGATTTGAAACGTGTAGCACAAGAAAGCCAACAAAATTAGTACCCGGCAAAATCAAAATCAATTATGAAACTTTAGTATTTATTTCACTAATTTTAAATTAATGCAAGTGTCTCAAACTAAATGGCGCATTAAAGATAATTGCTTAATAGTGTTGGTATCGCTTTCAGATTTGGTGAAGTATTCACATTAAAACGTCTCAAAAGCACTCCCAGAATAAAATATCATTTAAGTAGAGATGGAAAATAAACTGGTCTACTATTAGATCTATTATCTTATTTAGTCTATGTGAGATTACAGTATAAATTGTAAGTCAACTATTGTAATGGCATCATTCACGCATCGATCATGAAATGTATCAGTTATATGCTCGAGTCATATTTAAAATTTTTTACTATGTTTAACTTATTTTAACTTAGTTGTCCCATTATTAAGAAACAAAACACAGGTGAAAATGGTGTTTATGCAAGTTGGAACCGTATGTACTTAAACCAAATAATCTAAAGGCTAAACCTAGAGACCTTTCCTGGTAGAAATGAATGCGTTCGCCGTCTCGTGCACCGTTACCAAGGTGAAAGGGGAAAAGCCCAACGAGAGAAAAAAGTGATTAGTAGAGGCGGAATAGAAGGGGAGAAAGTCTATGTTAATTAGAAGCGGAAATCAGTCGAATCTGCGGTAAATAACAAAAGAGGTGCTCCCTCTCTCTTTCGCTCTCTCTCGCGGGCGTTTTGCTTCGTTCCCACCTTTCTACATTGTCTGGGCGATCTCTGGGAAAACTATGATTGCGAATAAAAGGGTGGTGACCGAACACACGTCCTTCATCTGCACAGGCACAACTAACAAAAGTTCAAAGTTTGATCGGCACGACCATGCTATACGCGGATGATTGTGTCTGTCTACAGACAAGTGTAGAGATAAAACGTACCTTTCATATCTGGGGGTAAGGTGGATGGGTGGGGACGATCTTATCTCTAATGAATTGTTTCCAATCCTACTTCATTCCATTGATTTTATTTTCAAGTTCACCCTTGTAAGAACATGGGCATACTCCCCAAAGATTTTCTTTGACATGTAGTTTAACGCAACTACAGACCATTATGTTCACTACATGTTCCATAAGTTTGTCACTGGTTTCTGAGAGCTTGTCGTGAAGTTACGTAGGTGAAACGTCATAGATTCTCGTAAAGCGACGCCTGGTGAGGCGCTGTCAAAGGCTTAGTACAGACTAAATAGGAAGATGGACTGTAAAACCGAGTGTAGTCAATTCTCGCTTGTCGTTCTCAAGCTAGCTCTGAGTAAGTCTCTAGTATTACGGAGCACAGGTAGTGTCATACTTATGGAACCTATCTTATATACTTCTGATATTAGACAATAGACCATTTCGATGTAACTAAAATGGAAAGACAAGGCAGTAAAATTTTGCCTTCCATCTCGCTTTTAGGCTTTTGCGCTCTAGTCTATTGCGCAAAGACTGCAATTTATCAAACCCCTTGTGTGTCCCGATACTGAGGGTTGCCAACCCCTTTTTTACGTCGAAAAGGTCCATTTACCTGGAGCCAAGAATCAATGCAAGACGGAGACGCGCACTGCCTCTAGCGGTGCTTCAAAGAGTGAGAAAAAGAGCCTAAGATGGCAGACTCCTCTCTTGTGTGTTCGCTTCTCTATGGGAAATAATGGAATGTTCTGTAATCGCTAGCCTCTCTCCTGAAATCACCTTTTATTTCTATTTCTCCATTTCACTATTGAATTTGGTAATAGATGTATTGATTCCAAAATGGGTTTCTCGGTTAAAAAATTTACGGGTAGACGCCCCTTTACCCTTTAATGAACTATACGTGCTCGTGGCAAACATTTTTTAGACTCGTTATTCAGAGTATATCTTGGCCCTATCTTATCCCTCTGTTGGGTAATATTATTCTAGCGTTGCTGCATTATTAGTATCTAAAACTTTCGAAGAAATCAAAGCTGTAAACGCATCATTTCATTCCTTTACCGATAATAGCGAAAACAACAGTTTCATAGATTTTAATAGTTTATTCATTGGTGTTTGTGCTCTGTACTGGCGCGCTATGCATCTTTCCAATGAACTAAGTGATATTTCTCGTCATTTAATCGGCTTAGCGATAAGAACATAAATAATAACAGTTTAACGGCATTATCATTGGTGATATCTCACCTACACGTGTATGAATACTCCTCAACACAAAGTACAGCTCTTTGCACTGGAACACCTGATATCTTGTTGCCTCTTCTGTCTCTTAAGGTACTTTAATGAATATAGTTTAAGTCTTTTTTATGTTGGTACGAGCAGCGCAGACAGACTTGGACTTATCTATCCATTTCGATTTTTCTTATTATAAGCGCAAATCGATTTTGTAGCCATTGTCAATTTCTATATCCACGTACTTATTGATTTGATTCATTTATTCTCGTCGAAGCGTCTAACGGGCCGCGAACCTCATGCTCTCTCTCTCTCTTTATTGACAATTCGTCGGCTATACACGACTGGGTCAACCGATACACTACACGGAAACTGAATATTTCAGTTTTTGCTTAGAGGCATTATGTTTTAACACGCGATATTACGTTTTTGTCTTTTTTGATGAAGTTCAACCTAAAACCAAAAGTTTAACCTTTAAAGCGGAAATTGGGGTGGTTGGTGAAGGCATACGTATGCTTGAAAACATAATGTACTTTCATCTTCAGGATTTACTTTTTGTGTGTATTTGAAAGATTTCAATTTTGTCAACTTGTTCAATATAACGTCAATTTACTTTTTCAAGTTTTAGCTAGGTCGGGCCTAATTGTTTTGCATGCCTAATTATTACGGTTAGTGACGGAGAAACAGTCAATGATAAGATGATTAGCCTGCTGTAGAACAGAATATTTTAATAGTGAAAGGAATGGCTTCTATATCATTACATAATCATACTTTCTAATGAAATGATATTAGTTTCTGGAGACGCGGTTATACAGGGTGTTTGTGAAAGGTCCATCAATAATGAAAGGGCGTATTTATTGGGCCATTTTGAGTCGAAAATGTTCTATGACATTTTTCCGTTCGGGCCACTGTTTTCAAGTTATGATTGGAGTAATTTACGGATGACCCCTTAAATTTAATTAAGAAATTGAAAGACAGCGCTAATTTAATGAAGGGGTCATCCCTAAAATATTCAAATCATAACTCGAAAACCGTGGCTCGGACGGCAAAATGTCATAGAACATTTTCGACTCAAAATGGCCCAATAAATACGCCCTTTCATTATTGATGGACTTTTCACAAACACCCTGTATATGAAAAAAGGTACAGATAACTTCAATTTATAATTAGAGAATGATTTATATTTTTCTTTAGATAATTAACCTCTATAGAAGCATTCTACAATTATTTTTCAATTTAAATTTCGAAGTAAATAATAATTTTATCAATCGAATGTAAATAGCAATATAAATATGTGTAATTGCAATTTTGCTGTTTTTTCACGATATATTTAGCAATAAATATTCTAGATATTTTTACGGAAATGTTGCCTATTACTCGAGATTTTAGGGTATCAATAAAATATTGTGGATATTCTGAGAATCTTGAAAATAATGGTTATCTCTCAAACATTTGACAATCACTCATCATGCACATGGTTAAGAGTTCTCGTACCTCACGTGGCAAATTACTGTGAAATTCAATAAGCAATTAATATTAGGGACTTAAAAAATGCAGATTTATTCTGATGTAAGTGTACCGGCAAAGTTTTTTTTCTTCCTAAGTGGAAACGAGCCGTTTAACACCATAAGGTGTGGAAAATAACTTTGTTTTTGTGGGGACACGTTTATAAACGTTATCTCAATTGCTTACACGGGTAGACTTTAAGGCAATTTCCCAAAATAGAGAGTTAGTACGTAATCGCGTGAAATGTTCCACTATTTTCCCGTTCATTGTGTCGATAATATACTGTCGAAATGATGTCTTTCTTTTTCCAATACGAGTTTTTAAATATTTTTCTTTTTTCTCTTTTGCTAGACTCTACCTAGTGCTTTTTCACTGGCGCCGGCGGAATTAAGGTGGCTAGCGAGCAATATTACGTTTTTTTTACTGTTGCCAGTTATGAGGTTGTTTCGATCTAATTTTTTTTCTGACTGGGCGATCAAAAAAGAAAAAGTACCGAATCAAAAGAATAAAAGAAAGAAGGGAAATGTTTTATTTCCCCAGTTTAGGGTCCCGCTGGGGTGTTATATTGAATATTTTCTTACTGTGTCACTAATGTACTCATTTTGCCTTTCTCTTGCTATATGAGAGTCAAAACCTTGTTGCGAATTTTGTATCGAGATAGTAGAAAAGGTTTCCGGAGTTGTCCGTCCGAGTTAAAGTTCTGTTTAAATGGTTCACATCAGGAATGCATAGCACTAATAGCAAGAGAAAATAGAAGAGAGTATAATACTTAGCTCAAAATTTACCTTTGTCCCTGCTTTCTACATATTTTGAGGGTCGTTTTGTTTTTTGCACCTTAGAATTTCAAATAGTCAATCAGGAGGCTGGAAGTTAGATACCGTTTTTTGGAAAAAAGCGCTACTCTAGGGATTCGTCCGCCACCTCTATGCTCATAGTCTGTTTAGCGGGGACTATTTTTCTCTCTCTAAAATCTGTGAGGAGGCTATCCTGGGAGGGGGCGGTCGCGACGCTAGAGGGGTTGAAATCAAACCCCTCAAAGAGGTGCAGCACGTTGAGGCAGAAATACTCTTTTCTATTTTCTCTTGTTATTAGGAATCATTATGCCCCATTTCTAGTTTATTATTATCTATGTGGATTTTTGGGCTGGGTTTTAGTACTTTCCGTCACACCTCATTGGTTGGTAGCGTCGCAAGGTGCAACGTATTTATTTGTGAGGTAAAATTACTCTTGCATGATGATTAGGCTAGCTGTTCCCACTAAATCAGCGTAGATACGTTGAGAAAATGGCTACATAATGATTTATATTAGTTTCAGTACGTTCTGGTTTCTTTTGTAAAACTATACATCCCTTCTATACCAGATTTCAAAACGTCGGCAAACCCAATCATATCAGTGCGATTGTAATGTAGGAACGTTTAGTTAAGTTTCAAGGCCGCCATTATAAATTGTACCGACATATTATATTTAAAACTTCACACAGATCGTCTATTGATGTAATGAAAAGATATACTTAATGTTTATCAAATCCGTTGGAACCTATTAAAAATATTCGGTCAAGCCTAAGTGTTACATTTCTGGGTGCAATTTTTCAAAAGGGCCATGGAATAGGGAACATTTTGTAATAGCGAGTATTCACTTAATAGTAACGTTTCAAAGAGAAGTTTTACCTTCCATTTTATAGCGGTTTAAGCTCTTCATAGACGAATTAATCAGACTTGATCTTACTTGAATTTCTAATTATAAATTTAAATTATACCGAACTGATCCTCTGCAAGTCTATGGTAACCTCGTTTAAGATATTCCAATCTGCCCTTTGGCTAAGTTTTAAAATATTAAAGGAAAGGGTAAGGCAACATAACATTGTTTTTTTTTAATATTTTTCCTTCTATTTTTCGAAAAAAAGTACATCTCCTATTTAAAAGTAATTACCCTTTATTTGGTTTTTAAGCGATGACTACTGCCTCGCCGTGTTTCGTGGCGTCTGCTAGCTAGAACCCGCACAGGATTGGTTCTGGCTAGCAGAGACCTCTAAAAATGGCGTAGCAGTAGTCATCGTTTTTAAGACCAAATAAATGGTAATTATTTTTTAAATAAGTGATAATACATTTTGCCTTTTGATGTTTAGAAAAAGGTCTTTTAAGGTATAATGTGTACAACAGAGATCTTTTATTTTAACGAATTATAAAATATAACTTTACTATTTTCAGTAAACCGCGGTCCACCTACAGACTAGATAATAAAAACCCGATACTTCCGTTTCGACTTAAATTCAACGAAATATCGTCTTGCATAAAACCGTGCGAGATATAAATCTAGTCGCATATAACCGCTTCAAATTGATCAAAATTATACCCTTGCGAGACGTCCGATCTCGGAACTCTTCAGTCTAAAAGTGATGTGACTTGGCGGTTTAGGTTCCGGGCATCTCCGGAACCTCTTTCTCTCTTCAAAACTGCCTTTCACAAAATTGAAAGGAAATTGAATTAAAACACTAGGGCCTTGATGTAATAAATTTAAAGGTCGAACCCAAATTTCCCAGGCAGGCCGTGAGATATCCGGCCTGGAAAGAAAACTATTTGTTTCATTTTATCCATGCAGTTGGTCTCAAGTTCAGTTATACATCATGTTATTTTCACTGCACTTTTTTACATGGTTAACAGCAGAGATCGTTGGGACGCAAAGGAAATTGCGACATTAAGCTATCATGCTGCCAGGAACGTATATCTATCACCAATACACATTAATGTAATAAGATCTTCGGAGGATAGCTTTACCCTTTGGTATCATCCTTATATACTTAATTTAGAATAATCGTCTCTGTTTTATTTAGGTTACACTCACAAACTTCATATAACGCGACTTCTAGTGGTTGAAAATGGAATTAGTATCTCTATTTTCCTGATTTAAATAATTCATTCGACCATGGCGCCATCTGTAGAAACCAAAGGGAACAACAATGCGACCTTAAATATATTTTTTTGAACTCTAATCTGTGATGTTTCTCACTTATTAAAGTAGTTAACTCGCATTGTAACTCACCGGCTGGAACTTTTAGGCAACTAAAATTTGTTTCAATAGTAGCATAAGTTCATAAGATGTGTTAAATAAGCTTGTCATGAAGTGGCATAGATGAAACGTCATAGATTCTCGTAAAGCGACGCCTGGTGAGGCGCTTTCAAAGGCTTAGTACAGATTGACTGCGATATCGAGTTTAGTCAATTCTCGTTTGTCGTTCTCGAACTAGCTAGCTCTCAGTAAGTCTCTAGCATTACGAAGTATAAGTAGTGTCATACTCTCATACTCATGAAACATATCTTATAAACTTATGATGGTAGTTGTTTTAACTATTTGAGGTTTCTTTTTACCCTTCCTTCTACCGTCTCCAGCTTTAAAGCCAAAACATCCGGCGTTCTTGTTACATTAATCCGATTTTCTATCACCCCGTTTACGATCAATATTTATTACGTCTAAAACCGACTATTATTGAGAAAGATAAGACTAAAAACTAAGGGAGTATTACATGTAAATGAATCCCGCTATGAAATCCAAACCCCTCACATAATGACCGAGAGCTGAGCTAACTACATTGTTGCTAACTAGCCACAAGGAAAGAAAGGTAATATTAATGCTAAGATAAGAAACATTTGCCATAGCTCACTCCTTTGTCGATTTTATACGTATCTGGTTGTAGAAATACAGTCACTCTCTATGGAAATTAGTATCGCTGAGATTAGAGCATTGCTGTAAGATTTACAGCTCCTTAACCATCTGACCTAATAACCCTTAGGTTGTTTTATTGTATTCCAGACAAGGTATGGTTGGATACTTAAAGGTTACAAACGTTAGTTGGGCTTCGTATTAACAATAATTAATTTCGACCGCTGACCCGTGCAGGAGACTGTTGCCTACCTCTTTCTGTCAGCGCTATTTCGTTATACAAAAATTCCTCAGTCCTTTCCTTCATCTGGACTCTCCCGATCCCGAAAAGCGAAAGCCCGAAACCCACTGCAAAACGCAATAATTGTTGTTGAGAAGAATGGACGTACTAAATCAGGGACCCTCTACGGGAGGAGTCCAGGTGAAAACGGTCCTCTCGCGTCCCCAGTTATAATGCATGTTTTAAGAAGCCACCTCCTCCCACAGAAGGCCATACTTTTTCACCCATGGTTCTCATGCAGCACGATTATTTTAGCTTTAGTTAGGGTATATATATATTTAAAATTTTAAGACGGCAACATTCTATTAGTTATAGGTGTTGGCTAATGTTAATGTTGAAAGGGGTGATGCGTCGCAACGTCAAACACCGATACCAAAGGTATATTGGGCACCCCAAGCTTGTTAGACTGCGAAGAGTCCTGTCGCCTCGATGAAACGGAGAATCCGTTTGACCGAGGCAGTAGAGAACTGGTGAGGTTCCATAGAATGCATGTCGCAATGCTCAAACCTCAGGGCCGCGAGGTAGTCGAAGCTGCAGAGGATATGGAAGGAGGTTTCCTCTGCCTCCGAGCAGAACCTGCAGAGTTGGTCATCAACGATGCCCAATAAATGCAGGTGTCTATTAAGCCGACAGTGTGCAGTGAGGAAACTGGTGACCAGCCTGATTTTGCTTTTCGTGAGGGCAAGCAGTTCCTTTGCCCTAGTAATGGATGGACCCAGGTAGGTGTAGGTGTAGGCTATGTTAGGTTGGGTATCTTTTGAGTTGGTTTAATTTATAGGTTCAGTGGTAGAGAGAGTGGCATGTTGCCGTTTTTAATCCTGACGTTTCAACAAAGCGCTTCGCGATGTACTTGTAACGTCACGTGGGATGCGTGTAAGAGAACGCGCTATGTACTTCGCGATAAATATCAATCTCCTGCGTGGAGTCTCCCTGACAATATTGTAGATTGCTGCCGGAATTTCGCTAAATGAATATTATTTCTCCCTCATTTCTGTTTGCGCTTTATCCTTTGCGGCCGCTTGATATTAAATCCCGTTTTGGGTTTTCTATTATAAATTCTTTAAAGGGAGAACAGAACTCTTAAGGTACTGGTGGTTTCCCTTTCTTAACCCGAATATTATGCGTAGGCGATCCAAGAATTTCTAATCTTGAATCTTAGCAAAATATTTCATGTTTTAAATTTTGAAAATATGACCCCAAGCAGGCTCTCTTCGCAACAATTTTCTAAATAATGGTTTCCGTTGCACTCTGCAGTGATGCTACAACCATGAAGTATAGATTCAAGAACATAAATTCATATATTTATTGTGGAGCATTACCAACATTTTAACTGCAGTACATTTTACCAGAACTATAAATTACTTCTATTCGAGAGAGGTTTACCACAAAACAAGGTAATTGTAACATGATTCTTCCCACTATCAGAACATTTGGAGCAAGGTTATTAAACCGAATCGCGTTAGCGATAAATAGTTCCCTAATCATTTCTATATTAGCGCTTAATTATTTGCCAAGGTGCGCATGTGAATTTTTGTCCCACGTCAAGACAATCAAGGTTTGTGGGTTGGTTGCTTGTGGGTTGGTTGCTAAGGATTTAGTACCCAAAAGTTATATAATTCACACTAGCACGGTGCGATGCCCATCTGACGTTTGATGAGCAGGAGAGCGAACAAAAAGGGTGAGCCTGGGAAGGATCATGTTACATAACTAAAGCATTAAAGGGATACAGAGTTTCATTCATCTATTATCATGTTCTGATGTTCTGATGTTATTATAGGAAACAAGGAAGTGAACAGGTTTTCATTTTCATTTTCAATTTTCAAATTTGCCATGGACTACGAGTTTCAAAGTGGTTTTTGGGGGGGGGGAGATGTGTAAGTTTCTAACTTTGAACATCACAAACCACTCCATCGGTAAAGCATCGTAAAATCTAATTCACACTAAATTTCAAAGTTTCCTATTTTAAGCGAGGTTTAAAATATTTTCTTATGTTGCTTAATGTATTCACTACAGTAGATAAAGTTAATGCTTAAGGTCCATCCACGCTGGTTCTTTTTTGTTTTTTGGAGTCGCAAGCTACTTAACGCTTTGGAATTATCCGCGTTCACTTTTTATCCTATGAGATGATTATTGAAGCTACTGGTGAAATCAACGGACTATTAACACAGAATTTCATGGGTTCGCAGATAATTCTACTGAATTCTTTCATCGATAGATTTGTAATTTTTAGAAGAAAACAAAATCGTGTCGTGTAATAGCTTCCCCACTGTGTAAATTTCATATCTAAAGTACACTTATTCTAGACGATGAGTAAGTTTTGTTCCTGTAGACTATTCCATGAGTTACTTGCAGTGAAACTAACGCACAGAGGCGCGGCGTCATAGGTTATTTCACTTGCACCATGGAGCCTGAGTTCAACAACACGCGAGAGACAAGCGAGGTCACACCGCCTCTAGCGAGGAAAATAATCTAAAAAATCGTCCTAGACTGTGTGGTGTTTGCTTCTCTGGATTTAATGCAATGATCTATTTTATAACTTATTTTGCCCTAGAATTAATTTGACATTTTATTGAATTTTTATCAATTTTACATTTCACCTTCACCTCAAATGCACAATCGTAAAATCCCCGGTCTGCGGTTCCAAGTCACGACAGACCCCAACTATATGTTAATATATATCCGGAAGCGTTCTGTTTTATATTATATTATTCGCTTCGTCTTTTGTGGTTTAGGAATTCTTGGGTCCAATCCCCATGCATCTTCTCCTATCCTGTCAAGAAGTGAATTAATACGAAGTTCTCTTGGATTAGAGTTCCATAATGTGGACAGTCCCTAGGCCAATACTGTGTATCCCAGGGCGAAAAAATTAGAAATTAGCGAAAAACTCAGTGTTGTATGGTCTGATTAAACCCGCAAAAGAATAATACCAATCCTTTCACAAACGTTAGCGATTGAAAAGTTCTTGCCCAAGACAAATTAAGTAGAGCCTGACATTATGTAACCACATATTTAGGAATAATCGATTATTTCTAACAAAAATGTTCTGGATAATTTTCGAATTCCGTTAAATATAATGTGACTTGGGTAATGGATTGTCAAGCTCTGAGTATAAGCCCATGGAATAGTCTATTTCAATAATTCCAGAAGAGAAACAAACACCACAGGCCAAGAAGCACCGCTAGAGACAGTGCAAGTCGACTAGCCTGCCCCTGTCTGTCGTTGCCTCTTGACGCTAGGGTAATAGACCATTTCGATGTAACTAAAGGGGAAAGACACGGGGGTAACTCTGCCTTCCATCTCGGGTTTTGGTGCATGCGCTGTAGTCTCCTGTATCATGAGAGAGAGCAGAGACGGATATGTATCAACCCCCTTGTATGCCACTTTTCTACGTCGAAGAGATCTCTATAACACAAGGGTTTCCTCTCGCATGTGTGCTGGCCTCTCTTCAAGTAATTAATGGAGTGGTCCATATTTTCTATTTCTTTACGAAGAATTTTATAACAGGGATAATCGCTTTCCTGTCATAATCTCAATCCTTAATACTGTGTTATAGTACTTTCTCTATTTATTTATATTACATTAACCCAGTAAATTAACTATTACAAAAGATTTCAGAATAGTAGCAAAGTTGATGTGTTTAAATGTTTTCCCAAAAAAAGTGGATGGTGTTTCGATAATAGGAGAAAAAAGCTTCTGAAAATTTGAGTCGCACCAGAAAAAACCTCTGGAATTTAAACTTAATTTTATTATGGTAGTTTGATTATTATTAAATATAAAATCATCCTGAGTAGTAAAACATTTGGAGTACAACTGTAACTTGTACATGACAATAATTTAATTGTTCTCAATTTGAATCGATGATTTTAGGATTTTATAATTTGTGATAATTTCACATCTCTATTTATTACGATAAATAATTTACAAAATAAAAACTAGAAAATTCGTCAGATCGGTAAAAACTTCTGGCATTAATCTACTTTAGTCTATTTGCTCCATTGTAATTCGGAATGCGAGCCAAATCCGTACAGACCAAGGCTTAGTCCGAACGCCATTTTATTGCTTTTGTTTTGTGTATTTAACGGCAACGCATCGCTAGCCGAAAGCAAGACGCTTTTGAATTTTGATGGTTTCCGATGAAATTTTGATGGCCTCTATAAGTTCCTATAAAATCGCTTTTTCCAGATCATTTACCCCATATATATTGGCTTTGTTTGACCAATATTGTTTGTGTCATTATGGGGCACGATCAGTTCCTGTTTTGAATTTTTATGGGTTGAGTGTTTGGATATCCGTGAAATCACCATGATATTTGGGTGGCGTTTAATTTACAAAAATACATTGAATGATACCAGTGATAGATGTAATTTTATAAGTAGGAATGGAGAGCAGAGTAATGTGGGTGCGCAACAAAGTCCCGGACCCGCTTCCACGGGACGGGGGGGGGATATGAAAGAAGAGGCAGGTCATAGCGACAGAGTTAAAAAGGAACTACGTATTTTTCGTCTTCCCCGTCAGCAACGTCATCAAAACGTAGTCCAATAAGACAATTTAAACTTTTCGTTACATGTTGTAGGGAGGGGCTCTTTGAGTCGGACTGAAGTAAATACGAACCGTTCTCCATTCCTGATTCTAAAATTAAATCTATCCGTGATGATGTTGGCCAGAATTACTTGCTCGAATTCGGTTTATTCTTACAAGTTAAAAGATCTGAATCATTCTGAAAGTGTAATCGTTTAAAGATGCGAACTTCACATAATGGAGAAATTGGAGATGGACCCCTATAGATTAGAAAACCGAATCATGGCAATTAATTTAATAAGTAATCGAATAATTAATCGATCACTAGCTATCGGATCCGCCCAGTACTACTTCTTTTAGGTATTAACGTGTCCTGTCAGGCCTTTGTTTATCGAGAAAACATGCTTGCCCCGCTAAAGTTTAAACGAAAATTTATTGACGTCATCTCATTTTTAGAATGTTTTCGTAAATTACGTAACCCAAAAATATGCAATTTTTGACTATTCCATCTACCTGATAAAACAATCACTAATTAATTACGCAAGAAATTCTTCGGATTCCGCTGATTTTCTGTATTCAAAAATGCCATAAAATAAAATAAAAACTGCGTTAAACACTGTACTTTGACTATAATGATTATTACCTTTGTTTACACAGTGACAAAACGCAGCCTTTTGACAATGGAATGTTAATACGTCTCCATTAATAGTCGATCCTCTAGTAAAGTAAAAAAGAAGTCTTCTTTTTTAGGTTTTATAAATAAACATAATGCATTCTTCTTGCTTTTCTCAATCGTACACTAAAGGGTCACCCAAAATTTTATGTATATAAATCTAGGCTTGTACCTTTATTTGGGTTATTAATTAAATACCACATATATCGATAAACGGATTAATGTTTGAAGAACGTAGGAGCATATCTTTATCCTCTGGCACCATCCTCGCATACTTAATTGAGACAATTAGTCTGCTTATGTTTTAGCTCCACCCACAAACTTTCTATGACGCTACGTTTAGTGGTTAAAATAATCGATTCGAAAATGGTGCCATCTGTAGAAAACAAAGCGGACAACAATGCGCTATAACTTCCGATTGAGTTAAATTAATATTTGAACTGTCGATTCTGGGAACCTTTCCTCACCTAAAAATATATGTTTCTGCGTACTAAGAATATAGTTTTGAAATTATGAACCGCTCCGTTTAAAATCAACTAAGTAGGCTTCGACGGTAGGGAATTCGCTATGTTCCGTTGCTACAAAAATTTAGAACATAGAAGTATATCCAATATTCATTCGCTATGGTCTTTTAGTGCAAAGATACTATTTACCTTTTGATAGAAACTATTTCATTTCAATCAAAATTCTTTCACCAATTTTCGCCATTACTAATTTAATAAAATACAAGTTAAAAGCTATATGTCGCATTGAAACTAAAATTCAAGAATAGTTCAGAAATGTTGGCTTACAGGGGCAACGGTCATAATGTATTTTCTAAGAGCGCCTTCAGAAGTGTTGGACCTCCCTTACGCGGTTGAGTAAACCAAAGGAAACTAACAGGCGTAAGGATCTTATTTTTTCTGCATATTAAAACACATAAACAATTGGAACACACGCTCTCGTATCGATATTGTCAACAAAATATATTCTAGTGACTTGTCGGTTTACGATTTCTAAGAAAATATTTATGCTTACATTATACAAGATTTCTTATCTGACTGTCTTTACGATGTTTTGGGTCAAGGTCCAGATTTTATATTAGGTTGCTTTAGCAAAACCTTTTTTTTTCATGCAAACCAATTGGACTATTTCATTTTTATTAATCTCATTGTAATTAATCAATGAAGCACTATAATTAAACCTGAAACAACCATTTTCTACCTTTGACTCGCGTAAGGTAATCTCAGATCCCTCCAACCAATTTTCTGAATCGAAACAACCTCAAATCAGGCAACCTAATAAGCCCACAGCGCTCCCAGGAACGTTAATTTTGAATTAAAAGCAAATTAATCGTGTAGTTACGTAATTTTCTGTGCTTGATTATTTCTCATTTTATTCAAGGAGAAATTAAAAACTAAAATCAATTTCGTCTGGAAAACCGTAGTCTTTTTAAAAACAAATTTTTACGTAACAAAATTCTCAACCCCTTCTAAATCCTTACTCTCCCTTTTCTGGAGAGTTCAGACGATTCACGTTGCCATAGAAATAAATAATTACTGCTTCCCGCAGTGTATTAATAGAAATTCAGGTTTGAATACTTGGACGAATAAGCAGGCAAACAAGATTACTTTTAAAATGTGTTCACTACGAAATCTATGCACACCATGAGCCAAAAATTATCTATTGTTCCGAATGAGTAAAAAGTCCAGCTATTTTCGACCAAGAGAAGAGAAAGATAACATTACATAGTAGAGCTAATTAGTAGACCGAAGGGGCTACAGAGAGAAAAATTGTTTCATCTACCGCAATGCCAATCTTTACTTAAGTTTTATTATATAATATTATATTTTAAAACAGAAAACCCATGTATTTAGTCGCTACTCTTATTGACATTTTTTCCCCATTTCATAACTTGGTAAATTAAAAAGTATTTCCGCTACAGAAGAAATTTCCATTATTTTAAACAAATGAGAAAAACAGTCCACACATCCCGTTACTGTCGCTAAAACGTTAGTGAAAAATTAAAATTTCTTATCAAAGAGAGAAATGAGGTTAAAATTTCCATTAGAAAATCCTTTCCAGGAAATGCTCTTATGGATTTAAGAAGGGATCGGGTTTTCCAAATTCAATGAATTTTCAAATAGAAAATCACAGTTTTTTTTAGAGAATTCGTTCAATATCTTTGAATTAGGGAAGTAAGTTACACGGGATAGTTAAAGCCAGAGAGGTTAAACACTAAGAACTAGGACAAGGTTAGGCTACTGATATTTTTAAGATTATTTGTGAAGAAGCACAAAACTGGCAAATACAGAGAGAATTTTAGGAAAACATTGCAAATGTTGAGGAAATGTTTGGAAAACATTGCAAATGTTGAGGAAATGTTTGGAAAACATTGGCAATATTGAGGAAATGTTTGGAAAACATTGGAAATATTGAGGAAATGTTTGGAAAACATTGGAAATATTGAGGAAATGTTTGGAAAACATTGGAAATATTGAGGAAATGTTTGGAAAACATTGGAAATATTGAGGAAATGTTTGGAAAACATTGGAAATATTGAGGAAATGTTTGGAAAACATTGGAAATATTGAGGAAGTGTTTGGAAAACATTGGAAATATTGAGGAAGTGTTTGGAAAACATTGGAAATATTGAGGAAGTGTTTGGAAAACATTGGAAATATTGAGGAAATGTTTGGAAAACATTGGAAATATTGAGGAAATGTTTGGAAAACATTGGAAATATTGAGGAAATGTTTGGAAAACATTGGAAATATTGAGGAAATGTTTGGAAAACATTGGAAATATTGAGGAAATGTTTGGAAAACATTGGAAATATTGAGGAAATGTTTGGAAAACATAGGCAATATTGAGGAAATGTTTGGAAAACATAGGCAATATTGAGGAAATGTTTGGAAAACATAGGCAATATTGAGGAAATGTTTGGAAAACATAGGCAATATTGAGGAAATGTTTGGAAAACATAGGCAATATTGAGGAAATGTTTGGAAAACATAGGCAATATTGAGGAAATGTTTGGAAAACATAGGCAATATTGAGGAAATGTTTGGAAAACATAGGCAATATTGAGGAAATGTTTGGAAAACATAGGCAATATTGAGGAAATGTTTGGAAAACATAGGCAATATTGAGGAAATGTTTGGAAAACATAGGCAATATTGAGGAAATGTTTGGAAAACATAGGCAATATTGAGGAAATGTTTGGAAAACATAGGCAATATTGAGGAAATGTTTGGAAAACATTGGCTCTCTAAGAACTGCAAACGTATCAGAAATGGTTAGCTCCCCGAAAATTACGAATGTTTTGAAATTTCTCTCCGTACCAACTTACTAAACATTAAAAAAACTAAGTTGAATCGAGAGTAGGAATCACCTAGTATTAGTTTTTGAGGTGAGAGCCGCGGACTTCTCGTGTTGTCAGGTGTTCTTGAAATATATATAAACTCCATTACATCCGTTACAATCTAGACATGTTTTAAAACTTTCATAGAAAAGTGTTGTTTTTTCCTAAGGATTAAGTCCATTCTTAGATTGAAACTTGGTGTACCCCGCAGTCGATTTTTTATTATCCCGGAATTCGCATTAAATAGTCTACGGATATTTTTTTTCCATCGACGACTATATCTTCTACTGACGCTCCGTTCGGGTTTTTCCCTTAAGATAAGTAAGGCTTCACGGCTAGGATTCTTGGGGGAATGCCCCTAGGGCCCCTTTTTCCTCCAATTTCGATTGCGTTGAAGAAAGTTTGAAGTGCATCCACGCGTAACGTTTTTTTTTCTCTCTCTCGCTCCCTCTGCCGTCTTTAAAAAAAAGCTTAGGAGAAACCTAGACCAAGGCCTAAGACGCTTCGATATACACCTATAGACAGAAGCGGAATACTTGAAGTAATTAACTTTTATGAATAAGATGAGGGTTGCGGCTACTCCTGATCCAGTACGTGTTCAAATAAATTTTGACTACAGTTTATGACTAGGGTTTAGTTGAATTAACTAGGGAGGAGTAGGAAAGGAACCTCGTATGGTGAGGCGAACTTAGGGGGTCGAAGGGGTTAAATTGGTTCGTTCTTGTTACGTGGGTTACTGTTTCTACATTGAGCTACAACACAAAATTTACTATTTTCAGGAAAGTCTCGTACCCATTGCGCAATTACAGTCAACTGACGCTTAGAAAATTCTCATGAGAGATTGTAGTGCAAGTTTGCGGGAATTTTGATGCCGCTTGCCACGTGATAAATGATAACCAGGTTTTCCAAAATCTCACTTCTCCTGTTGCCGTTGTGGGAGTTAAGATGTACGTGTGTCAGTCTAAAAAGCGAGTGCAATAAAGCATTTGTTAACTCCTTCCTGGATTTACTACTGCCGTTGACTTTAAGTTGTATTGAAAATTTATAGATAATTTTGATAAACTTGGTAAAATCAAGAATTAGAACTTTTAGTGTCGGAGATCACAGTGAGGGCGTTTTCGGCCAAAGTACTGTAATTCGGCAGAATATTCATTACTTTTATCAGTCATTTGTGTGAACTCATAGCCAATCCCAAAAATATGAACTGAATAACTTCATTTTGGAAATTTTAAATTCAATGCGTCCACCAATAGAAGAGAGAAGTAGCCGAGAGAAACTGTTAATAGAAAATTTCTGTTGAAGTTCTTGGAGGTGACGACTGTATCGTGTTAAAGACATAAAGACAATGTTGCACACTGCTTGTCTCTCGGATTTTGTCGAACTGCAAAGCTGGTTCGCACTACGACCAAGTTTATATTGATTTACTTCGAATAACCTGCTTCTGCTATTAAATTGGATCTTTGACGTGCCTTCAAACATAGATATCAGTTCTCAACAAAAATGGTTATAGAGACCCTCCAAGGTCTTTCTTTTTATATGAAACCCCAAGTGATGTTTTACTTTTTTGGATTCTGTTTAGTGGGTGTATATCTTTAATAACTGAAAATGGATTTTATACTTTTCGCAAATTTGTAATTTAATGTGGTATCTTGGAATTTTTACTAGCTACTAATTACGAAGTATTATTTTAATTGAATATTAGTGCCTTCTCATTCATTGATGATTAAAAGAAATAATAATTTTAAAACTTAAATATAAATATGAGTAATGTTGAAACTGGCGCTTGTTTAAGTTGCCTCCTTTTCAAATTGATAGCGAACGCTAATTATTGGGTGTTCCAGTCCGGGGCACCATTTACAAATTATGATTGGGGGCGGGGGTTTACGGATGACCCTTTAAATTTAAGTAAAATAATGAAAGGCAATTCATATTAAATGAAATTGCTAGATTAGATTTTGAATTTCCTTAAAAGTAAATAGCGTTTAACAATTCAAGAAAATAATACTAAAAAATATAAAAATATTGATGTAAATATCTCAATTGTGTCGTCTACTAAATCGACCTGTTCAATTGCTTATGTTTCATATAGCAGACAATTTACTCAATCAGTTTATTCACTCTTAAGAAAGGTCCCTGAATTTGCACATAGAGAACTAGCCACTTTGTAATGATCAATCATACCTTCACAAAAGCGAACTGATGCGTAATTAAAACATTTCGTACATAGTCTAGCATGATCAAATTGTTATCACCACAAGGTACAGATTGCTATGCGTTACGTCTGAGGTTATTTTTTATCAGATACTCTTGAGTCGAAGGTCTCATATGAAGTGTTTATAAAAATTCTACTGCCTAAATTAAAGGTTACGTTCTGTGGGTGAAACAGAGAAGAAAGTTTCATCAAAAAATGATTTCTACAACGTTTAGAACATAAAAATAGTGGGATTTTCTTCAATCTAAGAACGGTATTGAACCTTTATCTACAGCAGAAGTGTACTATTAAATAGGTAGAAGTGCTCGTACGATGCTAAAGTAAACTCAGCATGTCTGACTTCTTTGTTTTTGTTTTAGGTGCTAATCTATGTTTGGGAGTCCGTATCTCCGTAGATACATGTTAAAAATCCCATGTTCTTTCAAATTTTTCCCTCAGTTTGACCAAAATAACATGACATGTGTACTCTTTAGTTTATGGCAGACTTATCAGAAACTATTACCCTCTAGAACTAAAGCACCAAGAATGGAGAGACTTACTAAAATTATCAATAATAATTTTACTGTACAAATGGGTGCACCATATGAAATTTAAATCTTAATTTCAGTTCCGTCCCATTATTCCCAGTTTAGTTATTTACAAAAATAAATTCCTTAGGTTTCCTTTAAAAATATTGGAATTTGTAAAACCGCAAAATTCTTTTAATAAAACAACTCGTATAGGCGCACACAAATACATTTTTAATATCAAAATTGCGACCAAACTTAAAAAGACATTTTCCCCTCCAGAATATAAAACAAAACACATTCAGTAATACTCGACTGCATAATACAAAATGCATTAAGGTACTTGTTCTAAACCAATACTTTTATGCCATGAGTTTATACATTTATTTCTTGAATATTAAACTGAATGTACTTAGATTATTCAATAAGTTGGCACAAATCCTAAGGTCAAGTGGCAGGGTTTAATTTCAATTTCAAAATCTGTTTTTAAACTACGGTTTTATTTAAATTAATAGAGTTTAGGCAGATGAAACGCGGTGATGGAAACCTATTTCAGTTTAACTCTAATTGATAAATTTAGAACAGAATTTCGAACATCATACGATGTGGTGGTTTTCCATTCTTCTTTTCGTAATAGTCGAAGAGAAGTAATGTCTTTTTCTTTAAAAAACCATTTTTAAAGTATTGTATACATTTATGAGGGTAAAATGAAGCCTAAAAACGCAATCTAACGCATTTTATGGATTATTAAATTCTTTTTTTCGATAACTCTTGCTATTAAATATTAAATACTAAAATTAATATATTAACGGTTACACAAATATTAGTAGCATCACATCTCTGGTATAAAAAGCTATAAGTAGACTAAAACTTTTCCAAATGAAAGAAAATATAGTTCAGCTAGGAAAGAGTTGAATAAAGAGAAAACAAAAATTACTCTATCTAAACTTAAACCAGTTTTTAAGCAATTTAAATATTTTTTTTTTTTCAAAAATGACTACTTGTATATCTGTTAACTATTCCTTCTAATGTTTATATCGATATTATACATTTGTACTTCAAGCTAATATTCAAAATTCACAGAAGAATTGAGTAGTTTCGAGGTACGACATCAATACAGTTACATACACCTTAACTTACTTTTAAAGATATAAGCGTTGTTCAGCATCTGTCCGGTATTCGTTTTTCTTTGAACACGCGGCGGTTAGCGAGAAGTCTTTAATAAATAGTTTAGTGCAGTGTTGCAGCACGAGACGTTTCAACTTCCGCTTCTTTGCAAGGCCGCTTTTTGAACGACGTAGACTGTGTAGTCCGCGACGTGAACTTTTTAAAAATGAGTCCGATATTTTCTTGGACTCTGTGTAAGGTTACCCAATGACTGTTCTGGACTTCGACGGGTGGAGAACTGTAGTTAGAGATGTCTTCTCAGTTGCGAAGTCTCCTTGCTTTTACAAGAAGGGAATGTGATATTTTGCCCGCCTCACTCTTCGAAGATGATTTCAGTTTAATCCAGCAGGTGGCAGCGTAGTTCCTCAACGTTGAAAAATATTATTAGATGACGTGGTTGATGATTTCCCTTTAAATTTTTCATGACATTTCTCATACACATAGAGCTTCGCTAGTCGATACATTTGGCATGTTTTGTTTCTTAACAGATAGACACTGCCCAGCATAAACGAAGGGTTGAACCGACGCAGCTTCCGTCAATGCGTCTTGAGAACATTTATTACACAAGACAGATTTAGACCAGAAATACAGGTAGAGAGCTTCTATAACTAACACAAATAGAAGACACTGTGGTGTCCAGTTGGAAGTTTTGGACGCAATATGTCTTTTTCTCTCTACTTTACTGGATTGACTGTTGACCAATCAGCGCTCTATTTTATGACGTTACCTTTTACTTATTGAAAACAGATCCTGCTCATTAAGTTTTGAGGGGGTCGGCCAGTTTTGGGGCATGGAATATTTTTGGTTCTTGATGATAGCAGATTGTGGTGTCCGGTGGGAAATTTTGGACGTAATATGTCGCTTTCTCTCTACTTTACTATAGTTTGACTGTTGACAAACCAGCGCTCTATTTTATGACGTTACCTTTCACTTATCGAACACAGTTCCTGCTTATGAAGTATTGAGGGGGTCGGCCAATTTTGGGCATTAGAATATATTTGGCTCTTGATGATAGCAGTTCTATAAGTGCAGATCTGGAAAAATTGTTTCGGTTTGTCAGCATACAGAAATCAGTGCTCTCGTTTCTGCCCCATTTTCTACATTCTCTATTTGCATTTGCTATGATCAAATTCGCATAGTTGAAAAACATGTAATTTCACCATAGGTTTCAAAATCTTAAAAGAGCAAGTCAGAGTTTCTAGGTAATTATTTAACGGTAATTGTTAGTATAGGGCGCTGTAGGTTAGCTGTGGCATAGGGGCTAGCCACCACCCCTCTATGCATTGTAAAGGGACCCACCTGTAAACAAGCTACAGGCTTAGTGTGGAAATCCCTTCATAGACAAAGCCTAGATTATTATTATTATTTCCGTTGCAATCAGGACAAATAACGGAACATCTTTATTTCAGTGAGATTGTAGTCGTTTTAAAACACGTTTTAAATTCGATGAAAAACCTAACAAAGTCAAACCTTAAACTAAAATATTCCCTTATAACACTGGTGTACTGAGTCGACTTGACACAACCATTTCATCTGTTATGTCGTGTGGCTGTGGCGTACGAACGTGCTTCTAGGGCCGATACCTCTTTACTGGCTATATTTCTGTTTCTCTCTCTCTTCCTGACTTTTCTCTCCTCTTAGAATCAACTCCTCCTTTCTCCTTTAGTTTCCTCATCATCTTTTTGACTTAGAGTCAGCAAACATAGCGCGCTGTGTCGGTGGCGGCCAGAGTTGTTCGAGCTCTAAAGCGTGCGATTATTAAAAGACAACCGGAACTTCAATCCGTCTTCATCCTTTTCAGTTATTTTCTTTCCTTTTCTATTCGATGGTGTAGTTTTATAGTTTTCTGAAGGTACATACGAGGGTGTCTGCGCCTGTAACGTCATTCGCAAAAAGTGGGGGAATGCCGTAGGAAACGTTATTATATTTCAAACGCGTGTTTCTCGAACCAATTTGCTACAGTTTCGTAGAATGTATAGACGTATTTTCAATCAATATTTATTCAGAAATCGGAATCAATTATTTGACTGGAATTTGTTGTGAAATTCTTTGGCTTAAAGAAATTTACTAAATTTATTCCGTGTCTTTGATTTTTTAGTTTAGTTTAATGAACTCTACAATTAATGAGGCTTTTGAGGAATTTGTACATGCGGACTTAATAACTTTGGTTTTTAAAGTTTGATAAACCATTCGTTGCATTAAATCAGGGTTCTGTTCAGTAACACTATAAGTTTATAAGATATGTTTCATAAATATGTCACTACCTATACTTCGTAATGCTGAGAGCTAGTTCGAGAACGACACGAGAATTGACACTCGGTTTTTGCAGTCCATCTTCCTATTTAGTCTGTGCTAAGCCTTTAACAGCACCTCAGATGGCGTCGCTTTAGGGGAATCTATGACCTACGTCACTTCATGGCAAGCTCTCAGTAACCAGTGGCAAACTTATGGAACATATCTTATGAACTAACTAAACTCAATCCCCATGCACATGACGTTTGAGTCCGATTTCGGGTTTTACTGTGCGATTTTTCGAAATTCCGCTTTTTTTCATAACGTTGCTTTGTGGATAACTAAGTTATACTTTAAGAGGTTGTTGATCGACAGAATCCTAATTGATGTAGCTTTTAATTCCAATTAGACTTATTGGCTTATTCTTCCATTTATTCAGGACTTAATAAGTTAAGTAAGCTTTACTAACCTGAAGTGACCTATTATAAAGCTCTTCTTGGAAATGCTCTTAACCAAGTCTTGGATTTCTAGGTAAATCTTACCTTAAGCCTTCTCAACATAAGACTAATTCCAATTTCCGTGGCTCGCACGCGATTCCTTCGCCAATCATATTATCAAACAAAGGCTTGGACCAGGGATTAATTACTATACAACTACTTTTTTTTATTGAGATCTTGACATTTTCGTTTCAGTCAGAAGTATAAATAGACCTGCTCTTGAAGTTGACAAGTCGGGTGTGAACAGCAAAATCATCTACAAAAGCAGGCAATTTCCGCTGTGGAAAATAGTAGCACTAGGTTTCTATCTAACTGTTTGTAGTATTGGCTTTTAGTAGCTTATTACTTTAGTAAATTACTTTGCTCAGAAATCAATTACAAACATTTCCATAAATTTACTCCATTTCCACGCGTCCCTAAAATATTAATTGTTAAAAAAATATTGGTTTTTTGTGAAAGTTTCAATAGTGAGGAATTTCTCCAATGAAGGTGCTTTTCTTTAAGCCTAATTTCAATTTCAAAATTCCCTGTCAATGAAGCAAAAGATCGAGTCAAACAAGATCAGTCATGTTTTCATTTTCCCTCAAAGTTTTCATGACGCTTTTCATGTGAAAATGAAACATAAACACTAGAGTGACAATACTATATATATTAGTACCGAAAAGGTTCGGGTAGAACTTGGCCATAGTTCCTAGATATCAGGTTTTCACGACACTATTTTCGGTTCCCTCACATCATCGCCATATTAGCCAATCTTTTCGAAACTTATGAAACCTAAGGTTTATTCAGCAAAACATATATTTTTTTGTAGTCTTTTTAGTCTTATCTAGGCGGATTTTAGCTCACGAACAATTATTCTCGCTGCGCGGTGCACCTTGCTCGCCTAACCTCGCGTTGCTACCAACCAATATAATCGCAGTTAGAAAGACGTCAAAGTTATGAAGCGTAACGGATATTACTCAAACCCGGCCCACAAAACCCGCATATAAATTAACATGGGATATACATGGGAGCACAATTATTCCTAGTTTTATATGTATTCTTACCCTGTATCCCCAATGAAATCGCAGTTAAAAATTATGAGGCGTGACTGCTAGTACTCAAGCCCGTCCCACAAAACTCGTATAGAAATTAACATGGTATATATACGGGGGCACAATGATTCCAATTAACTGTATGTATTCCTGGTTTAAAATGTATTCTAACCCAGAATCTTCTTTCTAGCATCAAGGTAGGTGAGGAAAATTAGATGCAAAACAAATTTAGGAATTTCAAGAGTTCATCCATTTCTGATTGAAGTGCAAGTTTGGGCTCATTGGTCCATATCATTTATCCCTCCCATGCTTGGGAAAATAAAAAAAATCTATTCTAAATATTATCAAACTTAAACAAAACTCACCGTAAAGTGTAAAAGTATCGTGGAGTTTTTACAACAGGGAGGTAGGGTGCCATTTACTTTCTTTTTTTACAGTTGGTCGACTTTGATTAATCAGTCGTGCGAAGGCCAACTCAACTCAAGGGGGACATTTTAAAGTTTCTCTTTTCCCGAGTTAGGGGCGTGTCCGCTCACGGTACTTGAGTATACTGTCTTCAGTTTCTAGAGTGAAAGAGAATAGACAGCGGAGTTTTAGAGGGATAATTAAGAATACTCCCTGATTCTTGGAACTTCTGAGATTCGCGAGAATTGCTCGTTCGATCGTTTAAACATTGGAACACTGTACCTTGTACCGGAATATATTACAAGTATATTAGATTTTTCTCTAATGGACTACTGGAGTCCCCTAAGTTGGTTTACACCCTGACCCGATCAGAAACGTATAATGAAACGCAATCCAAGAAAATTTGAATTTTCTCGTTGGTTCGAAATAGAGTTGATCAAAATAATAAACCCTAAACCCTAAACCCTACAAAATTTAAATTTTTTTCTGCTTGAAATGGGTCAGCTATAAGCGGGCTTGCACACAGACAGACTCGTCCAGTTTAATACCTCTCCGTGACGTCATCGTCTCTCGGAAAAGTATAAAAACCTCCAACTTTAACATCAAACTTGCGTGGTTTTCAGAAAATAAGAGGTTTTGTCTGCAGTCGCTAATTCTGTAAATGTTGAAAGAAACGTTTACTGACTTTACTATTCTTTTTTGAAAAGTCTTGGTGATTTCTCTTTCAGAAATGGTTAATCATTCCATAGAGTTAATCTCGAAGAGCTAATCAAGAAACCAGTGTTTTCTCTTTTCTTAACAAACTTCTACATTCATTGTTTAACTCTTCAATGCTAATTACTTTTAAGACCTTAAACAATGTTGTTGGTATCGGGAATGGTATATAACTGCGTGGGTATGTTTATAAGAACGGGACCTTGGGACTGAAAGGTTTATTAGATAATCTCACCCGGGCAATATTCCAAGGGAAACTATGTCCCGTTAAAATCGATTCGGTCATCCCGGGGAGAATAAGAAGATTCAACTTCTATTGGGTAGTAACTCGCCAACTGGGACCTAACCCGAAGTGACACTCTGCTTGTCTCACGTGGCCAACGTTACCAGGGCTCGAGCAAAAGAGCGTAGCCTACGATCATTGAGTATGGATTAAAATCTTAAGCAAGTTTAAATTTTGTTCAGTTTAAGTGTCATTAGTAGTCTGAGATAATAGTACAACTCTCAATAGTTAAAGGAAAAGATCCCGTTTCTACAAATTATACCTTAAAAGAACGGCCTTTTTCTAAATATAAAAGGAAAAATATTAGAAAATAAATTAATAATCTCTTATTAAACAATAATTAGCATTTAATTAGTCTATAAAACGATGTCTACTTTTCCGTCATTGGTTTTGTGGCGTCTGCTAGCCAGAACCTCTTACCCTTACCCTTACCTCTCTCAATCTGTGAGTATTCAAATAATCCCGTAGAGGTAAGAGGCTCTGGATAGCAGACGCCACTATACCAAAGGCGGCGCAGTAGTCCTCGTTTTTAAGACGAATTAAATGCTAATTATTTTGCAATAAGAGATCAATTATTTTTTTAATATTTTTCATTTTATATTTTGAAAAAGGCCGTTCTTTTAAGGTATAATGTTATGTTAGCTGACCAGTTCTTTTAAAGCATATGAGTATATACAAATTTCATTTGAAGTTCGCTTTTACGCGTCGTACCAATTAAAATAAAGTCTAGTGTAATTCTTGCGTTCAGTTTGAATAGTGACGAAGAAAGTGATATCCATTCACAAGTCTGTTATAGACAGCAAGTGCCAAAGAACTACAAAGTGGCTTCGGAAATTCACGTTTTAATGATCATATGATCATAAAATTATTTAATACAACAATTCTTTAGCTTTCTAGAGACAGTGCTTTCAATTGAAAATTTAACCCTGAGAGACTCTTCGACTAACTTAATATGTTAAGAAACCGAAAACATTTTGTTAGTTAAGTTAGTCGAGGAGTCTCTCAGGGTTAAATTTTCAATTGAAAGCACTGTCTCTAGAAAGCTGAAGAATTGTTGTATTAAATGATTTTATGATGTGTTTAGGAATAATGGGGTATTTAATGTTAAGGTTGAAAATGTCTTCCACTTTTTTGTGTATTAAAATTAGTCTTAGGAAATTTTAACAATTGTTAATGTTAAAACAAAAACACCGGTATTCGAAATAACTGTTTCTATTGGACCTTTCCCGAACACTGGACTCATTTATCAGCATTCTATTCGAACAAGAATTTGCGAGTTTTATCCAATCGAGAATAGGTATCGTTACAACTGCAAGTTTTTGTAAAAGTACCCAATTTACCACCGTTTTGAAGCCACGCAATACCGTAGAGAAATCGACCTTAAAGCCAGAGTCCCTTCTGCTGGCGTATATGACAGTGTCAAAATGTCAAAATGGTGAAATGAAAACATTCGTCTATGTTCACAATTTTATAGTGGCATAGTTCCAATATTATCTGTTTCACTCGGAAAATGCTGTAGGTAAAGGATATGTCTAACACACTGACTACTGTATACTACGCCGCTATTTCCATTGCTTGTAGTAAAGTATAGGTCTAATTTACAAATGGTGAAGGAAGTTTTTTTAAAGAAACCCAAAAAGGCTCCAGATAAAGATAACTTTAAAAAATTCATGAATTTCCATGGGCAACGGCATTAAATATCAGCGCACCTTTGTCCAGTATGCAAATGATAAGAATATACTCTGTCATGACTTGTTATTGACTTAACTAAGTTGATTTCCATAAAACTCTTACTTCCTTCTTGAATATGTATATGTCACGCAACACTAAGCAAGGTGATCTGTCACAAGGTTGTACGCTCTAATTACTACCTTGCTCTTTTGTTCTTGAGAAATTTACAATCTTGAAAAGAATTGAATGACCACCTGAACTATTCTGGTCGAGAAATAGCAACAGGTGAAAGTTTTCCTCGATTATCAAATTTTTAAATGCGGTCTGTATTATTGGGATGTCTTAAAACTTTTGATGCCAAAGACTTTATACATGGTCTGTTATCTACTATTTGGCTTCATAGCTTAATAGAAAGTAAGATTAATTAACTTGACGCTGTTGACCAACTTGAGAAGCCAATAAGATTAGTTGAGCTTGCTCAAGGGCACGAAATTTATTATTTTTGCATATTTGGCACGAAGGCTGATGTATTATCAGAATGAGAAATAATATTTTCTAAGCTATTTCCGTATTCCTTGTGATACGTTTCGCTAGACTTAGGATTCCTTAAAGTTATCAACTTCTGAAAGTACATGAAACGTGGATACCCGTTTTTCCGCATTGCTTTCCGTTTTCGATGGTACCTGTCTTTAGTCCTGTTCCTATATCCCGAAGCGAGGACGTGACTAGATAGGTTTTCGCTCGAAACGATGCCTGAAAAGTGAAAACTCTCGAAAACAAGTCCCAAGCTGCATACTTTTTTTCCAGCTCTTTGGTTTTTCATCCAAAGTCATTAAGTTGTTTCTGGAAAGGTCCCCCGGGGAGCTACACTGGCAAGGAAAGGTTGTATTCTCACTTTCAACTTTGGAAAGAGCGATATCTTTACTGAAATAAGTGTTTCCTATCAGGCATTGGTTAACTTCTAAGCTTGTAACATTGTCGGTAAATGATACACGGACTTTGTCTGATGTTTCTGACGCCCGAAAGTATGCCTTTTGATTCTTGTTAGAAGCCGAAGGGAAACTTTCCGCATGCTAGTGAAAATCATTTGTTTTTCTGTTGATGGAAAACGGCCCAAATTTTTACGGATGGGCCAAAAACGATATGGCAACGAAAGAGTTAGCCTGATCTCATCCACACTGTACATTATTTCCATGTCTGTCTAGATCCTCACTTGTTCAACGTCGATTTTATATTTATCATGGTCATGGACTCTCTATATCGTATTTCCGTGGCATGAAGTCAAAGATCGCACCTATAATATACCAGGGATCCATGCAATTTTAGAAGCAGGAATAGAGAACAGAGTAATCTGTTTACGCGTCAAAGTCCCGAACCCCTCCCCACCACGGGACGGAGGGGTATGAAAGAAGAGGCGGGTCATAGCGACAGAGGTAAAAAGGAATTACGTATTTTTCGCGTTCCCCGTCAGCAACGTCATCATAACGTAGTTTAAGTGAGGCAATAAGATAATTTAAAATTTTCGTTACGTGTTGAAAGGAGGGGCTCTATACTGGGCAATGAGTCGGATTATAGTAAAGACTAGCCGTTCTCCATTCCTGCTACTAAAATTGCATGGATCCCTGATATACGTATCCCCGTTTAACCACAATATTCCGAATCTCTGTGACTAATTCTTGCACCATTGTGCGATACTCTCATCTCATTCATGCCGGTATGTGCTACTCTGAGTATGAGCGTTTCTAGCTTAGAAGAAACACGATGGACAACAAATACAGCCCATTTCAAGAAGTAGACTTGTCTTTCTTTTCTTATCTAGGAGAATGCTCTCCAATTCCTCCTTTTTGTTCTTTATTGTAAACGCGGGTGAATGGGCGTCTAACATTATTGGTTAGGTTGTAACGAGTTTTGCAGATTCTGATAATATTTTAATTGACTTATATGGATGGAGAATTATATAGAACATGAACGTCACATGAAAGATATGTTCATCAAATGCTAAGGAACAGGTGTATATATTGTTCAATCATGGCCGTCGAAATAGTTTGCGGGCCCTGGGGAAAATGACGAAATTTCGGGCTCTCTTCAAGACAGTTCTACAGGTGCCCCGGGCCCCTTGAAGGTAGAGCTTCGGGTAAGCTGCTGAATTTCCCCCTATCTTGACGGTTCTGTGTTAAATTTCTTAATTTATAATAAGTTTAATAACCAAAGAGAATATACCGTCTTTGTAATAACTTAGTTCAAATACGAAATTTTAATAAATGTCTGTAGGAAGAGAGTGTCTGAGTCTTTTACCAAGTCCTGTAATGTCCGAGATAAGCAGTTTTACTTTCAAACAATTTTTCAAACTGGACACGAATATTTCAGGGTATGTCTTTCCATTCCATTCCACGTTAATTTTTCATAGGTTTTTTGGGAGGCTCAAGTGTCTTTTTGCTGCCTCTTTACGAATATAGCGACTGAAGTGTATTTGAGGAAGGCACTCGTAGGTGCATTAAGCCTGAGGAGGCAGTACAAGCACCTTGGATATCTCGCATCACCCACGCTTTCCCATGATCCCGTTTTTAGAACCTTCCATGGAGGAAGGCTACACCCTATTGGAGGTTAATGGGGGTTGCTCTTCTTGGTCTGTGATGTGTGATTTTGTTTCTTCAAACTTCAAAATAAGTGTGGACAGAAACGAACTTCAGTTCTAAAACGAGAGAGTTTACGGTTACCTTATCTTGAGTCTACTTTCAGATAGAGTAAAATTTAAATTTATTACATAGAAGTACGATATAAAATATAATAATCTCGCATTCCTTACTTCTAAGAAACTGGATAAAAATAGATATAACCTACCCAAGACTAATAAAATAAAGAAATTAATTATTTAAAAAAAACGGTGAGGTTTTGTCATTGTCGACCCTTGATTGGTTCGTTTCCTGATGTAAATCATCATAGTTTATGGTAAATTATTATCAATGGAGTTTTGAAAACACTAGAACCAGAGAAGCTGTGTAGTGGTAAACTAAGTTGTGTCTTTGGGAGGAAGGTTTTACCAATTTTTATTTAACGCAATTGACCTTTTCTATGTAAAAATTGGGGACATACAAGGGGATTGATGCAATGCAGTTTCTGCGCACTCTCATGATACAAAAAGACTACTGCGCAGGTGCCAAAAAGCGAGATGGAAAGCGAAGTTTTACCCCCTCTTAAGGCCTTTGCAGACTTTACAACTTCTGACTCAACTAGATGTAACAAGAGGTTAAGTCAATTAAAATTGGTAAGTGATCTAATTTTTGATTGGTCGAAGTTGACTCATTTAAATGAGTTAAAAAGTTGTATCGTCTGAAAATGCCTTTAGTTAATCGAAATGGTTTTGCTCTGAACATGCAGTACCCAATTTGTCTTAGCATTTAATTCGCGAGTAGGCCCTATCTTTGTATAACAATAATGATCAGTGGGGAATGAAATCGCACGAAATGGAACAAAGTCTGAGGATTCAAAATATATATATATACCCTATATCCAGACGAGAAAAGAGGTACAAAAAAGCGACTTAAGATGTACCAATATTTTTATGTTAAATTAAGTGTTTCCATGTAACTTATCTTTACCTTGAATAATCGCTTAGAATGTAACTAAATGAGTGTACACCACAGAAAATCGTGCAAAGCAAACTCACCACTTCTTGCACTTGAATGAATGAATCGACGGTTTGTTATCCAATAAAACAACTCGTATATTTCATTCTCATAATTCCTTTACCAACGTTCGTTAAGCGTTCATTTACGGTAGATGTACGTCTCATCTTGTTTTAAGGACTACGACAGAGATTCTGGTGTTTATGGTAAAAGCTAAAATGTTTGTGATTAGTTCGTCACTCTTTTTCCCCTCGTCCTCCTCGCGTATAAAAGGTTTCTGACGCTCTTTTCCCCAGCATCTTCCATCTCGACACATTCGCTCTCACTCTCTCACTTGGCAAAGTGTAACGCGTACGTAGCCCAATCCCATTCCTTTAACAATTCTCAAGGAACGAGATGATATTAAGCCCATATATCAAGCTTTATAACCGAACAGGCTCGGCATCGGGACCCTAAAGTACACGAAACTTCGATATCGCTGCCGAAGTTTTTCGCTTGACAAGGAAAACTGTATTTTTCAGTCTAGCCCTGATGTGGCTTTTCTCTCGGTCAAAGCTGTGGTTTTCTCTTCACTTTCTCAATCTCAAAACACCCTTTAAACCAAAAGTTCGTACATGTAATGGTTGAGCTAAGAGAAATATCGAAACGAAATTGTATCCATTAATTTCTTGTTGAAACACCTAACACAGAGGCGTTAGGTATTTTCCTCGCGCCAAAGGGTAACGCCAGACGACGCCCGAGTTCACTGCACGTGGGAGGCTAGCCGACTCGCACTGCCTCTAGCGGTGTTTTCGGGAACGAGGGAAATAACCCAAGAATGTGGCCCGGTCCCTGAGAGGGTTGTTTCTCTTCGGGAATTAATGGAATGATCTATTAATGAAACTGATCAATAGAAAACATTTTACAACTTGTAAAAACCGCTATCCATTTCGTATGTTTGCTGCCAAGTACTTTAAAATATTGGGCCAATCATAAATGTTTGTGCAGGGAAAATAGAGGTAAGATGGAGTGATGTTGTTGATGGGCGACACAACGGCGAGTTCCCCAGAGTACCTTGCGCACGCCACTACCCGTCGGTAGGCGATTGTTAAGTGCTGCCGTGTAGCGCCTTTGGAATTTATATGAGATCTAGATTCTCTTTGTAGGAAACAGGTGGCATCCTCCGCGTTTCCGTAGTGTACATCCGTACCGAAACGCTGAGCATGCTGGGACAGCTTTGTTGCCGTAGCTGAGGGGTACAGACTGCAACGTTCTGGGTATGAAGGTTTCTGGTAAATCCCTCTCTACTTCAAGGTTAATGAAATTATTTGGGACGTACGGAAGGTTTTCAACATTTTCCTACGCAAAATTCTAAGATGGTGTCGCATTGAATTTTTTTCTCACCGAGTACCTACTACTTAAGGCTAATTTTCCCGCGAAATATTAAGTTCTTAGGTAAAGTTGCTTGGGCTGGACGTTGAATATCATCCTGTCAGGTACTCAAGACTTCCATGCGTGTAGAGTTCACGCGCAATGACAAACTGTTACACTTTTGGGAACACAGTTTATTTCTTTGAGGAAAGCGTTTTTACCGAAGAAATTTCTTCTCAAGAATCTCATCTAGTATCTGAACTTACAAGAGTCTCGCTTTCAGCTGAGCTCATGGTTGGAATCTCAGTTTTGAATAATGCAACGGGGTGATAATGTTGACCTGTTTATTTTGGCATCGTGGTTGAGTATACTGTAGTTCCCCTATGCGTTTTTAAGCGATGTTTACGATAAGTTGATTCCTTCCTTCCGGTGACGTCGGAATTTATCAAAGATCCCCCTCTCTCTACTCTCGTGTTGCAACCAAGAAAAATGATTGTACGTTTTCGTTTCGCAGCTGTTGCTTGTGCGACGCTTTCGTTAGTTTTGAGACCCTTTAGGTAGTTTAAATATGACACAATTGTTTCAGGGAAAAACGATCGTAATATTAACTGCATTAAGAAGCAAAAGTCGCATATTTACGAGAAGTTGTCGGATAATTGATTGAAGTATAGTTTTCTTCAGTAAAGCTAGAGAAGGAGTTGATGTGTTGCAAGAAAAATGTGGCGTAGTAGATTAATTAAATTAGGACTCGCAAATACCTTAATTGAAAAAATCAAATTGATAAAAGTCATTGGTCACAGAACTTTCAAAGCATGTGTTCGTAACTCATTACATTAATTGTTTTCAACGTATATGTTCGAAATACGATTACTCGGCAAGTTGGATTTCACCAATCTTTTATTAGACAATAATGCATAAGCTAGAAAACTCGCTGAGACCACTAGCTTAAAGAGCTACATTTAACGTTTTTATTGTGATATTTGGTAGAACAGATATTAATTTATCAAATACTAATTGGAGATATTTTCGACTTCTATTTAACCAAGAATTGATATCTAGTTTATTAGGGAGAACTTAAAAGATGCCCAAGTATTCGCGTGCCATAGTCCCAGTCCCCTATTCAAAATACAAGGGGGGACGTAAAAGAAGGCCGGGCTATTTCGCCTCTCCTCAGTCGGAAAATACGTAATTCTCGTCATTCGCGTCGCTGGCGTGAGTTTTCAAGAACCAATGAGATGCTGGTTGTAATTTAGAAGCGGGGATTAACTCCGGACCTATGTTTAGACTGGAGATAAAGCTGGAAATGTGGCGAATTTATACCTTCTCCCTAATAAACTAGATATAACTTCTTGATTTAACTACACTACAATAAATAAATGTATAATTTATTAAAGCGTATTAAAACCTCCAGGTCTACGATATGGTAAAACTTTCTGAGCGTGAAAGAAAAATTAACTCCATTTCGGCCGTCTAACGCGCAAATTTTCAAAAAGTTTCAGTTATCCGTTATAAGGTTCGCTCTACCATTTTCCGTATTTAACCAAAGTATTTGAAGCTCTTAAACTGAAGTAAAACACTGTGATGATGCTCTGAGAGAAAGTTTTAAAACAATACTATGAGAGACAGATGCTAAACATTACAAACGGGTGTCAGGTCTTACCTACAAGGGCGTAAACGTTTTCGTGGATCCAGATGAGAGAGAGTAAGATTTTGTGGTTCCATATAGAGTTGCCTTTGACAATAATATTTTCCCTTTAATATGGAGGTACATACATTTCTCTGTATGGGCTTAAAGGATTCGGTTATAGATTACAGGACTGTCAACAGAGTTTGTGGGCCCAAGTAAAATGCCCCCCCCCCGACTGCCGTACACAAATCCTGGGAAAACAGGCCGAATTGGCCACCACCCTACGACGGTCCTGATTGATTACACTCTCAACAGATCACAGTCTATTTCCCTATTTAGTCTGTTGAATAATCGTTTGACAACTCTTAACCTGTACGTGTCATTTTATGAGATAGGTCACTCTGCGCTTTGTTACCAATTTCAAATTTAACAGAGATTGAACTGGATGAACATTCAGCATAACCACTCTACCAAGAGAAAATGGATGGTAGACTATTCAATAGACCTTACAAAAAACGTCTCACGTTTTTAAGGTCCTCGTCACGCGTTAGGCTTTGGCATTGTTTATTAAGGGAGCAATTTTTGAAGGGCCGGCTGCGGCGAGAATTGAACTGACTAGGATTGTGGGAAACTGCCGTTGGATCTTTTACCCAGGATTCCTTTCTCTTACAAATACAATGGTGAAGATCCCAGAGAAAAGTTTTTAATACGTGAACACATAACTTCTCTACTGATAGAAAAGTAAAGTAGTCCTTACTATATTCGTAAACAACGTTCTGCAATGTGTCACCTACGAAATGTATCTTACTTCACACTATAGACTAAATTTTGTGGATTATTCTACGCGTTGAGAATGATATTTTTAAGTAGTTCTTATGACCCTTTTCAGCTTACGAACTCGGTGCCTCTTTCAATCCACCTTTGAGTATGTTAATATGTTTTAAAAGTCTGATGGTGTCCAGGTTCGTAAAGCAGCGGGCAGATATTTCACAGATTATTCGTCGAAATGGTCAAGGGTTTAGCGAAACTTTTCAGAGTCCATGGTGGTTGTATACTTAATCCGTGTTAGGGGTTCTTTCAAAGCGCCTTTCTATGAGGAAAATACTTTATTATAAGTAACGCGTACCAGGTTGGTGAGCCCCAAAAAGCCTGATCCCGAATTTTACGCTTCGAATAACACGCAGATTGGATAGTCGAAAAACTTCGGCCCGAAACCATAGGAGACCCGGTTATTCTCCAAGACCGAAAGTAGAAATAAGTCGCCTGACATATCGCGACCTTGCTTTTGATAAGAAAGTTAATACATGTATATTATTTTGGGACCCCGGGTGCAAGAAAGTAGATCCCGTTTGTGTCTATGACGAAAGATATTAGAAAGACGGCCTCGCCTCATTTCTCGAAAAATTCCTTTTTCTACCTTCGGGTCCCATACTCGCCTAACTTTCTTTGCTTTATTGAAGTTAGCGAGTCTTAAGGATTTGGATTGGAAATAATGACATGGTTTAACATTTTTCAAACTAATATGTTCTAATCATACAAACTTTCAGCAGTAAACATAATTAAATCAAAATAAACCATTCACCATCTTGGAATCCAACTGATAAATAGTGGACTTACTCCACGAGAACACATAAAACCGGCAAAGGATATATTAATATTGCTACCGCTACCATGACACTTTGAGATGTAGGAGGAGCTTGATTATTATCTCTAAAAACGCGATCCAAGCATCAAAAATACGGTGTTTTGATGACCTAAATGTTCATATTTTTAGAGCTAGAAACTATAGCTCCATTTCAAAGAACATAAAATCTAGCTGGACTTACGCTTTGAAAAAAAGGACAAAGAATCATCTACTTCAGTTTTGTAATTGCAAAGATGACCTTTCATATTGGAATGTTAAAGCTCATATAGCTTTGACGACATTTACGAACTTTACAACACAGTAAATAAACAAACAACGTCGCTGTTATTATAAACGTCTCATGACATGCCAAAGCCGTGAGTTACGTTATTACATCTGAAGCCAGCAACTTTGCACGGACGGGACTCTAAAAATTTGTGCTTAGAAGAAAACATCACTTACTTCCACGGGTCTAGCGACCTTGAAATACCAGAATAAAGCTAGAGCCTCATTTACCTTCCCCAGGTTCCAAGCTTCAAACTATAAATCCTGATAACCCTTTGCTTGTGACGTGCAGTTTGTATCAAAGATGCGAATATTTTTCTTCTGCCCTGTTTGCCGGGCTTAAAAAAAACCAGGGTTTTATTCGGTTTTTTATATTTAGCAGTTGTGTGAATTGTAGAAAGTTTCATTTAAAAGTCTATGCTTCGTAAAAAAGTCTTAAAATCTTTCATAAAAATAATAACTACTATTAAATAATGCTTTGAAGTTGAAACAATAAATATCTTAAACTATCTTTATAATTAAATTATTTTAGCTTTTAAATGAACAAAAATTAAAAAAAAAACATTTTTCTAATTAGAACCCTGCGTATTTGACGTATATAAGATCTCTACTATTTGTAGATACGTATACGAATTTGAATTAGTTGTGGCGAGCCATCAAGCAATTTGATGATACAAAAGTGTTCCATTGTTGGTTTTAAAAATATATTGATTTCCCTATTTACTTCGTCTCTGAAATTGGACCTATAGCGGCTAGCCAATGGTTATAGTAGAACTTTCTGACCTCCTTCCTCCTACATACAGATTATTTCTCAAGGAGGCAGAAGTTTTGCATCTTTAGGGCGCTAGCGGCCGAGTTGAAAAGTTTCGTTTACTCGTCTTTGTCACATACAAGGTCCTCTATTTTGCTGGAAAGATTGGAATTCGGCGACGAACCGAAATCGATATAGGGATACTCTAAAATATACGAGAATCAAAATATCTCCTTTATCAAGGAGAAAATGTAGGTTGCGTGTTGATTAACACGTTGCTAAATGTTTTCCCTTGGAAAAACGTTTCTTAAAGGGTATGAGAAGCTTCGTTTGAAAAACCTCTGATTTATATAGCAAAAGATAGAATTAATTACTGTGAATTCAAAAATATCAAGCTTTTAATTCTCCGATTTCTAGTTATTTGGCAATATGCATTTGAAAATGCTTCATATGAAATTATTTAAAATCCACTTTTTAAAAGTTTTTAAGAAAGGCTTCAACGTTTTCTTGTTTTTGACGTCACGCACGCGAGATGGTGCCACTTTCTCCGCTATCAAAGCATGGACAGAGCTCGATACGCGTATAGGTTTCCCGAGCTTTTTTCCTCAACGTCATAGTGATGTCATAAACCAACCGAACAAGCTGACAAGACAAAATTATTTATATATCGAAACTGAGTTTTCGTGATTTTCCAATGGATTTTAAAAATAGAAACTTTGGTTCAATTATATTAAAAACTTGAAAGTAGAGACTTGAAAGTGTAATATAATACCACTTTCGTGCTAAAATATGATATGAAATTGTAAATTCCCATAAACTTTAACAAACTAAAAACCATCCAGGTCTCGACTGGTTATTTGTGTTCTAGGCAAAGCCAAATAGACCTTTTTGACGTAAAAGAAGGGGTAAGCAACCCTCAGTATCGGGATATACAACTGGGTTAATACATTACCATCTCTGCGTACTCTTATTATGCAAAAAAAGTACAGCGCAGGCGCCTAAAGCGAGAAGGAAGGCAAAGCTTAGCTATAGCGACCTGTGACGAGATTTCCGAGACCCATGAGCGTCGGGTTTCTTATCGTGGTCTCATTGAGGATCGACGGTTGTCCTATAGACCTATATGTCAATAGCCAATGAAAAGCGAGGAAGCATGAGCAGGCGGTTGAATATAGTTTCAAGCCCTTCTCCTTACATTCAATCGGATATTAGAATGGGTCCATGGCTTCTTGAAGATTTTAAATAGAAGAATAGAGTAATAAGCTAGAATAGCTGTTCTGTTACTCTTTCGGAAGGGAAGCTTTACTTCTCATAGCTGAGGCGATACTACCCTCGGGTGCTTTCTAATGGTAGTATACTAGTTTCTAGCTCAACTCTATTTTGTTTTCTATAGCTCAGCTATTCTGTTCAAGGAAGTTGAGTCAATTGAGCCAATTGAGGCCGTGGGCTTAAATTTAACCGTTTTCAGTAAATCTTTTAAGGCATATCTTACCTTTCTTTCGTGTTAGTTCTAGTTTATTGAATGAAGTTGGAGATATTTTTTATTTGCCTCTTCAGGCGTCGGCAAGACAAGAATCAGTAGGATTTTTCTCAAATCCAGTAAACTAAACTTCTCAAGAAAGGGTTCTATTTGAGGGTCCGCAATCTTTAAGACATCTCTGATTCAGGTCGACGAGTATTCGACGGTTCCTATTTTATGTAAGATTGTCTCCCAAGTAGTTTCATATAGTGGTTTGTGGATATTGTACGTAATCTATACCATTCCACTTACAAAATCAAAATCTTGCAAGATTTATGAGTGTTTTCTTCGCTTACGGTTGCAATTTTGAGCACTCTTCTTATTTTTATGCTACTTATTAGAAACTAACATACCAGTTCACTGAACATTGGGAAACTCAAACATTTTTTATATTTTTATTCAAGCATAGGTTTCATAAGTAATAGCAGAAGGGGATAATAGAAGAAGGGTGACACTCTGTATCCTCTTTATACTTTAGTTATGTAACATGATTCTTCCCAGGCTCATACACCTTTTTGTTTGCTCTCCTGCTCATCAAACCTCAGATGGGCAGCCTTGCGGTGAATTTTATAACGGTTTGGTACTAAATCCTCAGCAATGAACCCACAAACGACGTCTTGACGTTGGACAAAAATCCACAAGTGCTCCTTTGCAAATAGTTAAGTGCTAATAGAGTAATTATGAGGGAAATATTTATCGTTTATGTGATTCGGTTTAGTTGCCTTGCTGTTGAAAAGAATCATGTTACAATTACCCTGCTTTGTGGTACACTTTTATCGAAGAGATAAATCATATACTTCTGTTAGTAATAAGTGGCCGTGCCAATTTTAACTTTTACCGACGATGTGAACTTAATCTAATTATTTTTACAACATTTTGTCACCACTAAACCAAACGTACTAAACTTTATTTTGTTCTATACGTGTATTATTGCTGAACCCTATATATTAACATTGTTCTTCATTTAAAAAATATAGTTTGATCATCAATTTGGTATCTTTAAAGGGAGTAAAATGACCTACATTTAGGCGGTTCACTTAACTACCCCTATCTGCCACCATGACACCATATAATGCGCTAAACTTGGCGCTACTTGCCTACAATATATGGCTATTTACATGTTTAGAAGACCAATTACTTTCTACTCAGTTTAAAAGCTGCAAAGTTAGCCCTCAAGTAAGGTTTTTTACTTGAGAGAAGTCTAACATAGTTGTATATTGATTTTTCTATTTATAACACATCGTTGTGTAACGACATCTAGGGCTTCAATATCATCGGACTTAAAGTAACAACAATATTTTAATATGAACGTTAAAAGATAAACTACGCGTGTTCAATACTTATCAATTCCACATCTTAAACGATTTCCATTAATTTATTTGAGCTAGTAGAATAATCGATTGACAATTTATTTTTAGTTTCTTTTATTTTAATATTTCCCAAAATTCTCTGTTAATTTATTATGTAAACGCGCAAGTGGGGTTATGTTTAAATTGATAATTATATCAATTTATTTTATTAAACCTGACCAAGAAATGCAAGAAGCATATAAAAGAAGTGGCAACAGCAAACTATAACCAATACGGAATTTATAATGATCAAATATTTTACAAGTATTTCATCAGTATACTGCAGAAATAATTTAAATATTTAAATTTATAACTAAAATGAACCTCTATAGCATTTTTTTAGATTATGATTTGCATAAAGGACAGTAATTTTCTTTAGTTTCAGGAACTTCAATCATAAATTTAAAAGATATGTTCTATAAGTACGGCACTTCATATACTTCGTAATGCTAGAGACTTTCATTTCGAGCTAGTTCGAGAACGACTCCAGAATTAACTACACTCGGTTTTCAGTCCATCGTCTATTTAGTCGGCTGTAATCCTTTGACAACGCATCACTAGGCGTCACTTTACAAAAATCTATGAAGTTTCACCCACGTCATTCATTTCGAATGTTGTTTATTTAATAAGAACTGCTACTTCATGGAGTAAATTTTTATAAGTTTATTTAAAGTTTAAAATTTTACAAAATTTTAAACTTTAAATAAACTTATAAAAATTTTCTCCATGAAGTAGCAGTTCTTATTAAATAAACAACATTCGAAATATTAAAATACCATGGATCAGAAATTCAATATCTACGAATACGTCATTCATGACAGTTTTCAGTAACCAGTGACAAACTTATGGAACATATCTTAAGAACTTATGCTTCAACGTTGTCTAGATTTCTCGGACCCAAGAGTTTAAGTCCACATCGATGTTAATTTTATAGCTTCGAATGGATTATCATCATGTGTAGCTAATCTGAAGCGATTTCTCACACCGTCATTTTGTAAAATCTCCTTAAGCCTTGCCGGATAGTTTGTTATGATACCATCAACACCCAAATTCAAGGCGTACCTCATGGTAGATCGGTTGTCAACAGTCCAATAGTATACTTTAGTCATAAAAGAGTCACTACTTGAGTCTCGCATCTTTATGGCTTGAACTAGTCTATATAGATTGCGCGATTTCCAGTTGGTGCAGCCATCTCCTTGCCATATATTCTTTGTATGATTACCTCTCTGCCATTTGTGCTTGATAGTGTAAAGGTCTTCGTAGCTGTAGACATCGAAACCTAATTTAACATAAAAATATCATTGAAGATTTCATCTCTTACACAAGGCTATTATAGGCCTAAAGTCTCAGAGAGTCTTTCACCCCCAGACAAGTGTTTCTTTTTAGTTGTTTTGAACTTCTGTGGTTCTAAACTTCTTACCAAAGTTGGCTTTTAAATGCCCTAGTCCTGCATTGTCGAATGTTTGGAATAATTCTTTCGCCAAATCAGCGTCTTCCGATTTGGGTAAACCGATTATGAACTTCATCCTGTTTTCACGCCTTCCTACATTAGCAAATTATTAAACGACATCAGAATTCAGTGAAACAAATTTTTAGTAAGTCACTAAATTCAGCATACCATTTTTGTAAAAGTGAGTGATAAGCTTTTCGGCAATGTCTCTCATACCAGTTTGCTTATGTACCCAAGAAAGGCTGTCAATTTTTAAGTCGAAAAACTGAAGTACATACGATTCCCTGTATTTAGAATCACCTAGAATAGTTAAAGATTTCATCTTTCAGAATGGCGTCAAAGAACAAAGGTTAATTTTAAATCTAAGACCCCTAACATAACTTATTGTTATTTACTTTTATTAAACACTTAAGCCGTGTTTACACGAATTACTTTGAAACCGTTTTGGAAACGTTTATCCTATTTTCAAGAATGGTGATTGCACTTTCTTGTAAAAGATCTCCGCTTTTAACCAGTGAGCACGTATGAGGATGAGGCTCGGAGAGGTCATATTCTCCGTTAGCTTCCCCCACTTTCAAAACCGGTACCAAGTTGTGGCTTGGTATCAGAGTTCCGCACAGGCACAATCGGCGCAACAGAGGGGCAAAAAATCGGAAAAGTTCGTTTACGGCCGAGGCTACCGTTAACCACCCTGATCTTTGGCGTGAGCCTCTAACCGTCTTTTTGTATTACCATTTTTGAATTTCCTTCTTAACGGATCACGAGACGTCTGGCGCCTTGGATATGCGCCGAGGTGGGTGCGCGTGAAAGAGATATCGGGCTGTGCCGTTATAGTTACCTTGCCTCTTCCCTCTTTGACTCTTTCTTATACATGCTCACTGTTTTAACAGCTAAATGTGAAGTTTTGACCTTTCGAAAACGGTTTCAAAGTTTCTCGTATAAACACGGCTTTACTGTATGGTTAATACCCATTAAGATTCTATCAATGGAAAAATCATTAAGACCAAGTTGTTTTCAGTCAACTTCCAAAAATGCTTAATTAAAATTGTTCTTACCTGGTGTACTGACGTCACTAATGTATTCCAAAAACGTACTGAAATACTCCCATCTTATGCAATCCCTGAGAAAATCACACGGTACTCCATGATAAGAGTATTTGGCGACTCCGTGGTTATTGAATGACACGTCAGTTTCAAGTGCATTAGCTCCGTCATCAATAAAACTGTGAACTTGTTTCACAGCGTTCACCATATGTCCCAAATTATAGATTGGACGTCTTGAACCAACGATACCCTGAAACGAAGAAATACATTGAAGTTGTTTGAAAGATAAATCTTATATACAGGGTGTTTCAAAGACGTCTGCCATAAATTAAAGGGAGTGTTCTTAGGGTCAGACTGAGGGTAAAGTTTCAAAGATCATGGGGTCTAAGACATTTAGTTTCGGAGGTACGGGCCTCCAAACATTGGCCCCTAAAAAAAAGGAAATTTGCACTCATGTGGAGTAAGACATATCAGAGTCCCCATCTTGTTAGACAATTTCAATAGCCTCCAATCTAAGAACGTTAAAGAACGGAATTATACATTTAAAGGTAGAAGTGTGCCTAAGCTGGTAATGTGAAGTAGTTCAAAGTGTAATTGCGCATTAGTGGACACTTTGAACAATAACTTTTTAATAACGATGTTAACTTGGTACGAATAAAAGAAAAATTAACTTCAAATTCTTGCGTTGTTACACTTTGAACTACTCTACATTACCACTTTTCACTGAGACTGACCCAAAGAACACACTGTTTATTTCAGGGAAACATTTGTTTTGCTATTTGTTATTTATGCACGGTCACTATTGGTTACGAAATCTGAACACACTTCGTGGTTGGTATGAGTAGCACCGAAGGTTTTAGAAATGATTACCCACTTCAAACAGTACTTTAATATTTCGACCCAAGCTTTAAAAACTAAATGCAATAAGTTGTCTTACTTGTGTAACGAAGCCCAAAAAGGCAGCAATCAACCAAAGTGATCCCGTCATTTTCTTAGAACTTTAGCTATAGAAACTAATATCTTTTTATCCAAAAAATATTTGCTACTCGTTCTTAAAATTGAATAATATTCGCTACCGTTGTATTTACAGATAAGTGAAAAATTCTTAAGCTTTCTTAGATTTTCCTCACTTATCGCTTTTAAAATGATATCACCAATATACAGTATTCGAGTACCACTTCAAAAACTACCATTTCTTCTTTGGTGAGGTACGCTCCGTATAGCGGCCAGACTCGAGGCCTAGAGCGGATACGGTTAATCAGACATTTGATTAGATATAAATAAACTTGTGGTTTTTAAATGTGGATGACAAATGATTGCGGTAAGTCACTACCTGCGGACACGGGGTTGTCGGCACCTCACACTTTCTCGCTTAGACCCTTGACTTATAGGGCTTAGACCCTTGACTTATAGGGGCTAGTGCACCTCATTCTCGACGACATTGTTTCTATATCAAGACTAAACACAAACTTAAAAATAAAATACATAATTCTAAGAAAACTTCTTTGAAATTTTGACCTATCACTAGAGAAAAAATCAGTGTGTTAGAAAGAGGAGCTCGGAACCACTTTCATCGCTTAATAAAACTAGTTGATGAGAATGGTTTTCTACCAATTTATTTACTAGTAAGGTGACTCGTCATACAACGGATCTCTTGTTCTTGTACAAGCATTATTCTAACCTTATACATTTCCCAGCGTCTGATTGACACATATTCTTAACTATCATTGCTTTAACATTTTTGCAAATCTAAACGCGATAAACAAAGAGACATTAGTCTCTTTAAATTATTGGGAAAATGGCGCGAAGTTGAATGGGCTATTTATTTTGTATATTAGAAATAATAATAATAATATAAATAATTAAAGACAATTTTTTGGTACTATTATCGTATTTTTTACATGTAGTACTACTTATTTAAAAACGTTTTACCCTTTCCTTTAACGAACAGTTCTAAAGTCATTGGCCTTCGTAAGCGACAATTTCAATATGTACAGGGTGATTTTTGAAGGAGAGTGTTTATTGGGCCCAACTAAGTGGAAAGTATCAATGAACATGGGGTGAAAATTTGGTTACGGAGATATGTTTTAGGGGCCATGTCTCTATAACCAAATGTTGTATACCCCATGTTCTTTGATACTTTCCACTCAGTTGGGCCCAATAAACACGCTCCGTCATTACTGATGGACTTTTCAAAAACACCCTGTATATATTTTTTAGTTGGAAAATATTTATTGTGTTACTATATGTTCTTACTATTTCGATCATTTTTCAGAGTTCGAACTACAGTATTTCCACCATTTAAAAGTATGGCAATTAGAATTAACCTCATTATTCTTCTTTGAGAATTATGATATAGGTAAAGGGTCGTAATTCTCTTTCGTTTCAGGAACTTCATCATCTTCAACGTTGTCCAAAATTTCCGGTACCAGGAGTTTAGCGTATATCGATGGCGATTTCATAGTTTCGAAAGGATTATCATTATGTGATGCCATTCTGAAGCGGTTCCTCACACCATTTTCTTGCAAAATCTCCTTCAGCCTGGCAGGATGGTTGGTCATGATACCATCAACACCCACGTCCAACGCGTACCTCATGGTGGATCGTTTGTCAACGGTCCAATAGTATACTTTCGTCATAAAGGAGTCGCTGCTTGAGTCCCGCATCTTTATGGATTGAATGAGTCTCGCTGTGCTTCGGGGTAGGCAGTTAGTGATGCCATCTCCTTGCCATATATTATCCGTGTGACCACCGCTATGCCATTTGTGCTTAATAGTGTAAAGGTCTTCGTAGCTGTAGACGTCGAAACCTAATTTAACAGGTAAAAATCATTTAATGGAAAGGATCAGCTAACATAACTTTATACATTAATATAAAAGGAATAATATTTAAAAAATCAATAATCTCTGATTATAAAATAATTAGCATTCTATTATCCTTAAAATGAGGATTGTTGTGCAGCCATTGGCTTAGCGGCGTCTGCTAGCACGAACCTCGTACCCTAACAGGATTTGTTGAATTCTCACCGGCTGAGAGGTAAGGGTGAGGTTCTGGTTAGCAGACGCCACAAAACCAAAGGTGGTACAGTAATCCTCGTTTTTAAGACTAATTAAATGCTAATTATTTTGTTATAAGACATAATTTTAGTAAGGACGTTTAGTCTAGTCACAATCAAACTCTAGTGTCTTTCAAATGTATCTTTTCAGTTGTTCTGAACTGCTTACCAAAATTGGCTTTCAAGTGTCCTAGCCCTGCATTGTCGAATGCTTGGTACACTTCTTTTGCCAAGTCAGCGTCACCCGATTTGGGTAAGCTGAATATAAACTTCAGTCTGTTTTCACGTCTTCCTGCAATTGTAAATTTATCCACAAAATTGCAACCCAGGAAAACAATTCACTTGCAAATCTCACAAGCAATCGTACCATTTTTGTAAAAGTTTGTGATAAGCTTTCCAGCAATATCTCTCATGCCCTTTTGCTTAATGTCCCATGAAAAACTGTTTATTTTTAAGTCGAAGAACTGTAGTACATACGAATCCCTGTATTTAGAATTACCTGTAAAAGGGAAAGATTTTAACTTGTAGAAAGACCTTAGATTAAATTTACCTAAAAAACCCTTAAGTTCAAAAGATACGTTTCATAAGTTTGTCAATGGTTACTGAGAGGTTGTCATGAAGTGACGTAGGTGAAACGTCATAAATTCTCGTAAAACGACTCCTGGTGAGGCGCTGTCAAATGCTTAGTACAGACTAAATAAGAATGTGGACTGCAGAACGGAGTAAAGTCATTTCTCGCTTGTCGTCCTCAAACTAGCTTTCAGTAAGTCTCTAGCATTACGAAGTATACATAGCGTCATTTTTATGGAACATATCATATAAACTTACACAATTAGTTATCGTTTTCATTTATTAAAACCAATCTTTATGGTTAATAACTTAATACACATAAAGATAGATCATATTTCTTATGTAAAAATTTCCTGTCGTAGCCCATCGTTTTTATTTATGCAGCTCAAAGTCAATTCGAGTAAAACTAAGTGTACTAGATTGTCAGAGACTTTAAAAGTTAGCCAATTTTTCTTTAAAGCAGCTAAACCAGGTATAAAGTTCTCGTAATTCAACGTGGTTTAACCGAAAGAACGGTAATTAATTTTTCCAAAATTTGAATCGGTAGAATATCGATAATTTACAGGGGAAACTCGGAGAGATAACAATCGAAAAATCATTAGGCCTCCCGTGTTTTTAGTGAACTTTTAAAAACCGCAATACAAATGGTACTTACCGGGTGTACTGACGTCGCTAATGTAATCCAGAAACGTTCCAAAATACTCCCATCTTAAGCAATCCCTGAAGCAATCGCACGGTACTCCATGATAAGTGTATTCGGCGACTCCATATTTATTAAAAGTGACGTCAGTTTCTAGCGCATTAGCTCCGTCATCAATAAAACTGTGAACTTGTTTCACAGCGTTTACCATATGTCCCAAATTATAGATAGGACGTTGTGAACCAACGATACCCTAAAATAGTGAAATCAATTGAAATTATTTAACATTTAAAATTTTTAAACTTTTTACCAATGCGGTTAAATAAAATATAGCAATGTGTAGGGGCGCTATAGCTCTATGGCGCAAATTTTTCATACCAGAACTAAGCCACGAACTGCGCTTCAGTGAATACCAAAATACTTTCTATACTTCTATATAGGAACTTTATTGAATATATACATATTTTTTTCTTCGACTTCCGTGAGGCCCATTGTCGGGATTGATGATATAATGTGATGTGTTTTGCATATACATTTGGGAAGTTGATATTTGAAAAAAGAATACTTATAACCTTGGACGTCACTATATTATTTAAGGCATGTTTTCCTGTACTGTAAACTCTGTATTTTAAGATTGACAAATGATTTTTCATGCAAATCTTGGTTCTTGTATATTTTTGAGATATAAATGTCGAAGTTATTTATATATTTATTTTGGTTTGGTTTTAACAGAAGTGAGATGAGACTAGAAGTGAAGGGCTCTAGCATTGGTAATAGATCCTGGCACTAGTGAACAAATTTGAGGATTTTATGCCGCTTCAATCGCGCCTACACTAGGGAGAAAAAAATTGGTCGAGTTCCAAAAAAATCTCTTACCCCCTTCCCCTCAACCTAAAGCGGCGAAACACGGACGCGGGTGCTTGAATCTAGTTCGGCCGTCTACCACCGCGAGCGTCTCACTTTTTGGAGGGGAAATTCTGAAACCGCCACCAGAGGGCAAACCGTAGGTGTGTTATCAAGAATATTCACTTTCGCCAAGTGAAGAATTTGGTTAGCTCAGTACTTCTAGTCTCATCTCACTTCTGGTTTTAATAATTATAAACTTGATCGATAATCTTAAGATTGTTATGTGGGTGGAAAAATAATAATAATTCGTATTTTATGTTACCAGGAATGCATACAGCTAATTGGAACAATTTCGCCTCTAATCTCCAATGTTAATCTCTATGCGGGTTTTGTGGGCCGGGCTTGAGAACTTATAATCCGTCACGCCTATTAATTCTGACGTATTTCTGGCTATGATTTCATTGGTTGTTAGCAAGGTGCAACACTTAACGAGATAAATTATTTGCGACGTAAAATTCGTCTAGCTCTTCCCTCAAAATCCGCCTAGAGACTATGAGAAAATAACTAGCCAATGATTCCTGTTAGAAGTAAGTATTCCTAATGTTACACAGAGTTTCGACAGTACTTGGTAAAGCTAGAATAGTCAGTGGTTATGAAAATGGGTTTGATATATTGGGGAAGTATTAAAAGTGTTAAATGTCAGAGCCAACGTCGGAAATTTCATACCGTTTCCATAATTTTCCTAATTTAGTACTAACATGAACTTAAATGTTAAAATATTGCGGTACTAGTAATTTTTACACACAACACCCCTACGTTCTAGAAGTTCGAGTGTGAAAATTATTATAACCGTTAAGCCTGGTTCCCACTTGGCGAAAATAGGGCGAAATTTCAACGCGAAATGATCAGCGCGATAAAATTGAGCGAATTTTTGATATTCGCCGGCAAAAAATCGTATTCGCGGAACTGAGCGACTTGTTCTATTTTTTTAGTCGAGGCGAAAAGGGGAAACAAATTCGCCCTAAAAGCAACCAATCAAAACCCAGATTCAGAATTTTGTAATGCCTCCTTTCTTTTGTCGATCACTTGGTTTTATTTTAAGCCTACTACTGTTTTATGTTTTAGCACAACACAAATACACAATGGGGGAACATCGGTTACAATAAATAAGTGAAAACTACATTGATAGAATCTAAATTAAAGTTCTGATAATTCAATATTTCTTTACCTGAAGAAACTCGTGGTCACCTCTCATTTCCCGAAAGACATTTTTGAAACGTTGAATTTAAACAAAGGCCATTTTCATTATTTATTTTGTTTAGGTTTTCCAGTTTTAATTCGCAAGAAAATAATTAGGCTTAACGTGAAAGAAAATCTCGCGCGCGATCTCTTCAAATTTCGCGCTAAATGGGAACGCCGGCTCAGGAAAATTAGGAAGCTATGAAATAGAAGAACTGTGGATTAGGAATAAAGAAGACTGCATTTTATTTATAAACACGTGCTTTTGATTAAAACATATTAATTCTTTCGCTAATTTTTCGGGTCGTTACAAATCCTTAGAATTTGTTTCCTGTCAAATCACGATATTTTTTGCCAAACAAGGATACATTATATCCTTAATAATGGTTACCAAAATTAACACCACTTAAAAACTATCATTATTTCAAGCAGGAACCCAATGAACAAAAAATAACGAAATAATATAAATTATCTTACTTTTGTAACGGAGCCCAAAAGGGCAGCAATCAACCAAATTGTTCCTTTCATTGTCTAATGACTTTCAATATCGAAAAATAATATCTTTTATACAGTAGAGATACGCACCTCGTTCATCAAATTGTATCAGTGTCGTTACACGTAGTTGTGGTGTGATTTTAGATAAGTGACAAAAATTCCTATTGTTGCTGATAATTAATTAAAAATATCTCTTGTTTGACCGAAAACAAAATCAAAATTTTGATGACAATGTTAATTTATAATTGTTTATCGGCCCTAAATAATTAAAGGTTAAATGCATAATGAAAAATAATATCCTTTAATTATAATGTAAAGGTTATATACCGGGTGTTGGCGTCATCGCCGAGTTATATTTTTTCAGCGTTTGACTTATAATTGAAACATACTGGTTTTAAACGCTAATTATATTGGGGGAAAACATTTGTCTAAAATTTAATGTTATAACCAGTTATAATGATAAATTAATCATGAAATAATTAACGTAGCTAATTTTTGATCGGCAAGTATTTTGGATTTCACACTGATGTATCGCAAAACAGCACATCGACTGGTTGACAGAAAAAGTCAACACCCGATACACGTTAAATTAAATTTACTATTATAATTTGTAATGAATTAAATTCCCGCACAATATTATGTTATAAAATACTATAGGTTAAATACTACGGGAAATTTAGGTAAAGGACGAATTTCGCCCATCCTGGGCGGCACCCGAGATCGAATTAGGCGCAGTTTGTTTATCATATTGAAAATCAGAAAATAAGGTATTTTATTGGGGTTACGAAAAAAGGTTAGAAGGTTCTAGGGTGAAGCTGAATAGTACAATGGTGTTTTCCACTTCGAGAATGCACCCATTACGCTCTTTCATTATGTATAAATCCGCGGTACCTTTAACTGTAACGCATTTTAAGACTGACTTTGAAAAATGGAAGCTATACTTTTCCTCAAGATTAGTTTAGATTGACTACTTTTATCCCGTTGGTTAAAACATTGTTTATCAATCCACCATAGCTTTCGAAACTTTCCCAACTTCTTTTGATCAGGGTTATAAAGTAACCTCAGTTACCTACCTTTTACTCTGTTTGTGACTAAGGGAGGATAGCTTAGGGTGCTGCTACCTCATTGGAGATGAGATGTTATCTTTGAAAGGTATCTCATTAATTAAAAAAAAGAGGGGCAAAAACAGGATATAGTTGAAAGGGCAATAACAGGATATAGTTCACGGGCTTTAACAGGGTATGGTTAAAGAGACACTGAAACTATTAGTAAATATTACAAATTGTATTTGGATATTGCGGAAATCTCTATGGGCAGGGGTAAATAACGAACGTTATTTACCCCTGTATGTATTAAATAATTTCTCTACAATGTCTCCTATATAAGAATATATACAGAGTTTGAAGTTAATGTTTCTTTTATTCGTACGAAGTTAACATCGTTTTTAAAGGTATTGTTCAAAATGCCCACTCTTGTGAAAATACACTTTGAACTACTTAATATTACCAGCTTAAGTGCACTTCTACCTTTGAACGTACACTTCTGCTGGATAAAGTCTCATTAACGTTTCTAGGTTGGAGGCTATTGAAATTATCTGAACAAGATGAGCACTCTGATATATCTTACTCCTCGTGTGTGCCAATTTCTTTGTGTTAGGGGCCAAGGTTTGGGGCCCGTACTTTCGTAACTAAATGTTTTATACCCCCATGTTCTTTGACACTTTTCACTCAGTCTGACCCCAAGAGCACACCCTTTGATTTATGTCAGACCAATTAAAAACACCCTGTATATTTTATACAGTGGTTTGTGTCTTCGCACGCAAATGCCGTCACAAATCGTTAACGAATTTGACATACTACATGGTTGATATTAGTAACAATGGTTTTAGAAGTTATTTGGTTGAGTTCCCAAACCCCTTAGCCGCTAAGTGAAAAGATCGTCATATTATGGAACCTTAACACATTGCCATCGATTTATTGAATTTTAAAGTTGTAATAAAATACGTTTCTAAAAAAACATCATCATGCAGATATTTCATACTGGTGAGCCCCAAAGATTGTTTAGTGTTTAGTGAGCCGATACTGATGCCATATCGGTATCGATATTTGGCTTTAACCTATATATCGGTATCGGTTAAAAAAAAACCGATATTTCTACCCGATATATTTTAAAGAAAAATACTTATGTTGAGAGTAGATGGCGCCATAAGACTTAATATTTAACGAATCACAAGCCTAGAGAATTAAAGCAGAGTGAGCAGACGTATAACTGGGGATTCAAAGACTAGTGGACAAAGACTAGAAAAAGTAAATGATAAGAGAACAAAATGGAATGACCGAAGTACAGATATTAAATTTTTTTAGTTTAAAGACATGATTATGAAACATCAATTATTTGAAAAAAAATACTTTTCACCAAAATTACATTTGCCCAAAAATTTTGTATCATGAAATCTTCCATTCTTTTCAAAATGGTTCGTGTCAAAGCTTTACTATATATAAAAAAACGGCTTGGTTTGGACCAAGTCCGAAAAAACAAACGATATGTGTGAGGTTTATCAATTGGCTGAAGTTTCAGATATTGGAATTTTTTTTTTAAATTATTTTTATTCCTTTAATCCTTAATCATTATTTAATTCAATCAACTGATTTTACTGTTAATCGATCTATTCCCTCTAAATTAATTTAAAAAATTACATATCTACGCTTTTTCAAGAATAATTCCATTTTCCGAAAACATTTTATCATGAAATTAATTATTTTGAAGGGAGTACGTGTTGGGGGAGCAATATTGAATAATCTACAGATTGTCTTAAAAGAGGAAGCGAACTTTGACATAATTCGAAAGGAAAATGTGAATATTTAATAGTGGATGCCATACCAGGTTGTTGCGCGAATTTATACATTTAATTTCGTATATCAAAACGCTACATTTCTTTTGCCACCTCTATGAAGGAAAGATTGCACTGCAATTTCACTCTCCGTGCTTCTGAGATTCTTGGTCAATCTACATTTGAAACGTCATCACCCCTTACTACATTGTTGGCGCTACTTGTGCACTGGTTACGTATTACGCGTAATCATTTTATCAGGCGTAGAGACCATTTCGGAAAACACACAGGGGCTTGTCCACCATTAGGGTCATCGCCAGACGGTGTCAAAGTTCACTACAGGCGGGCCGCGGGAGGCCAGTCAACTCGCACTGCCTATAGCAGTGCTTCTAGGCGAGAAAGTGAAGACCCCAGTTTAGTTTCCCTGTATGTAATTTCAAAATGGTGTACACACTAACAAATGTACACCGAATACACTAAGTGATCGGTCCTTCAGCGCTAGCGAGTCTCAAGCCATGTGCATAAACATTTATGTATGTACATGAATTTTTTATAGTGTTAGGTTATTAAGGTTAGGTCCGGAAAGTCATGTACCGTTTACTAATGTGAAAAGGTTTCGACACTGGAACCTCTGGTGATTGCAAAATTTAATATATATTGGGAAAATTGAGGTAAGGTATAATGTGTTTAACCATATTATTTCCGCAGGAAATGAATATAACAAGTCATTGGTAGTGAAAAGTATTTCTTTTTATGTAATCTTTACCCGTACCTTTGGTTATATCAGCCGATATCATAATTTTCCATTACTGCGGAGAGCCACCTACTAAAAGAAACGACACCGGATAAACATGTTGCTTTGTCTTAAGAAGACATCATAAGATTATAAATTAGTTTGAGCAAAAAAGTTATTTATCATATTTTCTTGAGCAACAGTCTTCTCAGGAACTTATAAATTACAAACCTGAAAGTTTGCCAAGCCAGCAACAATTAAACCTATCTCCGTCAAGGTGCTTACAAGTTAGTGAACATTGACACGAAATCCCTTCAAAATAATTAATTTCATGATAAAATGTTTTCGGAAAATGGAATTATTCTTGAAAAAGCGTAGATATGTAATTTTTTAAATTAATTTAGAGGGAATAGATCGATTAACAGTAAAATCAGTTGATTGAATTAAATAATGATTAAGGATTAAAGGAATAAAAATAATTTAAAAAAAAATTCCAATATCTGAAACTTCAGCCAATTGATAAACCTCACACATATCGTTTGTTTTTTCGGACTTGGTCCAAACCAAGCCGTTTTTTTATAATATCTGTCCCTTCAGTCTTAATTTAATTAGAATTATAATTGAATATCGGTAATTATATTTAAGTTATATTCAATAAAACAGATTTCGATAAGCATATAATGTTGTACTTTATTTACGTAGTAAGTTTAAAAATGACAGTATTTGAAACGAGGGTCTAGTCATCAGCCAAAAGTTTCACACCTGACTACTAATTTTTAAATTTTTATGTGAATTTTGATGATTACTGATAGAATTCCTTGATTTTTGTGATTACGATTATTGTCGGTGATTTCCATAATCTTTACACTGATTCCCGTAATTGCCGCTGATTACTCGCGATTTTTGTTTGAATTCCAATGAATCCCATTGATTTTTGGGTGAATGTCGTGAATACCGCTGGGTTCTTCGTGAATTTCGATGAATGCAGTGATTATTTCTATTTCAACTGATTATGATTTTTCTTTTGGATTTTCGAATTCCTCGATTGATTATCTGTGATTATTTCACGAAAGGTGTGATTACCGAGTGGTTACAAAAGATTACTAGTAAATCATGTGATTGTTTCTGATTTTCTCAAGGTTTCACGAGATTTCCAGTGATTATAGGAGATTTCTCATTACCTTTGATTAACACAAAAATTATTGTGATTACTAATGTTTTTCTAAGAATTCTAGTAATCAAGTAATCGATTTCTTTAGTTCTGTACACCTGATTATTCAAGTGACCCCTCGATTTGAAATGTAGGATAAAAATGTTTATTTCTTTTGAAACTCTATACATATATCAATGAGAATTATTGAGGAAATTCTTCATGAGTAGCAAAGCTTGAAGAAGATGTCTATATATTTTTGACCACGTGTTAAATGAGCTTCAAGTGAAAGGAAAAGGAGATAGAAGCGGCCATAAGAGAGTTTTGTATAGGCCCTGCTTCGAAGATTATAGCCATTGTATTTTTTTAACTGATATAAGGAAGTATGGCCTTAAACAACGTGTTATCCACGTTGTCTCAAAGGCAAAGGAAATAACCGCCCCCCCCCGCCACCCCTCTCAATCATCGGCCAACTAGAGGATATTTCAGCAGAAGGAAACAGGTTGAATCAGGGATAGCGAGAAATCGCAAGCGATGTTACTTAATTACGGGGTCGATTCTCTTGTTTGGCAGCATTACGATATTGAATGTTGCTAGATTTAATTGGCGCTTGTGATTTTGCGAACTATTTTATTGATATATTGAAATTTAAATGGAAAACTTACATTTTGAAATATTTCTAAACATTCTTCGTTTGTGAGGAATACTTAGCAATAGCAATAGACACCGGGGAATTAGTTTCTTGTGGGTTTCTCGATAATTTCTAAATATATACTTTCTATAGCTTGGAGGAAATTTCAAAATTTCTGGAATTTAACTCGCAATCGTAAAGTAATATAATTAAATTTTGAATAGTTTTGTAAAACTCTCAAACCATGAAATTATAATGAAGTTTCTACTTTTCATTTGAAAGTAGATTTTGATTGATAATTTATTATGTACTTTTCGTTTATTTTGCAACAATTTCTTGCTAGTTTTTTTCCCTACAATTTCTTCCTAGTTTTTCCCCCACAAATTCTTCCTAGTTTTTCCCCACAATTTCATTATTTTCTCGCTTACATTTTACACCAACATCTCTGTATATTTCAAGGGCAAATTTCCTATGTTTCCTTAATTTACCATTTTTTAGTGATCACCCTTAACAACGCTAGTTAGGCTAGGTTCTCTTTAAAAAGGAGAGACTTTCTCCAGAAGGATAATTGAGACATCAGTCAAGTTACTGACGAATCTGTCACGCTTGGTGATTGTTGTATCACTAACCTCGTACCAGCTGTTATCTTTTCGAATAAAATTCAGATAGTGACCTTGGTTTAAAGATGAACCTTTATGAATGATCACGCCCCTAGTTTTGTAAACGCTTTGGTTTAAAACCACTTTCTGATTTTCGAATCCCGATATTTTGGTTAAAATCTTAATAGGGTGACCATTTACTACAGTATCTCTTGGAAACCACAGAAATACGTACTTACTGGCAGAAATCAATACATCACGTTCATTAATTTCTCTGTGTTTACAAGTTCCGCATGCCATCATTGCTGGTCTCATCCTTTCGATTAATAGTTTCCAATCAATTTTAGCGAGGTTTGGCAAAGGAAGAGTGAAGATGCAGCTTTGGATAATGTTTCCAGAACTTTTTTCAAGGTGACAGTTCGGGCATTTGGTAACGTTTTGCGACTTTGTCCATAATAGTTCTTGAAGAGCGTCAGAGTCACAAGTTTCCATTTCTTCGCAAAGTTTTGGCAAGAGAACCCATAAGAATTCACTAGCATCTTGTTGTTGTTTGTGGGTAAAAGGCAGACCAACAGCCGTTCGCAAATTGAAACCATCGTCGCCAGAACTCGAATTTGAATTTTCAACATGCTCAATAGTGTTACGAAGGCAAGTCAAAATAGGCTTATCGCTCAATGATCCTTTATGCCCTTTAACCATGTTTCTTAATTCCGGAATCAGTAAGAGCAATTGCAAAACGCTATTTGCGTAGCACGTTACTCCATCTCCATTTTAAATCCTTTCAAGGGAAAAATGTCTACACTTTGAAGACCTAGTCTAATCTTTTTATTTGGTCTTTTTTTGCCGTTTCATCAGATCGCTCTCCTTCACCTTCTAAAATACTCTTCGACGTTGGCCTTTTTGTACCTCTCTTTGCTTCCGACCCCACTATTTCTAAAAGTGGAAGATCAGGTCTGTGTTTTTGACGCAGCCTGTTATACTCCGCAATGGCTCGTCCATCTGCCATAATTTTATTCGGGTCTAACTGCAAGAGATGGAGACCGGCCAAGGAAGTCACTCGCGATAGAGCAACGTATGCCATGCCGGTTCCAAATAAACTTGATCCCAAATCCATAATTGCGCATTTTAAACTCATTCCCTGGCTTTTGTGTATAGTAATGGCGTATGCCAAGATTATGGGGAATTGCGTTCGTTTCACGTATACATTGGTCATTAGCAAGAACTTGACGCTCATTTTCTCGACTACAAAGTCGGGCTTATTGTTCTCGTCGTTTGGTTCCCGATCTACTCTGATCCGGATACCAATGATGTTTCCACGGTCGTTCTTTTGGAATCCCGTTATAACGGCCATGGTGCCGTTAATAACACCTTCTTCGAAATTGATGTTTCTCCTAACCATTACTCGAGATCCAACGCATAGATACAGCTTGCTCTCAAGACCTCCGGTTTTAGACGGCTCATTGTCTAACATTTTGAGTCTCCTGACAATGTTTTTGGTAATTTTTTTGTCGTAATTAACGAGTTTGTCTTCGCATTCAACGCATTCAACTTTCTGTCGGCTTTCTTCGAGCATTTTTATGTTGAATTTATCGCACATGGCCAATTTCGGCATCAAACAGATGGGATGAAATCCTTCTTTAACCAGCTCAACGTAAAGATTCATAGCCACCTCAATTTTGTTCCCTCCCGGAACTAGTCTACTTTCTAAGGTTGAAACGTCATCTTTCGTAACAGTTCCAATTCTAATTCGGTTAAGTAGGTCGCCATAAACTCTGTCGCCGGCCTGTCGTACGTTTTGCGTTAGTTCATCGTATTGGAAATACTTCCAAAGATCAGTGCCACCAATGCTATTAAATCTTAGTCTCGCTTCCTGGGAAGTGACTTTTAAAAACGCGGGATTACCCTGTACAGGCGGCAATTGGAAGAAATCTCCAAAAACGAGAATGCAAACGACACCGCCGAAAGGCTTGTTCATTTCCCAAAATTCATTTAGCCTCAAATGAACGTAAGTTAGTAAGACCGAAGACACCATAGAGATCTCATCGACTATCAAGAGTTTCAAATTTCCCAGAGTTTGTTTCATAATGGAAATATTTTCGGAATTGAGGGAATGGTATTCCGCGGTACGCCCATGTTCTACTGGCAACATAAGTAATCTATGCAACGTTACGCCGTTGACATTTAGAGCAGCCAAGCCCGTGGGAGCGGCGATCGCGACGCTACCGGCATTTTTAAAGTGGCGTCTAACGGCGTTGGCGATAGTGGCAATAAGAAAGGACTTTCCAGTGCCACCCGGACCAGACACAAAATGGCAAAAATTTTCCTTTTGCCCTCCCTCTTGAGTGAAGTGATCCATGACTTTGTCGTACACCCTTTTTTGATCAGTGTTGAGTAGCGCAACTTGGTCTAGTGTCATGCCCTCGAAATCAATTTCCATAGCGGCTTCGACATCGTGCATCGCATTTTCCGTTTCAACGACGATTTCTTTCCCTTGAAGGGCATTTTCATCGTCATAGCTTTCTGTATCCGAAAGAGCTGAAGTCTCTTTAGCTTTTTCGGAGGCTTTGCGCTTCTTTTCAACTTCTTTGGAAACCGAAAATTTCTCATGGTATTCTCTCATGGGTTTTAGCGTCGTTAATGCGCTTTTGAAAGCTTCAGCGTAGGTTGCAAATTCGCCCAATAACTCAGTTTCGTTTCGCCATGGTTTGAACAGAATAAGTAGAGAGTGGCAGTACTTTTCTGGTTCCTCTATTGGGTCGTGAACGTAATGTTCTATTATGTAGGGCTTAATCCTCTTTCTCATCAAACCGAGATTATTTTTCAACTCGATTACATTTTCAGATTTTTTCGCTGCCTCCGAGTACTTGACGTAGTCGTAAAATCGGCCGAACTCGCGCAAGCTTAAATCTTCCAAGCTATCGGGTCTGTTGGGATACTTATCGTCCACAAACCCTGGTTGGCAAATGTCTTCGCTTTCAGGATCAATTTCCCTCAAGCGCGCAAGATCCTTGTAACATTTCAAAACTTTGGATCGGTTTTCCTTCACGTTAGTGTTAATAAATTTGGTGCTGTCAGACTTTTGAAACAATTTCTGACCCAACATCATGTCCAAGGCTTCGTAAATACCGACCGATTTATTTGTGAAAGATTTCAGTCCATAAGCGAACAGTCTTTTAGACAAGCTTTCGTGTGCCAACTCTGCGAAACACTGATCCATTTCAGCCCGATCTCCCTTTGTCACGTACGACGTGACGTATATCGCCACTTGTTCCGAGGAATCGGCGACAAACTGCAAATCCATATTGGCTTTCAATGCCAAAAGTAATGCCGGATTGTAGTCATTGATAAAAACTTCGCTCTCATTTCTGGGCAAATCATACAGGCGTTTCTGGCTTCGTTTCATTTTACGATGACGCGTAACTGATTCAGCAGAGTTCAATGTCGCAACGTTTGTAACGTTTCGAGGAAAACCGTAACGACACACTTTGAGCTCCTTATTTCCTCTCTTAACCTTTCGGTAGCAACTGCTGCAACATTTATGTGTTTGAAATTTTTTTACTAGCCGGTAAAGTTCTGGACTTTCAGCAGCTTTTGGGATTGAACACGTGACATACTTCTGCACGTATTCTAAAATAGCTATTGCCGAAGAGGAACCAATCACGGGAGCTTCCTCGGCCCACAACAAGCAATGGTAATGGGCTAAGCCGCGAGATTGGTACTCGACGCGCACAAAATGATGCGCTATCGGTCCAAGAACCGGATTCTCTTTACAAAGCACAAAGTTGCTTAGGAGAGACCTCACTTTGTTGTGAAAATGTAAACTAACGCTAAGAGGATCTAAATTTAATAGTTCAGCCACCGACATAGATTCGATCCCTGGCACGTCAGCATTCACTCGTCGTAGGTGGTCGTGAAGTTCAATGTCATCGTATTCGGCCGGATTAAAAGTTAAAAGCCAAGTAGGGGGGCCATACTCCCTAATCATGGCCAAAACACATTTGAGAACTTTATACCAATAATCCTTGGTTCCTCGAATGTGGGCCATGAAAGTCGCTAAATTACTCTCGAGCTCCGAATCTCGAGAATCAACTTGATTCACGAAATCATTGACCGATACGTTCATGGGTTTTTTCACGCGTAGAACGTAATTCAAACTACTGTTAATGGATTTCATTTCGGCCTCTTGGTATAAATGGAACATGAACGCATAATCACGTCTAAACATTGGATTCGCGTTCAAAAGACGAGAAATTCGGTATTCAGTTTCCGTCATTTTCCCAAACGGTCTTTCGTCGTGCTTGCCATAGCGAGCCATTGGGAACAAGTGCACGAATGACATGTATTCTAGATTTTTGTCCCAATTACTGATAGGCTCGGCTTCGACACGCTTCATTTGGTAAGAAGCCAACAAATCTTTTGACGGCTGAACATTCACCGGGTGAATTGTATAGTGATCGTACAGCTCATTCACTTCATCTTTTGAGAGTTTTCGCAACAGTGCCTCAGGTTGAGTTAAAATTTTATAACGGTCGTCTGGCGAAAGATTTGATTCGATCACACCATCATTGATAACATCGATATCGATTTGGTGCGATTCCGCTTGCGGATTTTTTGCAACTGTACTGAAGCCGTTTGTATTGACCTCGTCGCGGTTGTTTAACAGCGCCAGAGGATCCGTTTTCGCCAATAATCATCGGAGTTAATGAATTTTCGTCTTCAATAGTTCCGTTAATCTCTTCGGTGCCATAAATGTAATCCTCATTGATAAGAGTAATATCAATGTCTTTGTACAATGGATTAATTTTTTTCAGTTTAGCGACGGCCTTTTTCAAAGCATCAAGGCGAACAATTTTTTGCCAAATCTTTTTGTCACTAGTGGGCAAACCATTAACCAAGACGTGCAATTCGTGATCTTTAGGCAGTGCTGCTGGTATCATATCCAAATTTTTTGGACTGGAATTGGCAAATATATGATTCTACCTTTCAAAGCTTTCACCGCGCCAAACTGCATGTTGGAATTAGTTTTAGTACCTAACCGGACAACAGTGTGAAATGCCTTCACAAGCTGAATTAAGGCCTTTTCAAACATGTTCAAACTCGTGACCTCGGTCGGAGGAACGTCAACCCCCAAGCCGTTGAGGAAACATCTAATTGGAACCTTACCTTTTGCAACTCTTTAGAACAATAAGGGCATAAAAGCATGTCCATTTCTCTGAACTCTGGATTTTTCAACAGTAAACCAGCTCTTAAAATGAGAAAGGCGTGGTTGTCAAAAACTGAAGTGCATGCTAGTTTTTCCACGGTCCTCAAATCAGAATTTTTAATATCTAGCGCAACAATCGCAAGATGTGTCGTGAAATTCATTCGTATCACGCTCAGCTCTAGCAAATTGTTTAGCGTAGAAAGCCAAGATTTCACCCTCATCGAGACAAGGCCTTATATCGTTCTCACCGCCTTTCGTCGCCTCGTTTTCGGCATTTGACATTTTTAATCCACGTGCCTCCACAACTTTACTAATTTTGGGTATAACATTTTGAAGAGATTCGTAATCACCATGCTCAATCTCATCGGTCAATGTTGAAAAAGCGTTAAGCAACGCTCTAACGGAGTAGATTTTACTCAAAATAGTTCTAATCCCAGAGTAATGCGGAGCCAGTTCTCTGAAGGCCCTCAAGTAACTTTGGCATTCCTCGCTTTCAGAGCAATATAAGAAATGACCAAGATACGGCAAAACTTTAACTTCAAAATCTGAATCGTCCAATGGCAATTTGACAATGGATTTCTGGCAAAACTTGTTTTTGTAGGAGCAAACGTCAAAATCAGAGCCAAAAAGTTCATTTAGGTCGCTATCACTGGCCTTTGCCGCCTGGTTAATGAAAGCTACGACTTTAAAAATGCCCGCTCTCTAACGTTGCAAATGTCGCTGCATTCCCAATACGAAGCTTTTTCTTTGGTTTCAATAAACCCAGATTCGTTAATTACGATATTCGCTTTGGGATTTTTTTCCTCTGACACGTTTTCTACTGCATTGAATAGATTCGTGACAACCCCTAAATCATTAACTTGCAAGCAGCGTTCAATGCCTTTGTTCAGTCTTTTCTGGTCAATAAAATTACACTTTCATCAACCCATAATTCATTAACCTTTTCGCCGATACGAGAGCTTTCTCTTAACACTTTTATTAATAGACCATTTTCGTCGAACTGCAAAATTTTTTCAAAACGCGTTTCGTGGTCCTCGTTTTTCAAAATTCTGCCATCATTCCCCAAAGTAAAATATGTTGTCTGGTGATAAAAAGCTTCTTCCAGACTACTGTGAAGCCTTTTTCCTCCAATGACTTTGATAAAATTGTCACTATCCACCACCAATCCAATTTCTTGCACTTTCTTCGCGAAACTTTTGAAATCTTCAATAAGTAACGAGCGCCTTGCATGGTAGGCCGAATATATTCGCCTTTTTAAATAGAATGTTTTTCCAGATAGCAACTGGCATAGGAGTTTGTGGGATGCAAATTTGGAACTTTGCTTTTTACGTGAATTAGCAAAAGTTCTTTTCGTCATTAAACGGTCCGTAAGTCGCGTCACCAAAACCGCTTGAAACTTTCGGCAATCATTTTTTATTTTTGTTTTATTTAAAATTCCTTTGTTAAAGGAGACTTTTTTAANGCATAGGAGTTTGTGGGATGCAAATTTGAACTTTGCTTTTTACGTGAATTAGCAAAAGTTCTTTTCGTCATTAAACGGTCCGTAAGTCGCGTCACCAAAAAACCGCTTGAAACTTTCGGCAATCATTTTTTTATTTTTTGTTTTAAAATTCCTTTGTTAAAGGAGACTTTTTTAACATAATTCTTAGTCGGGTTCGCACCAACTTTTATTTGTCGAGAAGCGCCACCTATTTTAGGGGCCCAAAACCTTTTGAGTTTTATTGAACTTGTCAATAAAGACTTGCGATTGAGTCCATCACTCGATTTTTTACTCTGAAAGAGCAGTTTTTTTTTATATAGTACCTTTTGCACTTTGATTTGTTTTTGTTCGCTAAAGTCTTAGTTTTAGCTATCAACCCTCTTTGACTTTGTTGTCTCAAACGTCTCTTGTCCCTTCTAGCTTTTTCTCGAGAAACCATTTTGAGTTTTTAAATTTAGCACACAAAGATGTGTTTCGTTGCCACAAAAAGGTGGCTTTCCAAGTCACTATAGTTATTTTTTTGCAAAGCCACAGGTCTTTTAGCAAGCCAGAGAAGGTCTATTAACAAGTCACTGAAGGTTTTCTCAGTGTGCCACAATAGGTCTATTACCAAGTCACTGAAGGTTTTCTCAGTGTGCCACAATAGGTCTATTACCAAGTCACTGAAGGTTTTCTCAGTGTGCCACAATAGGTCTATTACCAAGTCACTGAAGGTTTTCTCAGTGTGCCACAATAGGTCTATTACCAAGTCACTGAAGGTTTTCTCAGTGTGCCACAATAGGTCTATTACCAAGTCACTGAAGGTTTTCTCAGTTTGCCACAATAGGTCTATTACCAAGTCACTGAAGGTTTTCTCAGTGTGCCACAATAGGTCTATTACCAAGTCACTGAAGGTTTTCTCAGTGTGCCACAATAGGTCTATTTTAGTCAGTGTAACAGGAGCCGTAGAGAAGAAAAATAGGATACAACACAATCAAAGGAAACATAAAAGAATACAGCACAAACAAAGAAAAAAAGTCAACAGAAATCTTACTTTAATAAATCCTCAAAGCAGCAAAGTTAAGCTTAGAACGCTTTTAAAAAAGCGTAAACCCTAAGCAGCCCTTGCAGCAAAAGTAATTAAACGGCTTGGAGAAAAGTAGGCCTATAACCTAGAATTCGTGAAATAAATTCAAAAATACAAGAATTTATCTGTCCTCGAGCCAAAAATGAACACGAGTCAACGTGTTATATTTTCCAGCTAGCTTATGATTCAGTTCAGTTCAGTTTAGTTTGAAATGTTATCGAAGAAATTTGCAAATCTTAGAGCATGCTTAGAGGCTGAGTTCGATTGTCGTTTCCGTGGGATATTTTGCGTGGAGTAGATTTATCGTCGTGTAAGTTCTTATTAAAATACACCAATTCTCTCTTTGGATCACTTAATATGGATCACTTAATATTACTCCATGGTAATAGATTGCTTGGGTAAGACCTACAAACAGCGCCCCACTCAGATGCGGAGAATAACCCTCCATTGAAATTTGTGTTTTTTTTTAACGATGATCAATGGTTTTAGTCAAGCCTTGGTCGATCTTTCTTGTTTCTATGACTTCAAAGTTAAATTTTAATTTTATGTATTATGTGAGAGCTTTTCTTTTAATTATGACTAAATTTCCGGATCCCGCGAACGTAAGTTATACAATTTTAATGTTGCCGTATCGCAATGCACACTTTGGTAACATCCTTGAACGTTCAATTAAATGCTACGTTTCGAAATAAGTAAACTTATAGCCAACTTAGGCCAATTAATTAATTATAGTTGGATTTCAGTAATAATCTAGTGAGTTGAACTACGCCTTTATTCAAGGCCAATATAATATGACTCTTGCTTTGATTTAAAATGACTTAAAACAACAACTTGCACATTGCTACCCATATCAACGATCCACGTCTGTCTAAAGGTATGAATTAAAAAGTGGCTAACAAAAATGCAAAACGCCATTGGTTTTTCTAGAAAGATGGAGTTTGAGAAATATTGTTGAAATTATTAACAGCCAAATTCACAACTAGGCCTATGACCAGGATATAAATTTGAGTTTTGATTCAAACATTAAACGTGCGTCTAAATAGTGTGGAAGAAAACTCGCGTGGAATCTTCAATCTGAAGAAGTGGTAAAATTCAGGTAGAGTTGAGCTTTACATTTGGTGACATATTTCCTGTTTCAATACTTCCTTCGTTGCAGGGTGGCATGACTGTATGCAAAAGGGAGTTTAGTGAAGAAATACTGAAACCGACAAGTATCACGTTGCAATTGGAATTCAAACTATATTAAATGAAAGAGGGTAAGAAGAACGGGAGCGGAACTAGCAGCTTTGGCAAAGCATTTTAGGACTACATAGGAAGTTCAGAGAGAATATTTCAAAGCCAGAAGACTTCAGTCAAGCCTTCTACTACTCGTTTTTTACCTTCTTTGATGAAAATTACTGTTTGTTCCTTCAAATAGATAAACATATTTCTTAAACTACACCGTTTCCTAAAGTCGTCACTTGAAACAGCACAAACTTGTTATATACTACTACTTTAAAATTATTATGTGGTTGTGATTATTTCCTGTAGTAAAGTTGCTATTTGAGAAAAAAAATAAAGAAATATTCTAACTATATTGTTCTTTCCTTTAAAAGCACGGAAAAGTCTATTAATGAAGAAATAGGTTTGCTTTCTTTTAAATCTCTTATGATAAGAGCTGTGCGGGTAAACTTCAGGTAATAGAAAATTTTACCCGCGGGTATAGGGTTCAATTTTCAATTACCCGTCAGGTCCTAGGGTCCGTCAAAATCCCTAAAATTAGCTTGCGCGTGTCCAATACAGACAAGTCTTTGTTTTTCCTTACAGTCCAATTAAAACCTAGATTTCAAAGCTGAGCCATTTTCCCATAACAATATTAATTAATAACTTGTTACTAATTAAATTGTTAAATTATGAAAGACAGAAATATTGAAACATGCGCGTCATGAACTGGACCCATAGGGATTTTGTTAGACTCATAAAAAAATATGTTTCAGATATCGAGTCGGGTACCCGCGATACCTGCACACCCCTGATTATTCAATTATAAGGAATTTGAAAATTTTAACCAATAAGCCTCGAAATAATTAAAATAATTATGGAAAATGTGATCTCAATAATTTTGACGTTTATTTGAAATAACGTACACAGAATGAAATCACAAAAATGGATTAAATTAAGAAATAATAAGCGAGGCTATTTTTCAAAACTGCCATTGATGTTATTTAAATTTGTGAAAATTAGGCAAACATTTATTTTGATGCAATTCTATAGTCATAGTCATTGATTTTTAATGACAAAATGTTTAGTAAAAATTACTCTTGCATTTAGTTCCTTTCACAATTTCTAGACTTCATCTTCCGTCGCATGTTGTTTGCAATTGTTGCAATTAAGCTTGGAAGGAATTTAAAAGGTATTCTTTACAAATATCTCTGGCATCTGTTTAAAATGCATGGCATGTGTTTTCCATTTCTTCTTTCAAACTATTCTTCATACTATATTCTTCATTTGTGGTTAGTTTTGATACTGTTTCTAATCAATCATTTCGGAATGTTTTCTCTTCTAGCAGCAATACCCGAATAACTTCTTTCGATTGAAACCAAGCATTGTTTATGTTAAGTGTCTGAGTACCTTTTGTAGCCATTGTAATGAGTGTTTGCGTAGCTTTACATTCGGTGCCAATTTTCGCTGTTTCAATACTAATTCTATCCATGCAGGGTGTCATAACTTTATCTACAAGCGCAGGGTTACCTTCAGTTGGTTTTGATTTAATTGCTGTTTCTCTTTCATTATCATCAGAAGCTTGAACATGTACTAGATTTATATCGTCATGTACTGTTAGTAGAATTTTAGAATTTGAGCTCTCTTCAAGCTCGTTATGTAAAATTGTTCCAAGAATTGGTACTGAATGTGGTTTAAGTAACATCCTTTTTCTCCCTTTAGTAACAATAACATCGTCGTCACTAAAATGTTTTGAACAAATAACGGAAACTTTGTTCGGTTTCCACTTTTTACCACGATTTGTAGCCAGAATCCACTTTTCAGTAAGATCATCATTACCTTTATGTTGGGAAAAACTTAGCCAAATACCCCAGTCGCCCAAAAAGGCACTTTTTGTTAAGGTTTACAATACCTTTCGGAAATAAATGTAAACTGTAAGAACCATCTTGGGCTAGATTGTCACTACAACTTGAACATCCAAGAATGACGCATCGTTTATTGTATGGCATTGTAAATAGATTCTGAACACGTGCTTATTACTTGCAACAGGTAGTTTAGTAAAGAAATTACTTAAAACGACTAAACTTATATTAAGATCAAGAATAAGGTTACAAACAGGACATTAATGCCGAAATTATACTGTTTGTCGTCCCTTCTAAGAGAGAGCCTGAACATGTTTTTCCTATAGATGTCGCTTGAAACAGTACAAACTTCCTATACCGCCACTTTTAAAATTATTATTTGATTGTTTCCTGCAATTTAAGTCGTTATCTGAGAAAAAAATAAAGAAATATTGCAAATATAACTGTTATTCTTTGAATTTTCTTATTTTTTTGCTTTAAAACCACGGAGAAAGGTCTATAAATGTATAAACTAAATTTACCGTATTGCCCGGTTTCATTAGCAACGTTCAGCTAGGTGTACCATAAAGGCGCAAAATTACAATTCGGCATTAAACCGAGAACTTGGTAGTGATTGCTGAACGCACTTACACTTTTAAAACATTGAGACGAGAAGAAGTAAGCGAATTTAGCCTTATACTTATTGTCATGGAATATGATTTTAAATGGAAAATTTATTAGCAAATAGAATTTATTTAGCCTTTAATTACATTATTAGTAGTCTTTCAAGCACCAACAGCTTATATTTTCACTTTGAAATCTTTTTAACGTCTTTTTCAAAATATATCCCTTAAGCCTCGGTTCATGAACGCAGCTTTCTTTAATGGCTGCAGCTAAGGCTTAGGGGTAGTAGAAAGAAGGCAGCTCCTACCGCTTGGTTGGTGAGGAAAAATATTAAAATTACGGTACAGGCCCGTAATTAAGATAAACAAGGTTTAAAGACTCTTAAAATTAATAAGTCTTAAGATTATTCCAGTGCAACCTTTTCTTGGGCCTGTTTTTCAATCCCGTTAATATTTTTTACTATTAAAATCAGCTTCCATCATTCCATGAATGTGAAAATAGTCCGTGTGTGAAAGAAAGATTAGTACCATAACAATAATTGTTTTTATTTCAAATTGTAGTTAAGAAAATGGATAAACTATTCTATATTTCTGAGAACTGTAACGTTACGGTGCACCATGTGCACCTTAACAATAATGGACGTGAGGAAGGCGGTGGAGGGGGCCGCATTTCAACGGGGGCAATGGGCCTCCCTCAAAGTCGTGGAGGCCGCGGAGGTCATGAAGGCCGTGGGGGCCGCGGAGGCCACGTAGGCCGTGGGGGCCGCGGAGGCCACGTAGGGCGTGGAGGCCGCGGAGGCCACGTAGGGCGTGGAGGCCGCGGAGGTCGTGTTGGCCGCGGAGGTCGTGTTGGCCGCGGAGGTCGTGTTGGCCGCGGAGGTCGTGTTGGCCATAGCGGTCGCAACGCCAGGGGCCGGCGTTGCAATAATTGCGATCGCTATGGCCACTTGGCACGCGACTGTTGGAGCCGCGTTCGTGGTATAAAACTTGTTTGATACTTAAATGTCAAAATGTACAAATTATTATTCAATTCTGTTGAAAGGGGTCCAAGATGGCCAAGAAACTCCGTTGGCGGAGGTTCCGCGTGGGGAGGCGCCTACCCCTCCTCAAGGCGCTGGAGTGCAGCCCCCCCCAGCCTCAAGGCGCTGGGGAGGAGCCGGCCCAGCCTGAAGGCGTTGGGGAGGAGCCGGCCCAGCCTGAAGGCGTTGGGGAGGAGCCGCTGGAGGAGGAGGGCATGTCCCTCGATGAACTGGAGGCCGAGATAAATTCGTAAGCTTTATGTCCTAAAAAGAGTGGTAGGACCAAATAACAGTGAGTTGGTTTGCTTCAGATGCAATTTTGAGTCGAAATTATTCTTTGATATTTTCCTGTCCAGGTCACCTTTTACAAACTATAATTTAAAATTTATTAAAAAGGAATGTAACCGAAATTTCTAAACTCGCCCCACGTGGCCATAAAAACCTTGGTAAATAGTTAAATACTTAAACTACTCTAGTACCTGAGGTTCATTCATACTTTATTATAATAACTGAATAAATAACGAAAGACTAAACTAAAAATATCGACTTGTATTTAGTACAAATTAAAGAAATTAAATAATAATTAGTTGCGAAGATGAAGTCCAATATCAGGGTCAAAGCCCTACGCTCGAGCGAACTACAACATCTTAGTAGTGGAGAATGACTGACTTATTATCATAAGCAATCTACCTTTATATAGTTAGGGAAAGGTCAAAGGTAACACAGGGTGTTAATCCTCTATATAAATCATACACCCCTGGAGTAGAAACTCGGGAGGTCCCTAAACTATTACGGAAGGTTACAATAAATTAGTATTTATTAAATTCAGTCAAAAACGGTGGCAAAAATGTCATAAAACATTTTCGACTCAAAATTCGTCAATAGAGCCAACTGTACTTTGGTTCTCCCACCATTTTTGGTATACCCTGTATAGTAGGTTTCCTGTTTTCTCTTCTGGGAGAGGGGTTCAATTCTTTAAAAATATTTTGCATGTGATAAAAATTAACTAATGGGCTAGTGTCTATCTCAAACAATAAAATTTGCAGCTATTTATATCTCTCGCTGCCATAAAATTGCCTGCTGACTCGCGACATTGACATTAACCCTTTAGAAATACTTATCACAGCTAAAACAATACCAGAATTGGACCTTCATCATTATAATTTAAATCACACTTTTAAACCATTTCCTTACAGGATTGGCAATAAAAATAACATTTAATTTTTTTTGTAAATAATTTCTTTTTCTTTTTTTTTTCAAGTGTTATTTTTTTAAATGTAAATTTTTATTTTAAACTACAATTGTTTAAAATTATAACTTTTTTTTATTACAAAAATGTTCTAAAATTTTTTTAAAATAAAAGAGTTATAAAAAAAAATAGTCCATGTTTTTTCTCGCATAATCCCTGTGTATTTTATATGGTAACGTTGAAAGGACCGCGCTAATGTAAACAGCTGCGGTGTTCAAAACACAATGAAGTGGTAGTTCTCCCTCAGATTTCCGTTGTTGAAATTTTGATATGATGAGAATATCATCCTTGATTTTTCACATTTAACTTTCTTTCAGCTTTACCGTAGGATTTTGATGTCAATTTTTCACATGGTGAATACACTACCGTTGATTATCACCGCCTTAATAATTTGGATAGATATTTTTTTACTTATGGAGATATCAAGTTCATGTTTAAAAGGAAACCCTTAATTAACGTAGGATTGTGTTTCGGCAGTGTACATTTGGGTTATAAATGACTTTCAATATATACTTAACCTTAATTGCAATTTTTAGTGGGTTTAGAGTCTTATTTTACCTTAAACTTTCGAATTTCGCGCCTATTAATGTACTTTAAAGATAATTTAAATTAACTAAGTATGAGATAGAAAACATGGGGCTATACTAACAGCTTGTGCAGTTTTAATCTTAATTAAGTATTTTATTTCAAAGTTACTCAAGTTCTCATCCAAATATGTATATTTAATGTTTAAATTCACGTTAATTATACTTAATTAAGTTGAAATTAATGAAGGATTGAGGTTTGGCAGTGTTGATTTAGCTTATAAAATGAGTTTCAAATCACCTTAATTGTAAAGTTTAGAAGAGTTTTTCATTCTTGCCAACACAATAAGTTCAATTTTTATCATACCGCGTGCTAAATTTGCGGTAACATAAAGATCATCTATAACATATGTTAATGAATGATGTGATTCTATAGTTTAGCAACTTTGGCTTCAATAACAGTAATTAAATTAAATACCTAAACAATTCATAGCAATTTAGACAAATAAACAAACGGCAATGTGAACTGTGGAGATAGCGAACAACGTAAACCTCCGTTGCTGACGTGGTTACGTTGGAAAAATCTGCGCTAATGTAAACATGGAAATTATTTGACTAATTAAATTACATAACGACACTGTCCTCCTGGATTAATCAGCACCACTGTTACTTATATTTATGAATTAACAAAATCTACTGTTGTAACAAATAGTTAAACTGCGCTAACGTAAACACCACGACTCTTTTAACTGCCGTAAGGAAAACATTTTAAACTTTTTGTCATCTTACCAGGTGAAAAGCACTATCTTTATTTCAACACGTTATTAATTTGAATAGGTACGCCATTTTTTACATCAAATTGGAAGCGCACACGGTAAATACAGCATAAAAAACCTAGGGTTAACCCGGTTAGACTATGTTTCTAGCATAAAATTGAGCAGACTATACACAGGATTCCAAAACAAATGAGAGCTGGAAATCAGCCTTTTTAATAATCTTTAAAGAGGAAAGACACTACATGAGACTATAATTACACAGAGTAAGTAAAATAGGGTAATGGCAGCTCTCTGTCTTCGACTGTATTAAGCTCTATGGGGAAATAACATGGGGTGCCATTAGTCTATACAACTTAAGCCTTGGCCGTAAAGAACGTCGAAAAACTTACTTTAAATTATATTAAAACCTCTATTAACTGTAATTATTTACCTGAATTACTTTTCTAGACTAAAATTCGACCTGAGAACGAAGTAATTCTTATTAAGGATGCTATAGTTAATTAGAAAATACGTATAAAGGTGTTCAAGCTCGGATGAAATACCAAAGTAATTTGTTAGCGTCTACTGCTAAGAAATTAGGCAAATCAGCAAGAAAATCAACATTTGAAATATATCAACGTAACTTGTTAGTACGCACAAACTTAAGCCCTTCTAGTTGTCAACGAGAACGAAATCAAGAAATAGGTTTAAGCGCGCTTTAAGGTTAGGCTGACTTCTGACCCAAAAGTAAACTTTTGATGTACTTTGTTAATTAGTTAAAGTACAATACTTAGACTTCATTAATTAAAAATCGAAACAGGTAAGTTTCCGATTTAATAAATGCTTGTTAATTTAGAAGTATCCCGAAAACTAACTTCGCTATAGTTTTTCCGTATGGCCGGCTTCAATTGCCTTAAAAAACCGAAAATTTTTTAATGCTTTTTCTATGGGACGCTAACCCTAAAAGGTGTGACTTTTTCTTTAACATTACGGAAGGGTGTCATGTCATATCTACAAGGGCCTACCGGCCCTGTAGAATAACCCTATTGTTTGCATTAATGCATATCTCAAGCAACTATTATTTATTGTTTTTCAAAATTTAATAGCTACAAACACTAGTTCTAGAATCATAACAACGAGGCTATGACGAGAATCGAACTCATGATCTCCTGTTTACGAGACAGGCGCTTTAACCACTAAGCCACGGAGCCTTTGTTTCGAAGCGAGATTAATGCTGAATATTTCAGTGATTTTACTAATTTAACTCCTTGGCAATATTACCCTATTGTTTGCATTAAGGCTTATCTCAAGCAACTTTTATTTTTTGATTTTCAAAATTTGATAGCTACAAACACTAGTTCGAGTGTCATAACAACGAGGCTAGGACGAGAATCGAACTCATGATCTCCTGTTTACGATACAGGCGCTTTAACCACCAAGCCACGGAGCCCTTGTTGCGAAGCGAGATTAATGCTGAAAATTTCGGTTATTTTACCAAATTAACTCCTTGGCAATATTACCCTATTAATTGCATTAATGCATATCTCAAGCAACTATTATTTTTAGCTTTTCTGAACTTAAGAGCTACGAACACTAGTTCAAGTATCATAACAACGAGGCTCCGACGAGAATTGAACTCATGATCTCCTGTTTACGAGACAGGCGCTTTAACCACTAAGCCACGGAGCCTTTGTTTCGAAGCGAGATTAATGCTGAATATTTCAGTGATTTTACTAATTTAACTCCTTGGCAATATTACCCTATTGTTTGCATTAAGGCTTATCTCAAGCAACTTTTATTTTTTGTTTTTCAAAATTTGATAGCTACAAACACTAGTTCACGTATCATAACAACGAGGCTCCGACGAGAATCGAACTCATGATCTCCTGTTTACGAGACAGGCGCTTTAACCACTAAGCCATGGAGCCCTTGTTGCAAAGCAAGATTAATGCTGAACATTTCAGTGATTTTATTAAATTAACACCTTGGCAATATTACCCTATTGTTTGCATTAAAGCATATCTCAAGCAACTATTATTTATTGTTTTTCAAAATTTAATAGCTACAAACACTAGTTCTAGAATCATAACAACGAGGCTATGACGAGAATCGAACTCATGATCTCCAGTTTACGAGACAGGCGCTTTAACCACTAAGCCATGGAGCCCTTGTTGCGAAGCGAGATTAATGTTGAATATTTCAGTAATTTTACTAAATTAACTCCTTCGCATTTTAATTTTTTTTTTGCATTAAGGCATATCTCAAGCAACTATTATTTTTGGTTTTTAAAAATTTAATAGCTACAAACACTAGTTCAAGTATCATAACAACGAGTCTCCGACGAGAATCGAACTCATGATCTCCTGTTTACGAGACAGGCGCTTTAACCACTAAGCCACGGAGCCTTCGTTTCGAAGCGAGATTAATGCTGAATATTTCAGTGATTTTACTAATTTAACTCCTTGGCAATATTACCCTATTGTTTGCATTAAGGCTTATCTCAAGCAACTTTTATTTTTTGTTTTTCAAAATTTAATAGCTACAAACACTAGTTCATGTATCATAACAACGAGGCTCCGACGAGAATCGAACTCATGATCTCCTGTTTACAAGACAGGCGCTTTAACCACTAAGCCACGGAGCCTTTGTTTCGAAGCGAGATTAATGCTGAATATTTCAGTGATTTTACTAATTTAACTCCTTGGCAATATTACCCTATTGTTTGCATTAATGCATATCTCAAGCAACTGTTATTTTTAGCTTTTCAGAATTTAATAGCTACGAACACTAGTTCAAGTATCATAACAACGAGGCTCCGACGAGAATCAAAATCATGATCTCCTGTTTACGAGACAGGCCCTTTAACCACTAAGCCACGGAGCCTTTGTTTCGAAGCGAGATTAATGCTGAATATTTCAGTGATTTTACTAATTTAACTCTTTGGCAATATTACCCTATTGTTTGCATTAAGGCTTATCTCAAGCAACTTCTATTTTTTGTTTTTCAAAATTTGATAGCTTCAAACACTAGTTCTCGTATCATAACAACTAGGCTCCGACGAGAACCGAACTCATGATCTCCTGTTTACGAGACAGGCGCTTTAACCACTAAGCCATGGAGCACTTGTTGCAAAGCAAGATTAATGCTGAACATTTCAGTGATTTTATTAAATTAACACCTTGGCAATATTTCCCTATTGTTTGCATTAATGCATATCTCAAGCAACTATTATTTATTGTTTTTCAAAATTTAATAGCTACAAACACTAGTTCTAGAATCATAACAACGAGGCTATGACGAGAATCGAACTCATGATCTCCTGTTTACGAGACAGGCGCTTTAACCACTAAGCCACGGAGCCTTTGTTTCGAAGCGAGATTAATGCTGAATATTTCAGTTATTTTACCAAATTAACTCCTTGGCAATATTACCCTATTGTTTGCATTAAGGCTTATCTCAAGCAACTTTTATTTTTTGTTTTTCAAAATTTAACAGCTACAAACACTAGTTCAAGTATCATAACAACGAGGCTCCGACGAGAATTGAACTCATGATCTCCTGTTTACGAGACAGGCGCTTTAACCACTAAGCCACGGAGCCTTTGTTTCGAAGCGAGATTAATGCTGAATATTTCAGTGATTTTACTAATTTAACTCTTTGGCAATATTACCCTATTGTTTGCAATAAGGCTAATCTCAAGCAACTTTTATTTTTTGTTTTTCAAAATTTAATAGCTACAAACACTAGCTCACGTATCATAACAACGAGGCTCCGACGAGAATCGAACTCAGGATCTCCTGTTTACGAGACAGGCGCTTTAACCACTAAGCCACGGAGCCTTTGTTTCGAAGCGAGATTAATGCTGAATATTTCAGTGATTTTACTAATTTAACTCTTTGGCAATATTACCCTATTGTTTGCATTAAGGCTTATCTCAAGCAACTTTTAATTTTGGTTTTTCAAAATTTAATAGCTACAAACACTAGTTCACGTATCATAACAACGAGGCTCCAACGAGAATCAAAATCATGATCTCCTGTTTAAGAGACAGGCGCTTTAACCACTAAGCCACGGAGCCTTTGTTTCGAAGCGAGATTAATGCTGAATATTTCAGTGATTTTACTAATTTAACTCCTTGGCAATATTACCCAAGCAACTTTTATTTTTTGTTTTTCAAAATTTAATAGCTACAAACACTAGTTCACGTACCATAACAACGAGGCTCCGACGAGAATCGAACTCATGATCTCCTGTTTACGAGACAGGCGCTTTAACCACTAAGCCATGGAGCCCTTGTTGCAAAGCAAGATTAATGCTGAACATTTCAGTGATTTTATTAAATTAACACCTTGGCAATATTACCCTATTGTTTGCATTAATGCATATCTCAAGCAACTATTATTTATTGTTTTTCAAAATTTAATAGCTACAAACACTAGTTCAAGTATCATAACAACGAGGCTCCGACGAGAATCGAACTCATGATCTCCTGGTTACGATACAGGCGCTTTAAACACTAAGCCACGGAGCCCTTGTTGCGAAGCGAGATTAATGTTGAATATTTCAGTAATTTTACTAAATTAACTCCGCATTTTAATTTTTTTATTTGCATTAAGGCATATCTCAAGCAACTTTTATTTTCTGTTTTTCAAAATTTAATAGCTACAAACACTAGTTCACGTATCATAACAACGAGGCTCCAACAAGAATCGAACTCAGAATCCCCTGTTTACGAGACAGGCGCTTTAACCACTAAGCCAGGGAGCCTTTTTTTCGAAGCGAGATTAATGCTGAATATTTCAGTGATTTTACTAATTTAACTCCTTGGCAATATTACCCTATTGTTTGCATTATGGCTTATCTCAAGCTACTTCTATTTTCTGTTTTTCAAAATTTAATAGCTACAAACACTAGTTCACGTATCATAACAACGAGGCTCCGACGAGAATCGAACTCATGATCTCCTGTTTACGAGACAGGCGCTTTAACCACTAAGCCATGGAGCCCTTGTAGCAAAGCAAGATTAATGCTGAACATTTCAGTGATATTATTAAATTAACACCTTGGCAATATTACCCTATTGTTTGCATTAATGCATATCTCAAGCAACTATTATTTTTAGCTTTTCAAAATTTAATAGCTACGAACACTAGTTCAACTATCATAACAACGAGGCTCCGACGAGAATCGAACTCAGGATCTCCTGTTTACGAGACAGGCGCTTTAACCACTAAGCCACGGAGCCTTTGTTGCGAAGCGAGATTAATGCTGAATATTTCAGTGATTTTATTAAATTAACTCCTTGGCAATATTACCCTATTGTTTGCATTAATGCATATCTCAAGCAACTATAATTTATTGTTTTTCAAAATCTAATAGCTACAAACACTAGTTCACGTATCATAACAAAGAGGCTCCGACGAGAATCGAACTCATGATCTCCTGTTTACGAGACAGGCGCTTTAACCACTAAGCCATGGAGCCCTTGTTGCAAAGCAAGATTAATGCTGAATATTTCAGTGATTTTATTAAATTAACTCCTTGGCAATATTACCCTATTGTTTGCATTAATGCATATCTCAAGCAACTATTATTTATTGTTTTTCAAAATTGAATAGCTACAAACACTAGTTCACGTATCATAACAACGAGGCTCCAACAAGAATCGAACTCAGAATCCCCTGTTTACGAGACAGGCGCTTTAACCACTAAGCCAGGGAGCCTTTTTTTCGAAGCGAGATTAATGCTGAATATTTCAGTGATTTTACTAATTTAACTCCTTGGCAATATTACCCTATTGTTTGCATTATGGCTTATCTCAAGCTACTTCTATTTTCTGTTTTTCAAAATTTAATAGCTACAAACACTAGTTCACGTATCATAACAACGAGGCTCCGACGAGAATCGAACTCATGATCTCCAGTTTACGAGACAGTCGCTTTAACCACTAAGCCAAGGAGCCCATGCTGCTAAGCGAGATTAATGCTGAATATTTCAGTTATTTTACCAAATTAACTCTTTGGCAATATTACCCTATTGTTTGCATTAATGCCTATCTCAAGCAACTATTATTTTTAGCTTTTCAAAATTTAATAGCTACGAACACTAGTTCAACTATCATAACAACGAGGCTCCGACGAGAATCGAACTCAGGATCTCCTGTTTACGAGACAGGCGCTTTAACCACTAAGCCACGGAGCCCTTGTTGCGAAGCGAGATTAATGCTGAATATTTCAGTGATTTTACTAATTTAACTCCTTGGCAATATTACCCTATTGTTTGCATTAATGCATATCTCAAGCAACTTTTATTTTTTATTTTACAAAATTTAATAGCTACAAACACTAGTTCAAGTATCATAACAATGAAGTTACCGTCCCCCTTTCCTCTCCCCTTGCCGGCTGCACGCTCTGGCCACGTTAGGACGCCATGTTGACATCCCCTGAAAACCGGTTTTCGCCCCCTATTTCTTCTCCCTTTTTACTCTCGTGGAAACACCCTATAGTAGAGCCTGAGAGAATTACAACAAGTGCTATATAAATTATAGTTTGATATGTGTCAACCCGGAATTATCACAAAGGGTGGATTAGCCTTTGATAGTAGTCACAAGTAACTGTGTAATCCCTAACGTTTTGAAATAAAAACCACCTGCTTCTTTTCGAAATGCAGATTTTGCTTGAAAACATTTCCTCCTTCGATAATAGAAAAAGGGTTGGTGTTCAGAGGAAAATAACTTTAGAACCCCACTGTGCCTGCACTTCACATTAGTGCAAAGAGAGATAGTTCTTCTAGGTAAAATTTGCAAAGGCACGGCGCGCGTTTCTTTACACCAAGACCAAGCGCAACTTCTCAAAATCTTTCATAGGCGATGTTGGGACAAAATTTAGCCCCTCCCAACGACAGAAGGAAATACTCCATTTTAGTAGCAAATCCAAAACGGGGCAATGAACCCTAGTTGCTTCTTATGTATAGTTCTCAAACCCACCGAAAGGGACCAGCACTATCTGGCTATAAAATTTTGCGCAGAAAAAACAATTTACATGGGCAGATGATAGAGCCGCAGGGTCCTTTAATGTTCAAATCTGAAGACTAACGAACATGTCCCACGAGGCAGTTAGGCTTAGCGATCCCATGAGTACGCGAATTTTCGAATTCCGTCTCGGAAAGATACGGCGAGATGTTAAACGCAGGCGGGATCAAAATGCGGACGGGGTCCGACCACCCCGTGAAAAAGAGACGAGACGGCGACGATGCAAGGCATAAGAGACGGCACGGCAAGGCAGAAAGCGCGGAACGAACGAAGCCATAACCCAGGTTCGAATCCTGGTCACGGCACCATTTGCAACGGAAAAAAATTTAATGTCCCATTCCGTTGACAAGGGCGTTCAGTCAGTCCTTATAATGGAAGGAGGACCGTTGTCACAACGCTAAGTGTTTAAAGCATATTACCCAGTGTCTTCTTTGTCGTGCCGCTTTCTGAGATCCGTGAATGGGAGACTAACTTTTTAAACCGTAATAAATAGGAGACATATTGATAATCAAACACTCTTTGACTTTTATTAACATAACTAAAGTAAACTTTTAAATCATAGTTGAAGCTGAACCATGAGGTTCAAAAAAATGAAGATGATTACATTTCAACCGGGTGTAAATGAGACTGTCTAAATGAGAACTGCTTTATCCAACATAAAATCTTTCTTTTATATAATCCCAGAGGGATGCTAACTCCTATCCGAAAAAGGGGGAAGGGTGGCAACCAGAAAGATCGAGAATATTTGGGCTTGAGGTGGTTACGCGACGGCAGTGGACTGAGCATAAACCGGCGGTTTGAAATTTTGAAGCGTCCGTCCACTGTCGTCTGCAACGGTAGGCCTAAACCGTTGCAGTATTAAGATGATACAGAGTGGCATCCTTCTTCTATTATCCCCTTCTGATAATAACAAAACATGGAAAAACCATGCGGGGAAATGTAAAAAAGTTTTATTACGGAGATTTTTTAAGTGTTTAACTGTATTTAGAACGTAAATTTTGAAGTTTTGAAGTTTTAATTATTTTTTAAATTTAGGCATTTTGAGCAAGTTTTTAGTATCGATTGAGTTTTTTTTTTCTTTTCGGCGCTTTTTTATTGTTTTCTTTTTTTTCTTGGGAAGGATTTCCCTCTGACCTGTAACTGCTACCGGCCGCTTCCATGTCGCATTCCTTTCTTTCCTTCGGTTCTTTTGGTTTTGGGGAAGGACTTCCTTCTGTCTTGCCTCCTCCGCTAGATAACGGATGTCCTTCACCTAGAGTTAAATAATACGAACGTACGTAAGTTCATAATCCAGGTCTCGCGTTGGATAGTGACTCCTAGTCGAAGCTACCCAGAAAAATTGACCAAATGGCCTATACTTACTATCCGAAGCGCTTTTGTCGGATAAGCAACTTTCCAGTTGCTTTCCGGTTGTACCCGGACTCTCGTTTTCACCTGCAATCGCGTAACATTATTTACGCCCAATTAAAGGTAAATGATTAATATAAAATATTCTTACTCTCCGAAGTTTTGCCCGGAGTATTCGGTAGCGAGTCGTGTTCACTTGTATAAGGCGATTGAATTTCTTCTTGAAATTCTAAACGAAAAAAACAGTTACTTTTTCATTACGGAATAATATTTATAATACCAACCAGATGGGGATTTGAACATCCTCGCACCTTCTTTGTAATCTTAAGTATTCAAGTTTTTATTGCCAGAAAATATTAGAGAAGCTTAAGCGCTTCCCCGGCACTGTAAATTAGCGCGCGGTTGTCGGGAATGCTTAAACACTATAGAATTGGTAGATATGTCTAACCGGAGTCATCGGGGCTTAGAAGCCCCTTACTTGATGCTAAAAGTTTTAGTATTTCCAAAATATCGCCTCCTCTCTTTTGGATAAATTTTTCGACGATTGAAAGGCATTGGTTGACCTCTGCTGGTGTCTAGTGGTTGGTGGCCAATCTTCGACGCAACTGCTCCGCCTCTTTTTTTTCAATCATCAGAATTTTCAAATTTTTAATTTTTTCTTGGTGTTTCTCTAACATTTTTTCGGTGCCGCGGAGGGCCATCTCAAACTTCGCTCTATTGCTTTCCAAAATGGTTAAGCCCTTTTCATATAAACTTATCAACGTCGGTAATGTCGAATGTTCTTCAGAGCTTTCCGGCGGAATAGTTGGAACCTCTTCGATTTCTAAGAGGCGTCAAAATTGTACAAATAATTATATTTTATTACGTCATCATGATATACTTTATAATGCAATAATTACCGGCAACCGGAAACCTAGCGTGAGGAACATCGGCGTGGGGCTCTGGGAAAGAGGCGCTTTCCATTTGTAAAGGTTTTAGCCAATTCCGATATTTCGCGGATACTTTGTGGTAAACGACTACAACCTCTTTAGGGAAAAATTCCCTTAAAACCGTTTCAGGACCTAGTTTGGCTTCTACAATGAATGAGCAATATCAAATTTTGTCAACCTTAACAATGTAAGACTTACGGACTAGTTTCACAACGAAACAAATGATTAAATACACGAAATAGTGCTTTTCAATTTTCCCTCCTTTATTAGAAAAAGTTTGGAAAACTTCTGAGTATTGTCAGAAATTGCTTTATAAACTGTTCGCGACGGCCTGTAAACGTAAACGGATGAAGTTTGCGTCTCGCTTATTGGTTGTAAACACTCACTGTTCCAATTCTCCTCTTGTAAACAACTGCTTGAAAATTTCCTTCCAAGTAAAGGAATGACTTGACTTGCGGAATATGTCCATTTGTTCGCGGCTAGTCGGGAACAGTTTGACTGAGCCGGCATTGTTGAAAGTTTTTTGAAAAATTAAGACCATGGCGTCCACCAACTGGCTCGTCGTGAAGAGTTTGCTAGTTGATCCCGGCATGGGCCTTTTGTGGCATTTAGCTAGTTCTTCCTTGACGAACCCAATCGTGATAAAGTTCATTTTGAAGACTAAACGATAAACGGATATTCAATGAATAAACGGAAGTAGCCACCTGTACTTAACATAAGCCAATCAGCGGTATAAGTTAACGACAATAAGTTTGCCGGTGTAACGCGACAACAGTAAGTGTTTGAATAGATGGGCTTTTAAAAGGTTAGGTATGGCTAAAACAATATTACCTACGCGTTACTTTTTCACCCAAATAACATTCTCGGCCAAAGGGGTTTGGGCTAATCAAGAATGTTATTTGAGTCAAGCTTGAGCCTGGTAATGTATGGCTAATAGTGTTACCTTTATATTACCTTTTCACCCATACGACTCTTTCCCCATTATAATAAAAACGGCAACCATCTACGTAGCTATACTAGCGTTGTAAATTCCATACAGCTAAGAGAAATCATTCTGTAGCCTCCCCGACTCTCTTTTATAAGTCGCCAAAGATTGAGTGAGTAGCCCCTCGACTACCATTAAAAACAGGCAATGATTAAGCGAGTAGCCCCTCGACTCCCTATTAAAATCTCCAAAGATAAAGTGAGTAGCCCCTCGACACCCACTGAAACAGGCAATGATTAAGTTAGTAGCCCCTCGACTCCCTTTATAAATCGGCTATGATAAGTAGGTTGCCTCTCGACTCTTTTGAAATCGAAAATGATTGAGTTAGTAGTCGCTCGAATCGCCAATCATTACTTATGAATTAGTGAATAGCTCCTCGATTCCCTTTAAATATTACCAATTATTAAGTATAGGTCACCATTGAATAAGTGAGTAGCAACTCGAGTGACCTTAAAAATCGCCAATGATTTAGCGAATAGCCCCTAGACCCCCTTTTGAAATCGCCTATGGATAGCCCCCTATAGACTGCCTTTGACGCGTAAGCGTTTGAAAGAGAATTTTTCTTAGGCTTACGAATTGGAAATACGTAAGCGATTGAAATGAATTTGGTTTAGGGTTTCGTTTTCATTCTTTACTTAAGTCTGGCTAAAATTTAAAATCAATTATAGCATTTCCCAACGTATGTCAGCGAAATGCTATAATTGATCGTGACATTTCCCAACGGATGTCATTTAAAAAGTTTCTTCAAAAATATGTGGCATTGCGCATCCGCACCGCGCTCTTATTTAAATCATGACCGCTTCTTTTACGTTTTCACTGTCCCTTTAAAAAGGCGAACGATACTTTTTCTTCAGACCAAGTGAAAATGATAGCCCATCGTTAGATGTTCACCAAACGATGTAGCGAAAAACCCTGGATAAAGAATGCGCGTGAGCTTGAAATTTTATTACCACGCTATAGGATCGGCAACTCCCTATCTCGAACGACAGCTTATTCCGTATATACTCTATTACAAGATTGGTTGTCAGCACTCGCAAACCTAGGTCTCAATGTAATTTAGCCTTGCGCGTGCTGACAATAGGCTAAAAAACTTCGGGATATTTTAAACGATCTTAAATCCTGAAGATCCTGAAGTTTTTTGTCTCTTGACAGCACGTACATGGCTAGGTTACATCGAGACCTAGGTTTGGGCGTGCTGACAACCGATGTTGTAACATGAGTATATACAGAATAAGCTGTCGTTCGAGATAGGGAGTTGCCTATCCTATAGCGCGAAAACAAATGTCACGCTCTCGGGCATTCTTTATCCATGGAAAAACTATCGCGCTACCTTTAAGATTGCTAAATTATTATCCGTAACCTGGAAAATGAAAAGCAAAAGCACGCGTCTTCTATTAATCGCATTCTATTCTAAATTCTGGGCACCCGACACCCTGGGAAATACATCTCATCCCGCGTCTAATTGCCCGCTTTCAGTTTGAGAAACATTCTCCGCACTTTCCAAGAAGGACATTCGCGTTTAAAGATACGAGATCCCACGCATTTTTTTAAACCAGCTCAATCCATTCAAACAATTACCATTCAATTACTAATTTTAATTTGTTGAGAAAATTAATTAACGCGCAAGTAATAAAAACATCAAACTATATAATGAACCTAATGATTAGGTTAATGTAATTTGATTACTTGATCGATTAAACCATGAATAAAACCCGAAAATTCTAAATTAGACGGGGGCATCTTATGATGAATAAAGTAATAATAATTATTGTCACTAGAGGGCGGGGAAAAGTGTAATATCACTGGGTCATCTTGTTAATGTTCACCAGAGTGATAAATTTATAGCTCCCGAAGAAAGATGGTGATTATTTGAAAATAAGTTGCAATGGATTATGAAATGCTGGTCATAAACACTCGTTAATGACGAGGGAACTTTATTATAATAAAATGATTTCTAACATAAACAGACACACGTATCTGAAGTGAAATCCTATATTTTCACAGAATTAACAATAAAATCCTACATTTCCGCAGAATTAACAATAAAATCCTGCGTCTTCGCCGAATGACCTAAAATTAAATTAAATAAAATTTTGGGCCTAAATAGCATTGGCGACCATCTAAGCCGAAATACCTAGTCGCTATTTAGGCCCAATATTTAAGTTTGGCAACACTGAAAATGCGCTGTACAGTGGAGAAACTGGCACTCGTCGTGAAGCACTCCGTTGCCTACGGAATAAGTAGTTCAGTGATGCCAGGTGGGAAAAGTGGAATTTCCCTTTTTGGACGGCCAAAATTTCCCTGGTTCAGGGTTGCCAGATTCGGCGCATAGAAAATGAATGAATTATAGCATGACGAATGTTATTGGCGATGTATTCTCGTCTGCTAAGTAAGTGACCGATTGTGGTCGTTACCAACAATAGATCAATTATTTAGCACAAGACTTTTGACAATTAAATGTTTAGTAATTACTAAAAACAGTAGCAGTGCTGCCAAAAAATGTGAACTCAACTTAAATAACAAGTCAATTTGATGAACGTTGTTAAATTTTTTATGTTGAGATTGTTGGCTTTGAAAAAAAAATTCTTCCCATGGAATAAACCCAACCAACAATGAAACAAGTTTGCTTGGTCTAGCCTCCATCTAAGGAATAGGATCACGTGACTAACAAAGTTGACTGTAGTACCATCTGTCGTTGAGCGACGAAAATAAATCTCTTATTTTTCTGATTGGTTTAAGAGTCTGACTCTTGGGGTAAAACGGGTTCTGCGCAGGGCAAAAATCAAGCCCATCATGTTATCCCTTTCTCTTCTCAAAACCCGAGCTCGAAATCTGAGCCGTTATAAAAATTCAAAAGATTTGTTGATTGGGTCTGGTTCCCTAGTCTAAAATTTTTAGGTTTTCAGGAGTCAAAATTTCCCTAGATATGGGAAATTTCCCTCAATATGGCATCTCTGGGTCACCAGTTGAAGCTTTGCTGAAGATGGGGGGGGAGGGGGGCTTCACCATATATATTTCGTCGCGTGATGGCGCTAGTTGCCATTCATCTATAAAGGGATCATTCATTAAAGCATGAACCTTCTATATAATGGACCAGAATCTTAATGGCGGATCCCATGTTAAAATGTTCTCACTAAAGTGTCTCAAAATAATAAAGGAAAAAAAAAATGTTAGCAGACGACAATGTCTTGGAGAGAGACGGTATAATATAAACAAGTAAAATGGCCGCTTGGTCTAATTTCTCTAAGCCTTGTGACTAATGTTAATTTTTTTGCATCTATTTAAAAGTTAAGTTTAGTAAAGTAATTAAAAGTCGGAAAAATAAAGATTTGCGCCTTTGCCAATTGTCAAAGTGACTCAAGGAAATTGAAATGTAGAAGTTTTGAACCCTTCACAAAATCACCACCACGTTTGTTTACGTTGTACTGCGCTGCGCGTACCATGCGAAATAGGCGAGAAACTGCGTACAGACGTTGTAAGCGGGGAAATAAATAAAACTTCCCAGTTTCTAATCCTTCTAGACAGCGCGACAACTAACGTCGTATAACCTTGTAGGAAAAGAACTTCTATTTTAAAGACCCCCAAAACGTAATCATCATATTTATTTTCGAACGGTTCTCAGGGCCGGAAATAAGAAAAGTTTCTTATAGGACATGTGTCCAGTGACCCCCTGTTTGACTGGAAAATTTATTGGACATTGTCCACTGGAATGTGCAAAAATAGTGTCGCATCTCCATAGTCAAGCTATCAAAACTTGGGAAAATTTATTGGTCAAAATGTCCAGTGACCCCCTTAGTTTTTTAAAAAATTATGGGACATTTTAAAATTTTATTGGACAATGTCCAGTGTCCTGTGCTTATTTCCGGCCCTGACGGTTCTACACATTCTATTCGTCTTAATCGAGTTAATGGAGTCATGCAGGGGAAAGGATTGAAAACCGGTAAAGAAATCTATCCATAATCCGTTGATCCCGAGACCGAGTTCACTAAACCTGTATTATCTGTACCTATGTACTACTGCACAAAATAATGAGCTAAGGCTCTTCCTTTACGGAAATCCATAAACAGAGTGAAACAATATTTAAGCTTTCCATATATGCGGCCATAGATGGCAGGAAATTCCACTTCTTTAGTAGGTTGGAGGTGGTAGTACCAAAGAGAATATACCAAGAGGAGCAGAAACTTTGGAAATGGGGACCGGCTCTGAATTTTGAGAAACAAATTCCGGTTGTTCACGTGACCGCGTCGTCTGCTTAAAAATTACCTTTAGTACGTCAACGGACCAGGGTGGGAAAAAAGGATTTTTTTCAAACTGGACATTGGGCCAGCGGCCCCTATGGCCTGAAATAAATAAACTGGTCCATGACCACTGACAAGGGCGCGTCGCCTGCTAAATTGAAGAAGTGGATAATTAAAATATATTAGCTAGTGTCTGGACTCTGGAAAACCTTGAATTTTTTTAATGGTCCTGTGGACCACTGACCCCCCTCCGATTTAATTTTTAAACTGGTCCAGGCAAATTTTTAAACTGGTCATTTGCCCTGTGCCACCGCCTTATTTCCCACGCTGCAACGGACAAACCAGAGATCAACCCTTTGCCACCACCAAAAATAAGCAGCCGACATAATTTAACCCATAACAGGCGTCGCTGCTTAGCCAATCAACAAAAACCGGATCTAGTTACTCCGAAACCGTGACTGGGCTTTTCAAAAGCCTTGTGAAAGGCTAGACTTTCTGCTCCTCTTGGTATATTCTCTTTGGTAGTACTTGCGTAATCTAATACATAGTTTACAGGCGTGTTGGATTCCTACCATTAACACAAGGAGACCAAGCGACTTGGAGTGTAAAATCGTCTGCTATTTTACACTCTAAGTTGCCCGGTCTCCTTGTGCAAATGGTAAGAATCCTCCTTGCGTGTAAATTATGTATAAGAGAAGAAAAATGTGACCGAGGTGAATCCTCAACGAGTTTTAGGAGCTGAGACTGACGTGAGCTCGAAGTTAAATATTGAGCCCCGCTTGAGCCCGAACTTTATTAATCAAAAATGTCTTGATTAGAATCAAGACCTAAAAAGTATCGATAAGACTGAGGTTATCACTTGTCTGAAGGATCAGATATTAATTTTTCTTTTTAATTGAAACTTAAATGCATGCTTAAGAAAAAACAACGTTCCATTACCGTTTTCCGTTGAAATAAATTATTTTACTGGTAATCAATTTCAAAAATTTACTTATCTCGGCTTTTCGACCACAATTCCATTCCCCGAAAACATTTTATCATTACATTAATTACTTTTGGGAGAGTACGTGTATGGTTTTTGCGTTTTAAAAGGTTCCTAAAGACGTTACATCTCCATTCGTGACCAGCACGCTTGGCAGTGGAACATTTTAATTATTCTAAAACCAATGGCGCCAAATTCAATAGGGACAGTAACATTTTTACTCGCGGTTTTGCAAAATGATGTAATATCAAGTGTACTTTAGTGAACCGTCGTATTGTTCTTTCTCATAGTTCAGGGCATGATCAGTGTTACTGCCCAATTTCTCTCTCTAGTTTCTAACAATGGTTAGAGACTATTTGATAAGGCGCGGCACAACGTTATATTCTAAGTAGCACAAAAGGAAAATGAATCCATTTTTTTATATTTTGGTTTGAAATTAATAAACTCATGATAGTAGTTATAACGAACAGAAAGTCAAGGGAATGGCACCGGTAATGAGCAGCAAAAAGAGAGGAAATTTTGCTTCAAGGTAGCAGAGGGACATGGTAGTGAAAATAGTAATCTAGAATTTTGTTCGTTCAAACCTTAATATATCATGAAATATTCAAGTGAGGAGGCGGCACTACCTAGAAAGATTGATTTTGGCAGATAACAGCGAAAAAAATTATGTTCTACACACACTGGGACTATGGGAGAGTTTCTGGGCCACAGGTCGCACATGATGAAATTTCAACTCCAGTTTACATCTGTTCGTACTAGTAGCAGGTTAAGCTATTGTTTGCTCAGGTCCTGTTAGTCTCGAAAGGGTTATATAGTCCTCGTAACCAGTGGCGTCGCTAGGCCTTTTTTGGGGGGGGGCTATAGCCCCCCCAAATTCCAAACTTAGCCCCCCCAAAAATAATCAGTAAACCCTACCAAAAAATTGCTGTTAGCAACCTAAAATTCTGTAGCAATATATAAAAAAATTTCAATATCAAACAGTAAAATTTTGAAGAAAAAAACAGATGGAAACAAGTAAAATGTTTCATGTTCTTTCGAAGGGAGTCCCAATAGTATGGACTAAAAGCTAACCAAAACTAAAAATAAACCTAAGACGAGTGAAAATCCTGGCGCAGCAGTAAGACACGCTACCACTGTGGGGTCGGACATTTCTGATTTTTTGTTTAGGGTCTTTGAATTTTTTTCTTTTTATTCATGTGCTAATTAAATAGATAACGATGTGGCTACTATTAAGTCCCAGCCCTTGGGCCATCTTTTTTATATTAAGTTCTTATAATAACTTTAAAATAGTTTGCCCAGATTTAGCCCCCCCAAATTTCAAACCCTAGCGACGCTACTGCTTGTAACTTTTAAAAGGTTGTTATCATGGCTTAACAGACCGCTATTACAGTTTTTTATTGTTTTATAGTTTATTTTGACACGTTATCTCCCAAATGTAATTAATGTAATGATAAAATGTTTTCGGGGAATGGAATTGTGGTCGAAAAGCCGAGATAAGTAAATTTTTGAAATTGATTACCAGTAAAATAATTTATTTCAACGGAAAACGGTAATGGAACGTTGTTTTTTCTTAAGCATGCATTTAAGTTTCAATTAAAAAGAAAAATTAATATCTGATCCTTCAGACAAGTGATAACCTCAGTCTTATCGATACTTTTTAGGTCTTGATTCTAATCAAGACATTTTTGATTAATATCTGTTCCTTCAGTCTTCATTTTAATTAAGAATGTTAAGAAACTGTTTAACATTTTCAAAATCTGCACTAAGCTGAAACAAATATATATAGGGGACCATAACTTTCGCTCAATCAGACATTTATTTATTATGATACTTCAAAAAAACGTAAATCAATAAAAGTTTGTATTCTTATTGTAATTAACATCATACAATTTTTTACAATCATTCATTGAAACGCGAGGCGCCCCCTAAAAATTCAAGAAATAGGACCAAATTGACAATTTTACAAAATTTTTAAAAATGCTGATTATGTCCGTTTATCATTTAGCTCAAAATTGTCATAAGCCCAATATGAAATTCGGATATCCTTAAAACTTCATAAAGACGATCCGAGATTTTCAATTTCACACTTTTTTTGTAGCATAAACTAACGTCTGTTTGATATGAAGCTTAAAACCTTAAACAAAATATAGTCAGGGCTACCCTAAAAGTTCACCAAGATGATCCAAGATTGTTAATACGCCTAAAAAGTGCCATCTTCAAAATATGTAGCCGGGGAAAAGAGAGCGTGATCGAGTGGGCTATGCTAGTGGTTGGAAGTCGCGGGGGTTGGGACAGTGATAACGAAGTTGAGATGGATTGGAAATAATGATGGGCGACCTGCGGCACCGTATCTCTCCCTATGTACCTCGCGCACGCCCCTACCCTTCGGTAGGCGATTGCTAAGTGCTGCCGCGGAGCGCCATTTTATTTGTATGAGAACTAGCTTCTATTTTGAAGATAGAGGGAGCGCCTTTTACAATTTAGTCCAGTACGACCCTACCTAACCGCTGAGGATGCTGAGAGGACTATGTTGCCGTAGGTGGGGGTACACAGGCAACGCTATAGGTGTGGGGGTTTCTACTCCATTCCTCTCTCCTTCAAGGTTGGGACTCCAGGCATAGCCAACTCCATCACGCACTCGACAACGCAAAACAACTCGCGCCAGCGTGGGAAATAAGGCGGTGACACAGGGCAAATGACCAGTTTAAAAATTCCCTGGTCCAGTTCAAAAATTAAATCGGAGGGGGGTCAGTGGTCCACGAGACTACTAAGAAAGTTCAAGGGTAATCAGACTCCACACATTAAAATTCTCATATTTTAATTATCCAATTCTTTAGTTTAGCAGACGACGTGCTCTGGTCAATGGTAACGGACCAGTTTATTTTTTCCAAGTCAGGAAAGTCACTGGCCTAATGTCCAGTTTAAAAAATGCTTATTTGGTCACGGACCAGAAAACTCACGTAAACGCGACGCGAATGACGAAAACTACGTATTTTCCGACTGCCGAGAGGCGAAATAGCCCGGCCTCCTTTTACGTCCCCCCTTGTATTTTGAAAGTGGGACTGGGACTATGGGGCGCGAATACTTATTCATCTAATACCTTCTCTCTAGTAAACTAGATATCGCTTCTTGGTAAAACTTTATATAACTAAAACCATGAGTTTATAACATATGTTCCAAAACAAGCTTCATACAACTTTTCGAAAACAAATTTCCCTGAGATTTCCAGGCTTTTCCCCATATACTTCCCTGAGTTTTCCATGTTTTTCCCGTATATGGAGTATCCCATGGAGCAAATGTTAACAAAGGAGGGAAGGGGAAAATAGGACTATTACATAATCAAAGGATATCCCTGTATCTCTAATAAAACCAGAGTTACGAGCTTCCAAAATTTAGTGTAATGTTAATCCTATGGAGGAGGCAAAGTACCTACAAGTACCCGGGGCAAGTACCTACAAGCACCCGGGGCAAGTACCAACAAGCACCCGGGTCAAGTACCTACAAGCACCCGGGTCAAGTACCTACAAGCACGCGGATCAAGTACCTACAATCACCCGGAGCAAGTAGCTACAATCACCCGGAGCAAGTACCTACAAGCACCTGGGGCAAGTACCTACAAGCACCCGGGGTAAGTACCTACAAGCACCCGGGGTAAGCACCCAGGAGCACCCGGGGCAAGTACCTGCAAGCACCCGGGGCAAGTACCTGCAAGCACCCGGGGCAAGTACCTGCAAGCACCCAGAGGCACCCGTGGAAAGTAACCACAAGTAACCACAAGCACCCACAAGTACCTAAAAGTACCTTCAAGCACCCACAAGTAACCACAAGCACCCAGAAGTACCTACAAGTACCTTCAAGCACCCACAAGTAACCACAAGCACCCACAAGTACCTACAAGAACCTACAAGCACCCACAAGTACCTACAAGTACCTTCAATCACCCACAAGTAACCACAAGCACCCACAAGTACCTACAAGTACCTACAAGTACCCAGAAGCACCTACAAGTATCCGCAAGCACCTACAAGCACCCACAAGTACCTACAAACACCCACAAGTACCTACAAACACCCACAAGTACCCGGGGCAAGTACCCACAAGTACCTTCAAGCACCCACTAGAACCCACAAGTACCCACAAGAACCCACAAGTACCCACAAGAACCCACAAGCACCCACAAGAACTCACAAGTACCTTCAAGCACCCACAAGTACCCACAAGTACCTACAAGCACCCATAAGCACCCACAAGTACCTACAAGTACCTACAAGCACCCACAAGTACCTACAAGTACCTACAAGCACCCACAAGTACCTACAAGTACCCACAAGCACGCACAAGTACCCACAAGCACGCACAAGTACCCACAAGAACCCAAAAGTACCTACAAGTACCCACAAGTACCTACAAGTACCCAAAAGTACCTACAAGTACCCAAAAGTACCTACAAGTACCCACAAGTACCCACAAGTGCCTACAAGTACCCACAAGTACGCACAAGTACCCCCAAGTACCTACAAGTACCCACAAGTACCTACAAGTACCCACAAGTACCCACAAGTACCCACAAGTACCCACAAGTACCCGCAAGTACCCGCAAGTACCCACAAGTACCCGCAAATAGCCACAAGTACCCATAAGTACCTACAAGCACCCACAAGTACCTACAAGCACCCACAAGTACCTACAAGCACCCACAAGTACCTACAAGCACCCACAAGTACCTACAAGCACCCACAAGTACCTACAAGCACCCACAAGTACCCAAAAGCACCCACAAGTACCCACAAGCGCCTACAAGTACCCACAAGTACCTACAAGTACTCACAAGTACCTACAAGTACCTACAAGTACCCACAAGTACCTACAAGTACCCACAAGTACCTACAAGCACCCATAAGTACCTACAAGCACCCATAAGTACCTACAAGTACCTACAAGTACCCACAAGTACCTACAAGTACCCACAAGTACCTACAAGTACCCACAAGTACCTACAAGTACCCACAAGTACCTACAAGCACCCATAAGTACCTACAAGCACCCATAAGTACCTACAAGCACCCACAAGTACCCACAAGTACCCACAAGAACCCACAAGTACCTACAAGTACCTACAAGCACCCACAAGAACCCACAAGTACCTACAAGTACCCACAAGAACCCACAAGTACCCACAACAACCCACAAGTACCCACAAGAACCCACAAGTACCTACAAGCACCCACAAGTACCTACAAGCACCCACAAGTACCTACAAGCACCCACAAGTACCCACAAGCACCCACAAGTACCCACAAGAACCCACAAGTACACAAAGAACCCACAAGTACACACAAGAACCCACAAGTACCCACAAGAACCCACAAGCACCTACAAGTACCTACAAGCACCCACAAGAACCCACAAGTACCAACAAGTACCCACAAGAACCCACAGGTACCCACAAGAACCCACAAGTACCCACAACAACCCACAAGTACCCACAAGAATCCACAAGTACCTACAAGCACCCACAAGTACCTACAAGCACCCACAAGTACCTACAAGCACCCACAAGCACCCACAAGTACCCACAAGTACCTACAAGCACCCACAAGTACCCACAAGCACCCACAAGCACCCACAAGTACCCACAAGTACCCACAAGCACCCACAAGCACCCACAAGCACCCACAAGTACCCACAAGTACCTACAAGCACCCACAAGTACCTACAAGCACCCACAAGTACCCACAAGCACCCACAAGCACCCACAAGTACCCACAAGTACCTACAAGCACCCACAAGTACCCACAAGAACCCACAAGTACCAACAAGTACCCACAAGAACCCACAGGTACCCACAAGAACCCACAAGTACCCACAACAACCCACAAGTACCCACAAGAATCCACAAGTACCTACAAGCACCCACAAGAACCCACAAGTACCAACAAGTACCCACAAGAACCCACAGGTACCCACAAGAACCCACAAGTACCCACAACAACCCACAAGTACCCACAAGAATCCACAAGTACCTACAAGCACCCACAAGTACCTACAAGCACCCACAAGTACCTACAAGCACCCACAAGTACCCACAAGTACCTACAAGCACCCACAAGTACCCACAAGCACCCACAAGTACCCACAAGCACCCACAAGTACCCACAAGTACCTAAAAGCACCCACAAGTACCCACAAGAACCCGGGCAAAGCACCTACAAGAGCTCAAACGCAATGTTTTTCTTGCTTAAAATCCCTCTAAAGGCGTGAATCACGACAAAAACGCCGTAAGTCCAATATAAAAAATTAATAAAAACTGTCATTGTAGACAAAGACGGGAAAGTGTAAAAGATAAGTGTAGAAAATGAATTGCCTGAAGTAACAGATATTAAAATTTTCACTTTTGAAGACATGATCATAAAACATCGATTATTTGAAAAAATTCTTATCTTAGTTTTTTTCACCAAAATTAGTCAAAATATTTTGTCATGAAACATGAGCATCATTTTAAAAGTAGTACGCGTGAACATTTTATTTTATATCAAAAATTTACAATTAGTTTTGAGTATTCGGTCCCTTAAGGAGAATTAAATAGTCAGAAAATGGTTGAACAAAAACTGTGTGAAATCTTGAAAAATCGTAGTCGTTAATTTGAAAGTTTTAAAAATATCAAATTTAACGTGATGTATAGCTCCCAAAATATCTTTTGAACATTAATAACTACATCACAGTCAAACGGCCTTTGTAATTTTTTGCTTGGCAATATTTCCAATTATAAAATATAAAAATTGGAGTATTTGAACTAAAACCTAGTATCATGCCAGTATCCCTCAAAAACTTGAAGATACCATTTTTTCTGGACTACTATTTAGAGCAAAATACTTGTGTAAATAATGTAGAAAAATATTTTGAGTTTAATGAAAATTTAGTGAAAAAACTAAGATAAGAATTTTTTCAAATAATCGATGTTTTATGATCATGTCTTCAAAAGTGAAAATTTTAATATCTGTTACTTCAGGCAATTCATTTTCTACACTTATCTTTTACACTTTCCCGTCTTTGTCTACAATGACAGTTTTTATTAATATCTGTCACTTCAGTCTTAATATTAATTCAAATTGTTCAGAAACCTTAGGAGAGTAAAAGTATTAGGGCATTGTGCATATATTAGTTAACTCGTTTGAACTAACCAACCATCTATTATAAAACTGTCATTCCTGACTGCTTGACTTGACAATGAACGTCCGGTCAAACTCAAATTGCTTTCCCGTCATTTTCACATGCAAATACAAAGGAAGCTGTTCGTCGGTAATCTAGCTTAATTACCAGTCGTCGGTAATCTAGCTAAATTACCAGTCGTCGGTAATCTAGCTTATTTACCCGTCGTCGCTAATCTAGCTTAATTACCAGTCGTCGGTAATCTAGCTTAATTACCAGTCGTCGCCAATCTAGATTAATTACCTGTCGTAGGTAATCTAGCTTAATTACCAGTCGTCGGTAATCTAGCTAAATTACCAGTCGTCGGTAATCTAGCTAAATTACCAGTCGTCGGTAATCTAGCTTAATTACCAGTCGTCGGTAATCTAGCTAAATTACCAGTCGTCGGTAATCTAGCTTAATTACCAGCCGTCTTTAATATAGCTTAATTACCAGCCGTCTTTAATATAGCTTAATTACCAGCCGTCGGTAATATATCTTAATAACCAGCCGTCGGTAATCTAGCTTAATTACCAGTCGTCGGTAATCTAGCTTAATTACCAGTCGTCGGTAATCTAGCTAAATTACCAGTCGTCGGTAATCTACCTTAATTACCAGCCGTCTTTATTATAGCTTAATTACCAGTCGTCGGTAATCTAGCTAAATTACCAGTCGTCGCTAATCTAGCTTAATTACCAGTCGTCGGTAATCTAGCTTAATTACCAGTCGTCGGTAATCTAGCTTAATTACCAACGTCGCCAATCTAGATTAATTACCTGTCGTAGGTAATCTAGCTTAATTACCAGTCGTCGGTAATCTAGCTTAATTACCAGTCGTCGGTAATCTAGCTTAATTACCAGTCGTCGGTAATCTAGCTTTATTACCAGTCGTCGGTAATCTAGCTAAATTACCAGTCGTCGCTAATCTAGCTTAATTACCAGTCGTCGGTAATCTAGCTTAATTACCAGTCGTCGCTGATCTAGCTTAATTACCAGTCGTAGGTAATCTAGCTTAATTACCTGTCGTAGGTAATCTAGCTTAATTTCCAGTCGTAGGTAATCTTGTTAAATCACCTTTGTTGTTACTGTCTCTAAGGCAGTTGGTAACTTAATATATATGTGTGGGGTCCTTTTCCAACTTAACTTGTTAGCTAACACAAGCTTAGGTTCTCTTGTTTTTTGGACCAAATAGCCTTAACCGTGCTAACATCATAAACTGACTCTTATCCATGCTAAAGTATCGCAGATTGGAATGGTTTTGAAAATGTGAAATTAAACATACTTTAACTTAAATCTAATTAATGAAAATTGGAAAGCACAAAATCTAAATACCAGGCTTTCGTTTAAAACCGTTTTCAAGTCAAACAACCGAATAGTTATTGAATTACGGCTGCCACAAAATGGTTATTTGTAAAATATTTTCCCATGTTATTTCTATGGGAAAATTTTATGTTTTTCATCAAAATATCGTAAAAGTTTTATGGAAATGAAAACCACCCTTAGCAACTTTATTTTTTATAAAATAAACTATTAAATGAATCTTTATGAAATTTTAACCACATATTTAGGGTCCGAATTGTAGTTCTGTGGAATTTTTTCAAAACAGTTAATACAAAACAAAAAAAGTTATATCCAATCAAAAAACCATCCTTATACATTAAAGTCAGTATGAGGTCTTATCTAAGAGAGCTACCGCTCTCCTAGAATTAGGGCTAAAATGCGTGTCTCTAACAGTGGTAAAACGCCGTAATTCGAATACCCAAAACAACGTAAGTCATAGTATGTGTTAATAATGATAAAAATCGATACTTAAACTTAATTGATCTTAATGAAACTAAGAAAAGGCACATCTATGGACTGTTATCTTTCATTTAAGATGGTTCCCAAACGTAACGAATGATTAGTTTTCTTTATACACGATCCCAATTAAGGTCATTTTTCAAAAAAATCCCATGTTATGTCTATGGAAGAATATTGTATCTTTCACCAAATGTCTGATTAATTTTATGGATTCTAAAACCACCCTTAACAACTTTTTTCTTTATAGAACTAACTATTAGTTGGATCTCTTTGAAATTTTAACCACATATTTAGGGCCCAAATTTTAGTTCACTGGCAAAATTTCAAAGCAGCAAACACAATACGAAAAAAGTTATGGCCAATCAGAGAACCCTCCTTTAGCATTAGAGGCAGTATCAAGTCTTATCTAAGAGAGCGACCGCTCTCCTAGAATAAAGCGATGTTCCCGAGCCGGGTCCCGTTATTTAAACTATTAAATTTGAGTCCGAGCTGAGCTCAAACTTATTATAAGGATGAGCCCGAGCCTGAGCTGAGACCCGTTATTTAAATAATCAAATTTGAGCCTGAGTTGAGATTTCCTTAGAAAGTGAAAATTTCGTGAGCCCGAGCCAGACTACTTTTTATATTCAAGAGGTGGGGGTTACTGGTCCTTGGGACCACTTTATCAATTGCAAATCTACAGAACCAAAGCAGGGACCAGTCCAGAGACCAGTTTATTATTTGAGAGTGTCTATTCTCACCCTCGGGTGGAAATAGCCTACGCGCTATTCTCACCCCCCTCCCGGGTGAAAATAGTCTGTCTGACTACTATTCCTACCCTACCACGTGACCGCACTTCCGCGTGACGCCATGCGGCCAAGAATATTTTGGTCATTCCTTTTACTAATTAAGCAAAATGTTCATAAACATCCCCTCCATAGAATTAACATTACACTAAACTTTGGAGGCTCATAACTCTGGTTATTTTAGAGATACGGGGATGTCCTTTGATTATGTAATAGTCATATTTGCCCCCCCCCTCCTTCGTTAACATTTGCTCCGTAGGATACTCTATATACGGGAAAAACATGGAAAATTCAGGGAAGTATAGGGTAACAACCTGGAAATCTCAGGGAAATTTGTTTTCCAATAGTTGTATGAACCCTGTAACAATGAGCAAAAATATAGATGATATGACGTTGATATACACTGGGTCATTACTCTATTGGCATCATCAAAAAAAGTGTTTTCAACTCACTGCAAACCAGAACCATGGATAAAGAATGCGCGTGCGGAATTTTTTTTCACGCTATAGGATCGGCAACTCCCTATATCCCATGACAGCTTATTCTGTATATACTCTGTTACAACATTGGTTGTCAGAATGCGTAAAGCTAGGTTTCTATGTAACCTAGCCTTGCGCGTGCTGTCAAGAGACAAAAAACTTCAGGATCTTCAGGATTTAAAATCGTTTAAAATATTTTGAAGTTTTTTGTCTCTTGTCAGCACGCGCAAGGCTAGGTTACATAGAGACCTAGGTTTGCGCGTGCTGACAACCGATGTTGTAACAGAGTATATACAGAATAAGCTGTCGCTCGAGATAGGGAGTTACCTATCCTGTAGAGTGAAAATAAATTTCCTCACGCGCATTCTTTACCCATGCCAGAACAGTGAAACATCCAATAACTTTACATGTGTACATACGGATCTTTTTATGTTGCAACGGTCTACCCCGGGGAAAATTAAACTGGCCGGTCGTGAAAAAGGGGGATTTCCGTTACAGGACGTTAGGTAGCCCTAATTTAATTAAGGGGGACCTCGTGACAACGTTAAGTCTTAAAAACGGGAATTGTAAAGATAGGCCTAATTAATTAACTTCCTCACGTTGGAATTCAATAAAAGAAATTATTCATACCTTCTGCTCATGTTGAAATCGACAAAAATTTTAATAACTTTAAATTTTACAAAAAACGTCGCGAACTTTCCCGAAGGACGACGGCGCGAACAACAAAACTATCGCGGGATGTGGGAAGCAGGGCTTCTCCCGAGGGGCGACTGCCGGCGACTTGACAGGAACAGAAAGAGAGAGAGAGCCGTGGGTCTTACACGCTCTTATATACAAAATAATAAGGGGGGGTAAAGAGAAGGAAGTGACGTAGACGACGAAAGGAGCGGACATATTCCGGAGAATATGTCTGTCCCTTGCGTCGTCTGCAACGGTTTCTGGGCGAAACCGCTGCAAACGCCCCCTCGAAAAAAAAGAGAATTAGAATAGAAAAAAGTTAAAGGGGGAAGATAATGAAAAGGGTTTACGAAACCCGTATAACGAAAAATGGTTTTTTTTTTTTTTTTTTTTTTCATTAAACACAAAATTATTAATTTTTTTTTTTTCTTTTCAGTTCATTTTAATTTTAATACGCAACGCGCGTGTTGTATATACCAAGTTGGCGATCTTTTTGCACGAATTTTCTTGGGCATAGAGATGATCTGTGCATTCCCTCAGCGTTACAGGCGACGCATTTATAGTGAGGGGGAGGTCTTGTAATGACGGGGAATCCTTGGGGAGTAACGGGGTACAACCGGACCAGATCGCCTTGTGAGATGTTATCCCAGGTAACTGGGTATAGTTCCCTGTTTCGGGGTGGGGCGCGTTGATACGGCTGTTCTTGGAGGAATAATTTAGCGTAATCATCAAGTTCATAAAGGTTTTCTTGGGGGATGGGTATTGGTCCATAGTCCAAGAAGTTGGTCTCTAACTGGGAGACAGTGGGTCGATGAGTTGTGTGGGGGACTGGGACAACAGCGGCTTGACCGATGGGGTGAACCGGGATAATGGCGGCGGCTTCGGGTTCGGTGGTTTCTTCGGGGTGAATGTTTCCTCCGGTAACCATTGGTTCATTTTGTTCCTCTTCATCAACGGTTTCATCGGTGACGATGGGGCCGGTTGGGGGCTCGGCAAGGATTTCCTCTTGGGGGTCAACTGTGGCGGCCGGGAGCTCTGGGGAATTTCTTCCTTCATCGGTGGCGGGGGTGGTCTGACGTTCCCTGACTGTTCCAGCGGCGATGGGTAGGAATTCCCGAGGGAGGTTTCCGGTTTCGGCGGCTTCGATCGAGTTGGCTATTCTGACTTCTATGGGGATTTCGTCCATCTCGTCTTCCTCCAGAATTTCCACTTCGTTGGTTCCGGCTTCTAGGTCCGGTCTCTCTTCAGGCTCCGGATGTAAGATTACTACGTCCTGAAGTTGAGGTCTGGAATCTCTAGGGGCGTGGTCGTGTGTCGAAATTTCTTGGGAAAAACCCATGGCAGCCGGTAGCGACACTATCTCGAAGTCTCTCGTTAGGGGGTCCAAGAGGAAGTCTTCGGGTGCTACCGTGTCTAATTTTTTCTGGTCATCCTGGGTCCCGTGGCCCAATATAATGGTTTTTTCGTGCTAGCTCTAAAAATCAAACTATCATTAGAAATGAGAACAAAATAATGAATAAATTCCCAAGGGAAGAAGTTATTGAATGTGTAAGGATTTGCGATATTAGACGGCCGTTAGCACGGTGCGTCTGGGGTGAGCTAACCGGACTCTTTCCCAAGGAGGTTTGGCTATTGGTACTCGTTTGAAGTTAAAGTCTTCTGGTACTAAATCGACGATTCCTTTTTCTTGTAAATATTGGGATATCTCGTTTCGCGAGCGTAGCATGCGGCTCTTGGGCCCTGGTGGATAATAGTATACGTCCATATCTACTTTGCCAGGTTGGACAGTGTGGCGATAGCATAACTCGCGAACCCAACCTTTCTTGAATGGTTTCTCGTAATTTGTCGGAATCTGTTCCTGAGTAGAAGACGGTATGGGAGGGTTTACTTCTCCGCTACTGGGGGATTCGGAAAGTTCATCTACGGGAACTAAATGTTCGTGAGTTAAGGGGATGATTGGTTCAGGACTTGTTTCTCGATGATGTGGTTCTCCTTCCGGACTTGTCGATAGTGAATGAAGTTTTGGAGCCTTTCTCTTTGGTCTTGTCGAAGAACTCCCTGTTGTTGGAATTCTGGCTCGTTTTCTCCTTTTTTCTCTATCGGCTACTCGGTCTATTTCGTCTGAGGATGAACTTAGTTGATCTGGTTGTTGGGTTTGCGGCCGTCTTTCTCTTCTTTGAATAGGTGGATTTTGAATAATTAAGGGTTCTTTTGTAGTGGTACTACTTGATGACTTTCTTAATTGTTTCTTCTTTCGTCCTATGGAAGAAGATGTGGTCGTTGGGTGACTTCTCTTTCGGAGATCGGGGATCTCAGGTTCGTCACTGGAGAGGCTGCTACTTGATAATTTTCTAACTGGTCGTCTTTTAGGTCCAGGAGCGGCGGATGAGGTAGTCGGATGACCCCGTTTTTCCGGTTCCGGTTCGGACATTCTATCGTCATCAGTAGAAGTGCTCAGTTTTCGCAGCGTTTTTCTTCTAGGTCTGATTCCTTCTGTTGTCGTTGTTGTGGGGTGATCTCTTTTCGGTCTTTCGACTATCGGAATTGAAGGGGGATTCACTTGAATTGTCGCTGGAGGAGTTAGAGGTCCTTGAGGCAATGGCTCGGTTTCTGGATGCGTCTCTCCTTGATTGACAATGGGTTCCCGTGACTCTGATTCCGGTTGGATTTCTTCTGGTTGACGTATTTCTGGTTCTTGAGTCTTCTTTTTCGGTATTCTGTCAACAAATCGGAATGGGCCTATCATTTCTTCTACTTCCTCAAAAGACTCTGAGGAAGGTTTAGGTCTCTCTTCTAGTACTTCTGGGGGTGGTGTTCTTTCTGGAGTCGGAGCTCTTGATCTCGGTGGAGGAATAATTTCTTTTGGCTGAGTAGTTTCATCTTCCGGGATATTCTCCTCAGGGATGTTTTCGACCTGTTCGATTATTTCTTCTCTGGGAGTTTCCGAGTCTTCATTCTCCTCCAGGGGAACTTCTGAAGTTTGGTAAAGTTTGAGTTGAGCTATGTTTATGGGACCTGTTTTCTGTCCAGAGATCATGTCTTCGAGGATGTACACAAGGGGACTTCTTTTTTCCACGATCTTGAAAGGTCCAGTCCATTTCGGGCACAGTTTTCCCATTCGTCCAAGATTGGCGTTAGATAGGGGATGAGTTAACTTCCATACTATCATTCCAACATCGAATTCGAGATCTTCTCTCCTTAAATCGTAGTATTTTTTCTGTTTGGCTTGAGCCAATTTTGAAAAGTTCTTTGTTAGTTTCCATTGGTCTTTGAGGATTTTTAGTGTCTCGGATCGGTCTTCAAATTCTTCCAAGGGCATACCGATGTCAATGTCCCATGGGAGTCTTGGTTCTCTTCCCATATTGAGGTAGAATGGAGATCTTCTGGTTGTCTCGTGTGGAGCTGAATTTATCGCGAAGGCGAGAGCGTTCAACGTTTCGTCCCACGTTCGGTGATTGTTCTCCACGTAAATTGAAATTGTTTCTCCAAGAACGCGATTAACTCTCTCTGTGATGTTTGACTGTGGATGATAGGGAGAAGTGTGGATGGGTCCAATGTTGAATAACTTGCAGGTATCGTGCCACAGAGAAGAAACGAACTGAGTTCCTCTATCGCTTAGGATCTGTTTTGGTGCTCCCCATCGGCAAACAAAGTTCTTTAGGGCTAGGGCGCAAGCATCCGCTGTTATTCTTTTCAGAGGTACTAATTCGACGAACTTGGTCATGTAGTCTGTGAATACGAGTAGGAATTTGTATCCTCTTCGGCTAACGGGAAATGGTCCCATGATGTCTACTCCTATCTTGTCGAAGGGTCCAGTCGGGACTGTGGATATCATAAGCCCGGGAGTTCTCCTGTTGCTTATCTTGTATTGCTGGCAGAGGACGCACTCCTTGACATATTGTCGGACGTCTTTGTCCAGATCGGGCCACCAATATCTATGTCCTACTTTTTCTCTTGTCTTATAATTTCCTCGGTGGGCGGAAAGTGGATGATCATGGAGAAGTCTCATGGTTTCTCTTCTGAGCGATTTTGGTAGATAGATTCTTGCTGGACGTGTTCCAGACGCTTTTCTGTATATCAAGTTGTTGACCATCTCGAAATCTGGGTGTTCTGGCGGGTTTTCTTGTCGTAATAATTCAATGATTTCGCGAATAACTGGGTCTTCTCCTTGGGCGGTAATGATGTCATCGGTCGAAGATGTGAAAGTTCGCGTGTGGAAATGGAGGAAGAATGTACGCACGATGAGAGTGATCCGAGGGGACATTCGAGTTTTCTGATGACAGTTCTTGATTTTCCTCTTCAACGTTGGAGGCGACTGACATAGCAAACAGTCCTAGTGGGGCTCTTGAAAGGGCGTCGGCGACAATATTTTCGACTCCTTTCTTGTGTTGGACCTTGAAGTCGAAGGTTTGGAGATACATGGCCCATCTGACGAGTTTAGAGTTCGGCTCCTTGAGTCCGAATAGCCATTGTAGTGCTTTATGGTCGGTTACGACGGTGAAAGGTCTACTTTCCAGGTACGGGCGGAAATGTCCTATGGCCCAGTATATCGCGAGACATTCCTTCTCGGATGTGCTGTAATTTGCTTCGGCATTTCTTAGGTTTCTGCTGGCATAGGCGATTGGAACTTCAATTCCGTCTTGGATCTGTGATAGCATTGCTCCTAGGCCCGCGTCTGAGGCGTCCGTAGTTAGGATACTTGGCGCATCTGGCTTGTAGGCTGCTAGAGGCGGGGAACTGCAGATGGCTTCCTTGATTTTCTGGAATGCTTCCTCTTGAGCGGGACCCCATTCGAACTTGACTCCTTTCTTCTTCAGCTGGTTTAGAGGAGTGGCTATCTTCGAATAGTGTGGTATAAATCGGTGGTGCCATCCAGCCATTCCAAGGAATCGTTGAAGTTGTTTTAACGTCTTCGGCTTCGGATAGTCCTTGATGGCTTCCACTTTGGACGGATCGATGTAGATTCCGGTTTCGTTGATGACGTGTCCCAGGACTACTGCTTCTGACTGGGCAAATCTGCATTTCTTCAATTGAAGAGTGAGGCCTGCGTTTTTCAATTTGGTCATGACGTATTCCAAAGCGTTCTTCTGCTCCTTCCAAGTTTCGGATGCGATCAGGATGTCATCTAAGTATACGACGATAGAGAAATTTTCTCCATCTCGGAATACCTCATCCATCAGACGCTGGAATGTGCTTGGGGCATTGCAAAGTCCAAACGGGAGAACGTTGAATTCATATTTTCCGGCGTGAGTGATGAAGGCGGTCTTTGGTGAACTTCCTGGCTCCATTTCGACTTGCCAGTAGCCTGATTTTAGATCCAACGCTGTGATGTATTTGGGTTTCCCCAACTTACTTAAGGTTTCGTCGATACGAGGAATAGGGTAAGGATCCTTGGCGGTTATAGCGTTCAGTTCCCGAACGTCGATGCAGAAGCGGTACTTCTTTCTTCCTGTTCCGGATCCGTCGTCTTGTTCCAGGATTACGACTGGTGAGGCCCATGGTGACGTGGAGGGTTTTATGATGCCATCTTTTAGCATATCGTAGATGTTTTGTTCGATGATTTTCTTCTTTTCGTCGCTAACGCGGTATGCTCTTTTATGTATAGGCTTAGCGTTACCTGTGTGTATTTCATGGACTACCAGACTGGTCTTCCTAACTTGTCGCTGAATAGTTCAGGAAATCTGAGAAGGAGTTCCTTCAACTCTCTCTTCTGCTTGTACGAGAGAGAGGTTGAATCAACTGCTTCGTTGACGTTATTGACCATTTGAGGTGACGGGGGCAATTTGTCCTCTGACACCTCTAATAGTTTAAGTGTTAGTCCATTTATAGAGCATGTTAAAGTTCCAAAATCGATAATAGTATTCCAATCTTCTAGGAAATCTTGGCCTAATATTGCGTCACATAGGAGTGAAGGGACAATATGAAACTCTTGACTAAAATTCCTAATGATGTCTTGTTCAAATTTTATTTCAAAGTCTAATACTGTTGATCCTTTAGTAAAAGAGTACTGTCCGTTCCCCATGACTATGCATTCTGATCTTTCTGACTTAGGTTCTAGTTTATTTTCTCCCCTAAATCTTTGTATGGCCCTCCATTGGTCTAGGCTTATCATGGATACTTCAGCACCATTATCGATTCTTGTATGTAGGATTGTGTGTTCAAATTTTATTTTTATTAAATGAGGGTTCCTCTTTGGGAGTCCTCTTCTTTGAATTGTGGCCAAGTGAAGTGGCGTGGTCACAATTCGGTCTTCTTTTTGATGGACTATTGAGTCGCGGGAGGGAAACGTCCTCTGATATTCCCCCCCGAGTTGGAGTTTCCCGGAAACTGACCTCGATTTCTTTCCATTCTGGCTGACGGACACTCGGTTGCGTAGTGACCTAAGCCACCGCAGTTGAAACAGGTTATTTGTCGTGCTCCTTGGTTGTTTACCGGAGGGTTTGTCCTCCGGGTTCTGGTCCTGTTGACGTCTGGGAATTGGTGGAAGGGCTAGCTGTCGAGGTTCACGTTCCCTTGGTTCACTAGTTTGATTTCTCGATTCAAAGACTCGTGTTCGGCGAGGATATTCGTCTCGTTGTTGGTTTTGTTGTCTTGGTTGATTTCTTGTTTCGGGGTTGGATTGCCTCGTTTGGGGATTGGGTCTCGGGAAAGGAGTTCTATAATCTGGAGCTGGATAGCTTTGAGGAATATACTGGACAGGAAAAGGATTTTGGGATCCTTCCGGAAGAGGGAGGGTAGTGTTCCCATGAGGGATGTACCGCTCAAAGTTTGTGTCCGTGTTTGCGTAATATGGTCCTATTTGCGGGATATACCCTTGGGGAGTTGTTACTGGCGTATAAACTGCTGTTGGGGGAGCTACCTGCTGTATAACTGGTTGTGGAGACATTATCTGGGGTTGGGGTATCACTTGCGACTGTGAGACTACATGAGGTTGTATCTGATATACTGGCTGTTCTCTGATTATTATGGGTTCCTGATATGTCTTGACTTGAGTCTCAGGGGTTTGTTGAGCTTTTTCCTCGCTAGGATTTGACTTACTTGGGGGTTGACTAGCTTTGGGTTTATTAAGCCTAAGGTTTGTTCGATTTTTAAACAAGCGTCATGTAAATCCGCGGTAGTGTACAGGGGGATAAACATTAGAAGCCCTTTTAATTCATTTCTTAAATTCCGCTTTATCATTAGAGTAATTCATTATCCGGTATTGGGGGATGTAGATTTTGGTTACCCTTGCAAAATAACCGAAAAATTCGTCTACTGACTCATTGGGTTTCTGTAGCCTATTATTGAGATCTATTCTAACCTTAGCTTCCTCATCCTCAATTTTATAATGTCGTTTCAGTCTCCCTTTAATTCGGGCCATCCCATTCCTTGAGGGAGGGAGCGAAACCAGTATAGGGCATTTTCTCGTAAGAGGAGGGGCATAACATGCATTCTCTCATCCTCGCTAATTTTGTGGAAAGTCGCGTATTCCTCGAACTGTCTGAGAAACTCCGGTACACTTTCGTTTTGCCTGCCGTAAAAAGCTAGTCTATCCGGGGGATCTAAACCTTTTACGCCGCCTTGGCTAGCGATGGCCATATTTGCGAAAGATTGTAAAATAGAGGCTAGAAATGCAGCCTGTTGAGCACCTCCACTACTTGTATTATTCTGTTGGGGTTGAGGATTTGACATTCCTGGGGGCTGACTATAGCCTTGACCAGGAAGGGGTTGTGAAATCCCTTGTGGGATATTAGGTGACTGTCTAGGGGGTCTCTGTGTTTGTCCTACAGATACTGGAGTAGCTATATTCGGTCTAAGAGAGGCATTTGTGTATATCACCGAACTAGTACGTGGAATGGTTCCACAAGGAGGGGTATTAGGTACTGTGATTGGTATAGTAGACATAATTGGGTTATTCATTTGACTAGTTGGGGCCCATTACTCATAAATCTCTTGGCCCTAGTATATGCGTTATCTTGAGCTACTTCTACTCTGGGGTGGGTTGACTAGTTTGTAGGGGTTCAGGTACATTTACCAAGTCAGGGCTACTCCCTCCATACCTATTTTGAATGTTATTTGCCCTATGGGGGTTGTAAACTTGGCTTGTGCGACGGAATAAGGCTAAGTTTCTAGCGCGTTTATTCGATTCGTCCTCAACTGACTTTGGAATTGTTTCATTTGCGAGGGATTTTCTATCCTTTCTTCTTGGGTATTTAAAAATCGGCTTAAATCATAAGTACTATCCCATAAGGGTTCATTATTTGGGTTAGGCGCGTATGCCATATTCGTTTCGGTTAGCCGAGAGGGACGTAGGATATTACTAAACACGAGGTTATGCTTAACTTCTGGCCACGTGTATCCCGAATTTTCCGATTCACGGGAGGAAACCGAAGAGATATCCGAATCCTTGCGTTCGCGATATAATTTTAACTTTGGGCACGATTCGGGATGACTCATTAAAATTTTCAAAATATTTAAATCCAAAAATCTATCTATTCGAAAAATAATTTGGGATATCACAAGATTCTATTCTAAAAATAAATAATACTAATCTAAATAAATACTATAATAATTAATTTCGATGATTGAAATCGATTTGAAAAAATGTGGAAGCACGCCTTCGAATGTTCGAGAAGGAAATTTCCAAGATGGCGGCTATCTAACTCAAACTAGAACTAGCCTGTAACTAACACAATCGGGCCCGACCACCCCGCCGACGAAGAAAAGCGACGGGACGGGAAAACAACAAAAACCGAGGGTTCAAAAAGACGGGCACGGCACCATTTGCAACGGTCTACCCGGGGAAAATTAAACTGGCCGGTCGTGAAAAAGGGGGATTTCCGTTACAGGACGTTAGGTAGCCCTAATTTAATTAAGGGGGACCTCGTGACAACGTTAAGTTTAAAAACGGGAATTGTAAAGATAGGCCTAATTAATTAACTTCCTCACGTTGGAATTCAATAAAAGAAATTATTCATACCTTCTGCTCATGTTGAAATCGACAAAAATTTTAATAACTTTAAATTTTACAAAAAACGTCGCGAACTTTCCCGAAGGACGACGGCGCGAACAACAAAACTATCGCGGGATGTGGGAAGCAGGGCTTCTCGAGGGGCGACTGCCGGCGACTTGACAGGAACAAAAAGAGAGAGAGCCGTGGGTCTTACACGCTCTTATATACAAAATAAAGGGGGGGGTAGAGAGAAGGAAGAAGGAGGTGACGTAGACGACGAAAGGAGCGGACATATTCCGGAGAATATGTCTGTCCTTGCGTCGTCTGCAACGGTTTCTGGGCGAAACGAAACCGCTGCAAGTATTCAAAAGTTCTCCAACATGAACAGTTGCCATGGTTTAATTATAACAGCAATTTTTACCGAAATGACATTAGGGTCCAAAATAATCCTAACGTGGTCTAAAGTTAACC
>JAEQBA010002485.1:0-46173 GCA_019434445.1 Phalangium opilio
TCATAGTTTATTGGAAACAAGAGGCGACAATTTTTCTACCTTCAACGATTAACTTCTTTAAATTAAGCGGTTTTCACCTCTAACAGCATTCCCGGAATTACTTATATAAAAGACAAAGAAATCTACTCCAGAACAAACATTTTTCTTTGGTCAAAAGGGTGCTATATAAAAAATTATAAAACAGATGAGACACGCATCCTAAGGCTTTTTAATTAAGGCAAAAGCCTTAGAAGCCGGTTGAATAAAACCCCAGCCAGCTGGGTATTATAAAAAGAAAACCGAAAGAGTGACAAGTTTTAGCTTGACAAGAAAACTATACCATACGACATACAAAATTAAGATATACGTAACCATGACAACGTTTTAATTAAACAGAAAATAGATACTATATAAAAAACCGCCACCAAAACACGCGCCTTTTAAAATGGCGGGAAAAGAAAAACTAAAACTAACGCGCGTGCGCTCGTGATAGAGAAGAGACACGTGCCATTTCGCGCCAAATATGTCTCGAGACAATGTATAATACAAAGTCTCGAGATCAGGGAAAGGGGGGAGGGGGGGAAATAAGCACGCGCATCTTTATTCTTTTATTTAAATCAAATTACTCCTTACTTATATCACGAGCGCTATATATTTTATAAATAAAAACGAAAATGGCGGGAAACCCCCGTCCCGTCTTTGATCACGTGTGCTTAGTGCTGGAGTAGCCGCGGCACAAAAGGAATCCCAACACGGTATGTATGCAAGTATGTACATAGTACGTAGATCGTTCTTTATATTGCAAATCTAATATTACACTATCATAGAGTAACATTTTTAAAGGAGAAATAAAATGACGTGAGTCATCTGTAATACAAATACGGAAGGGGAAAAAAAGAGGAGATGGCTCCCATAAGCATGCATTCTATGCCCCTGAGTTATGTGTGTGCAGACCCTGATCTTCTCCGCTATGGGGAGAAGCCCCCCATAGACCCTCAAAGGAGAATTTGAAATATTCTACCAATAATATACATATATATTAAAACTACAAAGTTATCGAGTTGAAATAAGGCGAAATATTTATTACAGATGTTGTATTTGTATTCATGGAGGGGTTTATTAACTTCATGCATGGAGTCGGGAGTGGAAAATCGTCTGATTTTTTAAAGCTTTTATTATTAGGTTTGTGCATTGCAGTGGATGAGAGATTTCTTTGCTCATAGGAATATAATAGAGCCAAGGCTTAGCAATACCCCCCCCCCTCTTTAAAATAAATTACGTTTTTTTACTGCATTGGGGGTTTTTACGCCATGGTTACCCCGACCCCAAAAATGTAGCTGGGCATATTATTTATTAATCTCAGAATAATGAAGAATTTTTTGAAAATTCTTTCTGTTTTTTAGTTACGTTCTTAAGGGGGTAGTTTAAATTTAATCAAATTTTGAAGTATCATATATGACGTAATAAGCTCTAATTTCTAATATTTAATATTTGAAATGAAAAAAAATTGTATTTTAAAAATAAATTTTCAAAATACTTCTTGTTATTATTTCAGGACATTTATTAACTTCTAAAATTGAAAATTAATTGATTTCGAGACTAGGGGGGAATATCACTTGAGGGAATTTTGAAGTATCATGAATGACGTAATTACTAATATTTAATATTTGAAATGAAAAAAAGAATTGTATTTCAAAAAAAATTATTAAAATGTTCATAATTCATATTTCAAGGCGTTTATTAACTTCTAAAATTGAAAATTAATTGATTTCGAGAGTAGAGGGGATTATCACTTATAATTCGTGATACATAGTTGGGCTTTTGACTTCTTGAAAGCTGTATGACGTGGTAAGAATGGCCAAAAAAATAAATATATGGAACCCAGACTCTATTGTTCAGGACGCTTGACGTGGGGGTTTTTAGGCGGGAAACTGTAGCGCGTAGGTGCGCGAAGGGTCATTAATATCGCGTATCTTTTTAAGACAGGGGATGAGCTCGGAAGCCCCTCCCCCCTAATTGGGCGGAGACTTACGAGCTAAGAATTAATAAAACGGACCGGGCTTAAATCATAAAACCCAAAAGAATAGGAAATTTTCCCACCTTCATGCAACTCCATAATTTAGCAAATTACTATGACGTCATCATCGAATATTGAGAGCGCGTGCATTGTTTGGCGCGAGCGATTTCGAATTTGGCGGGAAAGTAAAATGGCGCGAGCCTCCTTTCGTATGTCGCGCGCGCGAGAAAAAATTAGATCACGTGCACCGCGTGAACAATCGGATTTGGCACGTGCCAAATATATATTTTAGGCGCGAAAAAAAAAATACAACTTACAAAATTACAAACGGAAGTGCAATAAAAATTAACGAGTTACCTATATTACTAATTTGCAAACAAATTTGGCGTTACGCCCTCATTAAGAACTAATGGGGGGTCAACCACGGGGGAAAGTGCCTCAAAGTCAAACCCAAGTCCAACATCATGATATACAATTTATATTGAAAATTAATGGGTAATAAGCTTCAACAGCGTGGAATACTCGGGATGAAACGAATCAATGGGGTAACGACACCCTCCTGCCTTTGATAGTATTATTCTTTACGGGAAGATAACATCAAGGTGCCGCTATTCTGTTACGGATGGACAATAAAGGTAATAATAAGGGGACAAGCCGACTTCCGGGCGCCTGTTATAACTTACATTAAGGTTGAAAATGAGTTGACAGCGGGGTCAAAGGCAGGGAAGGGGCTTCGTAGGTCATTATATAAAAAGACAGGTGACATTCGAGCCCTCCCACGCGTCAATGGCTATAACATTAACATCATTTTTTAGGCTGAGGTTACAGCTTTGTGGAGGCCAGGAACCGTATAGTTAGTATCTACTGTCGCGGTCCATTTTCAGGGTGAAATAATTTCATATATCCGGATCTATATGTGGGTGTTGAGTTAATGAAATTTAACCGGGAAGGTCACGTGATAAAGTCATTAAATTTGCCAGTCCCGTTTTTTATATTAGAGCAAAAAAGGTCAGAGGTTAAATTAATTAATTGGGGTTAATTAGGCGGGATGTGATTAAACTAAGTAAAGCTCCTACCACGATTCGTTTTAATTATTTAAACGGATTTTTCTATTAATTTAAATTAGAAAAATGACGTCAAGGAAAAAAAATAGGTCAAAAGATCTATTGAATGATTGTTAGCTAAACTTAACAAGGAGGGAGTTGTTCCGGGTGACGTAACTCCTAATTTGATGTCGGGCACCCTTAAAAAAAAAGAAATTGTTCACACCTTGGTTGAGTCAGGAAGGCCAATTTCCAAGCATAAAAAGCGCGGAAAAAGGCGGGAGAAAAAAAAATTGGCGCAAATTCCGCTTGAACGAAACGAATAGAGAAGTTGAACCACGCGCCAAAAATCTCGCGCCTTTTTCCATCATCTTCCCCGGTTGCCATAACAACCATCTTATTTCCTGTGAAGTTCTCGAGATTTCTCTATTCCACGCGCAAAAACACGAGGTCGAACACTTCCTATACATTTTACAAGCGTTACCTATAAGGTTTTATATTAATCCGGGGAGGTGTTCGACCCCTCGCGCGTGCTTAAAAGGTCCGTATAGCTCGTGCGGGATTTTCCAAAATACCAACTTAACTTGGAAGCGTTAAGAAAGGCGGTTTAAATATACTATTTCACGCTTTGATACTATTTATTTAAGTGGAGAAATTTTTCAAGTACCCTATTAGATAGAACGATTTTTTAATGGAACTTTTTCACTAAAGTCTAAGGCTAGAGTGGAAGCGGATAGGATTTTTTTTTTCTTTTTTATTTCCCGCGCTTTTACTTATAGCACGTGCAGATTTCTTTTTTTCATTGAAAAATGACTCAGATCCATTTTAGCGCGAGGATTTGAGACCTTTTTTTAGGAGTTTCGCGCCTTTCTGGATTTATTTTTTTCCCCGGCTAACGTATCACTGGTTTCACTTTCTAGGCTATATGAAGTAGCGGGGATATATAGTAATCCGTGAAATCTGTAAAAATCTAACGCTACATGGGTATTAATACGGTGGGACTTATTTAACGCCAGAATGACCTCTCCCCCTCGGATTTAGGAAATATTGAGGGCTTTTTACTGTAAATTAAACACACAAATTTCAATAGTCAATGTATTACAGATTACAACGGGTAGATTCCAATTTCCCGACTTGACCTTCTATAGGCATCGAGATTAAAATTTCCACTAATTAATTTTCAAAGACAATTAAAATTATTCTCGAAAACGATAAATTATCTTTTAACTAAGCCTTGTTCTTTATTCCACCACCTGATCAATGGGACAATTTTGGGTGGGGGGTCTAAAGAATGGGGAGAGGGAGGTTTCAAATCCCTAATGTAAGGAGAACACGACCCCAAGACTGAAGTATAAGTCCCTGTAGTACTTGGGAACCATTCCCCAAAACGGTGTGGTGTTCGGTGACAGGAAAAGGAATTAAGGTTAGGGTTTTGAGATATACATTCCCTTTTGGTTTAGGAATAAGCAAGCGACAGTCGGTTGGGCAGGAAGGATAGGGGTTCCACTAAACCCAACCATACTTTCTTTCACCAGCCCTTAACTCCTCAAAAATTTTCTAGGTATTATTTCGGTTGTATTTTTTTTCTATAAATTTTGGAGGGAATTCTGGTCCCGGGTTTCTTTTCCATTTAAATACAGATGGGGTTGGGGTTGGGGAGTTCGACTGGGGTTTAAAAGGTTTGCGGGGAAGAAAACCCCTAGGGGGATTTACTCCAATTTCACATTAGGCCGGGACATCTATTTTACAAAGATATCTACTTTCAACTGGAATTTTCAATTTTCTCCTATCTTCATATATATATCTTTCAGTAGAAAAAGACTACTTTCTTGAACCCTATTGTATTCATACGCGTTTGTAGTTTAATTCATATTAATCTTAATTTAAATTAATAGACAATTTAACAATATTTAACTTAAATGATCATTATTGAACACTCCATTTGAGGTTTTATTACCGATTTTCTTAACTATAGTATTTGAGAGCTTGGTTACGTTATATCCCTGTGTTTTGTGGGGGGGGGCTTAAATACTATAATAGAAGCAGCTTTGAAAGGTACACGGCCCAATGGTTTAAACAATTATGGCGTCATAATGGCAGCTCCATCAATACCTGTATGCCAAGAAAGCTGCGGTATAAGATGTGCCATCACGACTTAACCGGATTGATTGGCTAAATTGGCCAACTGTAAACTAACAACCACCAAACCAAAGTGAACAGGGGGTGTCCCCCCTCTTCCCCCCGCCAATTCAGACTTAATTTAATTAAGGGTGTGTTTACATTTAACAAGGAGGGCGGTGAGTAGATGTCTTCAGCTCGAGTTGTTTCGTCAATTCATTAGAAAACCCCTTTTAATCTAATTTTCAACGCAAAATTTAATTCCTTGGGTAAATTTCGCAAAACTATACAGGTTGGGTTCTACCTAAACTAAACTAGACTAAACTAGACCAAGATCTAATCTAAATTGGTTATAAAAGATGTATACATTGTGATGTTTAGCTACGTAAATTAATCTTGGGTGTTTATATCAGTTACAAAGAGACTCGCTTTAAATGAATTTGATTTAAAATATTTCAAGGATTAATTTTTGTTTTTTTTTTGGATAGGGGGGAAAATAACTACATTATAGGAGAAAAAGCCCCAAATTACAAGGGAAAATAGCCCCAAATGTTAAGAGAAAATAGCCCCAAATGTTAAGAGAAAATAGCCCCAAATGTTAAGAGAAAATAGCCCCCAATGTTAAGAGAAAATAGCCCCCAATGTTAAGAGAAAATAGCCCCCAATGTTAAGAGAAAATAGCCCCCAATGTTAAGAGAAAATAGCCCCCAATGTTAAGAGAAAATAGCCCCAAATGTTAAGAGAAAATAGCCCCAAATGTTAAGAGAAAATAGCCCCAAATGTTAAGAGAAGATAGCCTCCAATGTTAAGAGAAAATAGCCCCAAATGTTAAGAGAAGATAGCCCCAATGTTAAGAGAAGATAGCCCCAATGTTAAGAGAAAATAGCCCCCAATGTTAAGAGAAAATAGCCCCCAATGTTAAGAGAAAATAGCCCCAAATGTTAAGAGAAAATAGCCCCCAATGTTAAGAGAAAATAGCCCCCAATGTTAAGAGAAAATAGCCCCCAAATGATAAGAGAAAATAGCCCCCAAATGATAAGAGAAAATAGCCCCCAAATGATAAGAGAAAATAGCCCCCAAATGATAAGAGAAAATAGCCCCCAAATGATAAGAGAAAATAGCCCCCAAATGATAAGAGAAAATAGCCCCGAAATGATAAGAGAAAATAGCCCCGAAATGATAAGAGAATATAGTCCCAAATTACAAGAGAAAATAGCCCCAAATTACAAGAGAAAATAGCCCCAAATTACAAGAGAAAAAAGCCCTAAATTGCAAGAGAAAAAAGCCCTAAATTGCAAGAGAAAAAAGCCCTAAATTGCAAGAGAAAAAAGCCCTAAATTGCAAGAGAAAAAAGCCCTAAATTGCAAGAGAAAAAAGCCCTAAATTGCAAGAGAAAAAAGCCCTAAATTGCAAGAGAAAAAAGCCCTAAATTGCAAGAGAAAAAAGCCCTAAATTGCAAGAGAAAAAAGCCCTAAATTGCAAGAGAAAAAAGCCCTAAATTGCAAGAGAAAAAAAGCCCTAAATTGCAAGAGAAAAAAGCCCTAAATTGCAAGAGAAAAAAGCCCTAAATTGCAAGAGAAAAAAGCCCTAAATTACAAGGGAGAAAAACCGTAAATTACAAGGGAAAAAAGCCCTAAATTACAAGAGAAAAATCATTAAATGACAGAAGGATTAAACTACAACTCTATTAAAAGTATCGTTCTTTCTTAGCCCGCATCTCGGTGGTATAAGGTATGGATATAAATTGTAAAAAGGTAAGAAGCCCCAAAAGAAAGTTATATATATATCGGTTATTTTATTCACGTCTCTCGGTTTTTGGGTTTTCTTGCTTTTCTTAGTTTGTCGGCACACACTCTCACGCATGCAATTGCGATGGCGATTGCCACCGTCGCCGCACTGCTATTGTGTATCTTAGGGAGCCAGGTCCTTCAATAAAGTTGATCCTCAAAATAAGGCATGCCCGCTCCCCCCCCCCCCCCTCCCCCGGCGTCGCCCTCAGAGACTTCCTTATACCTATTTTAAAAAACCTCCATCCAGCCAGCCTTACAACAAGGAGGCAAACCCCCTCCTATTCTTTAGATTTTGGAGCGTCGAGCGAGCCTAACCTTTTTGGCGATGGCTCTCAGAGTACGCAGTTCCGTAGCCTTAAGGCTAAAACCCGACGACGAGCCTGGCCAAGGCCTTAATTCCAAAATATCCTAACTGACAAAAGTAAGTAACTCGAAGTAAATATTATAAAACTATTTCAAACTCTATTAATTCAAAAGACGAGGAAGTTTTTTTTCAAAACGTTATAGACTTCGGAATGAAGTTACTACCTTTTCGCTTTGAATTTGGGTTGTCTAGTATTATAGCTCGGGTGGTACACAGACACACACTATATCCGTATCCTAAAAATCCCCCTTGTCAAATTCTCTCGTCAGCCTCCTTGCTGGAAAGGGCGGGAAAAGTTGGCGGGAATGGAAGGAGAGAGAAGTGTAGAAGGTTTTAAATTATCTATGGATCGAGAAAGAGGGAGAGGGAGAGAAACGCTTCGTTGCCATGGCAACCCTTTTCCTTCTCCACTTACGAATCTTCCTTCCCTTTTGGCGCGCGCGAGATGTAGGCATAAAGCGCGCGCTAAAAGCTCCCGGCGACTCTTCTGGTTGGTGGTGTAGGACTATAGAGGACACGAGCTTCTCTCTCGCGCGCGCCACCCCCTCCACCCTCCCCCTTCTCCTCTCTATGTTTTTCTTTTCTTCTCCCGATGAATCCTCGTGAAAATTGGCGGGAAAAAAGGAAGCGGGTTCACTGAGATCTCGCGCAGAATAATCGCGCGCAATTTGTAATACTCCTCATCCCCCCTTCCCCACCCCCACCCGGGCAGGCAAGTCCCCCTTGATCTCTCCTTTCCTATTGAAAAGATATATTTCACGTGATCTTATTGACTTCGTTCTGTACATCCCGCGACCTATACCAGACTACGGGGTCAAATACGTTCGGATAAATATAACAACACGTGTCTAGGTACCTATATACCCAAAATTTAAATTTAAGTTGGAATTTTGAAAAGGCACGCTCTCACGTTTAACCTAACTTGACCTCCGAAACCATACTATACGTTTAAAAATAAACTTTTTAAAAAGGGGGTTTTCGGAATTCATGTTGAAACGATAATACGGCTTATCAGAGATTCATAAATGCTTGGTTGAGTGAGTGGATGGGGGTAGGGGGTGAATTATGGTGGAATACGCTATATAGAGAGAGCCCCTTCTTAGTGGGCATGCTCCAAGCCTAGAGGGGATCAAATCATTCAATAGCGTCTTGCCGAGCTGGAGTTTAGATTTCCGAAGGTGGTCCAAAGCTGATATTGGTTATACACGAGGCAATAGAAAGACGCCAAGCATATATCGAAACTTCTGACAAGTTCGCGGAGAAGTTAACTCGAGTGATTTAATCAATAAAAGGGATTCCAACCCTCTCTTGTCTACTATTAGATATAAACATACTCTACAGTAATTTACTTTAATTAAGAATGAATCCTAATGATTTTGGTTAAAAATTTATTAATACGAAAATCATTTTTTTTTTTCATTTGATACTTTCCTTTGGGGGGTATTTTGCTTCATTTTAATGATAGGTTATTTTCCTTGGGGATATGAAAGCCCCTTGGTACCCCCCCCCCCGCCCCGTAAAGCCCGAAGCCCCTAAAATGGAGGAAGGATGGAAAAGGTCGGGAGAATTATTTTTAATCCCCTCTTTTTTTGGGTACAAAATTTGGGAAAAGGATTTTTGATTAAAACTCGACCCCAAAAGCTACTTTTCATTTAAATAATCTGGGAATTCCTCCTCAACTAAACTTAATCCTCTTAATTTTTCTTCCTTCTTCTTCTTTTGCTCCTCAGCAAATTCGCAAATATGTATGGGGGGTGGGTATTTACGGATTACAGAGTGTATGAAAGTATAGATACAACCCAAGGTTTTAATACTTTACTAAAAATAAAATCCATTATTTGAAAAGTTCGTTGTCATAGAAACGAGAGGATGAAATAATTTCTTTATTATTTCGCGAGAAGTTAGAGATCTCCTGCAAAATATAACGGAGAAAAATTGAAAGAGCTCGTGCAAAATATAACAGTGAAATAAAAAAGAGCTCGTGTAAAATATAAAGGAGAAATTGGAGAGCTCGTGCAAAATATAACAGTGAAATAAAAACAGAGCTCGTGCAAAATATAAAGGGGAAGTTAGAGAGCTCGTGCAAAATATAAAGGAGAAATTGGAGAGCTCGTGCAAAATATAACAGTGAAATAAAAACAGAGCTCGTGCAAAATATAAAGGGGAAGTTAGAGAGCTCGTGCAAAATATAAAGGAGAAATTGGAGAGCTCGTGCAAAATATAACAGTGAAATAAAAACAGAGCTCGTGCAAAATATAAAGGGGAAGTTAGAGAGCTCGTGCAAAATATAAAGGAGAAATTGGAGAGCTCGTGCAAAATATAACAGTGAAATAAAAACAGAGCTCGTGCAAAATATAAAGGAGAAATTAGAGAGCTCGTGCAAAATACAGGGTGTTTGTGAAAAGTCCATCAATAATGAAAGGGCGTATTTATTGGGCCATTTTGAGTCGAAAATGTTCTATGACATTTTGCCGTCCGAGCCACGGTTTTCGAGTTATGATTTGAATATTTTAGGGATGACCCCTTCATTAAATTAGCGCTGTCTTTCAATTTCTTAATTAAATTTAAGGGGTCATCCGTAAATTACTCCAATCATAACTTGAAAACAGTGGCCCGAACGGAAAAATGTCATAGAACATTTTCGACTCAAAATGGCCCAATAAATACGCCCTTTCATTATTGATGGACCTTTCACAAACACCCTGTATAAAGGAGAAATTGGAGAGCTCGTGCAAAATATAACAGTGAAATAAAAACAGAGCTCGTGTAAAATATAAAGGAGAAATTGGAGAGCTCGTGCAAAATATAACAGTGAAATAAAAACAGAGCTCGTGCAAAATATAAAGGGGAAGTTAGAGAGCTCGTGCAAAATCTAAAGGAGAAATTGGAGAGCTCGTGCAAAATATAACAGTGAAATAAAAACAGAGCTCGTGCAAAATATAAAGGAGAAATTAGAGAGCTCGTGCAAAATATAAAGGAGAAATTGGAGAGCTCGTGCAAAATATAACAGTGAAATAAAAAAGAGCTCGTGTAAAATATAAAGGAGAAATTGGAGAGCTCGTGCAAAATATAACAGTGAAATAAAAACAGAGCTCGTGCAAAATATAAAGGGGAAGTTAGAGAGCTCGTGCAAAATATAACAGTGAAATAAAAACAGAGCTCGTGCAAAATATAAAGGAGAAATTAGAGAGCTCGTGCAAAATATAAAGGAGAAATTGGAGAGCTCGTGCAAAATATAAAGGAGAAATTAGAGAGCTCGTGCAAAATATAAAGGAGAAATTAGAGAGCTCGTGCAAAATATAAAGGAGAAATTAGAGAGCTCGTGCAAAATATAAAGGAGAAATTAGAGAGCTCGTGCAAAATATAAAGGAGAAATTAGAGAGCTCGTGCAAAATATAAAGGAGAAATTAGAGAGCTCGTGCAAAATATAAAGGAGAAATTAGAGAGCTCGTGCAAAATATAACGGGGAAGTTAGAGAGCTCGTGCAAAATATAACGGGGAAGTTAGAGAGCGCGTGCAAAATATAACGGGGAAATTAATATATAATATATATAATATATCAATAAAATTCATCCGTGGACGCAGTTACTATGACGACGATGGCGTTATCTCATGGTGGTGAGCAAACACAAACACGTGTTTGTTTCAAAATCTATTTGAAGAGCGTGGATCCGAGCGCGGGTTTTTCTTGGAATAAGGGAAAATATAGTGAAGGGAATATCTATCCATCTATAATGTGAAGGTGATGTTTTCCTTATATATAGATCTATCTCTAAAATATCTTAACCGTCCAGGCTGGTGTTACGCGGGCGGGAGGGAGAGACGCAATTTTTGTTTACAGGGTAAACATTGAGAAGCTTATACTTTAGCTCGGGACTCCGCGATGCTTCTTCGGTCAACAAGAAATTTTGTTTGCTGACCAAAAACCTTGGAAATATCCAACCTGTCTCTCTCTCTCTCTCTCGCTCGCTCTAGAGAAACTACAAGATTAGTTTGGAGACCAGACTAGCTAGTTGGATCTTTCTTTCGGCGCCTATAACTTAGCTGTTCGATATCGAGGCATTGGCGTCGAAGAACTAACTAATCCATGGTCCAATATTATTTGATAAAAGTCGTATTCATACTGGTTATAAATATGTATATTGTTCGAGGTCATAAAATTCATAATAATAATTTTATTAAAATTAAATTATTGTAAATTTCAAATCAATCATAAATTCCATCAGAGAGAAATTTTGAAATAAATTTGGTCAAGGTCATGTAACAACTTCGATCCCCAAAAAACTGGATTGACTGGATTTTTTTATACATACATATATTTAGGAATAAATATAATTTTTAATTGCTATTTTAGAAATTCACGGTTACAACCGAGCGAGAGAAAGAGAGAGTCTTCATTTTCAATTAACTTCGTCCCTCGAAGACTTTCTTTCGAATTTAATTAACGATTTCAAATGAATTATGAATTAAGAGCCCATCAAAACTGTCCATTATATTTTTATATGACTTGATTTAGACGGATGACTCTATTGTGCTGCTGCTGCTACGTACTCTTTAATTCAATGAATTATTTAAGAGCATTCTTTTCTAATATTTTTAATTATTAAGTTAGATAACCTAGCTAAGCTCAGTCTGGTATTTAAAAAAAAATATAATAAAAATAATGGCGCGAGATTTCTTTCGAATCTCCGCACGTGCAAGATCAAAATTGGCGCGAGATTTCTCTATCGAATCTCCGCACGTGCAAGATCAAAATAATGGCGCGAGATTTCTCTATCGAATCTATGCACGTGCAGAATAAAAATTGGCGCGAGATTTTAATCCAATCTGAATTATTTTGCACGTGAAGGACAATAAATAATAAAAATTAGCGCGAGATATTTTAAAATAATTTCCCATAAATCACACCCGTATTTGTTTGAAGGCTAACCACGTGTCACTTAATTCTCAAACTCTCAAATTTGAATTCAATAACATTATAATATAAAAAAAAACTTTTCAACAACACTGCCTACGTATTATTAAATATTCAAATAAAAAATTATTATTAAGAAAACATGAAGTGATCTATTAGCCGAGCTGGCGAAAAATTCCCAATCAAAAAGAGGCAGGCAGGCGGCTATGATAAACTTCCTAGTTGCTATCTGACAATGGGGGGCAAATTTTCTCTTTATTTAAGTATAATAACGTGTAATATTTAGTGTATTTCGTTTCTTTGGAGTTTGGAGAGAGAATCGTGACGGAGCAGTCCGTGACCCAATTTTAAATTATTTTTCTTTCTCTCCAAGCAAATTGATAGAACACGAGAACTTTACACCTTTTCGTTAAATTATGGCTTTAACAGACCCATTTTGCGCTCCCTTTAAGACAGACATCTAAGATACGATGCTGCCAGGAAAACCAGTATCTCTAAGACTCCAGTCCAGTGACGGATAGATACGGTACCCGGCCTTATTTCCCCATACGGTTCAAGGCGGTGGAAGGCCGCGAACTGCCATTAATATATATACACAAGCACGGGGGTTACTACTTTAATCAGATGGGTCCGGTTTTTCAACTTTTACCAAAAATGTTTTAGTTCTTTTTTGTTTCTTTTGAATTTAAATAAAATTCACGGAAATTCGGTTTTATTAAAAGAGGGCGGAAACTTTCTCGACTTTTCTATAAGGGAAATTTATTTTGAAATATTAATTATCGTTTTTAATATTAAATATTATTATTATTTATTAGCGCGAGTTTTTAGACGCCTTTTCTAATTAAATACGACAAGATTCACGTGAATTTTATTTTCCAAATTTATTTAATTTAGAAATTAGCACGCGCTTAATTTCATGCGAGTTTATTTTTTTAAATTTATTTAATCTCTATAGATTAGTACGCATTTAACGGCACGTGAATTTTATTTTTTAAATTTATTTAATTTAGAAATTAGCACGCGCTTAATTTCAAGCGAGTTTATTTTTTATAAATTTATTTAATCTCTATAGATTAGCACGCGCTTAACGGCACGTGAATTTTTTATTTTTTAACCTAAAGATTAGCACGCGTTTAACTGCACGTGAAATTATTTTTTAAATTTATTTCATTTAGAAATTAGCACGCGCTTAACGGCACATGAATTTTTAAATTTATTTAACCTAAAGATTAGCACGCGTTAAACTGCACGTGAATTTATTTTTTTAATTTATTTCATCTAACTGCACGTGAATTAAAACCTATTTCTTTATAAATTTACCCCAACAGGCAATTAAAATTAATAATAAATCATTACATATCCTATTCAGTCTAATTAAAACAAACATTAATTATCCGTCGTGGTTATTCGAATCTAGGTTGATTAGTTTTAGGTTCTCAGGCGGTTTTCAAAATTAATACGTTTATAATAAATAATATTAATAATTTAATATTGGAATAAGTCGAGGAGTTTTAAAAGAGCACGAAGATAAGATATCGTGTCTAACCCCTTGCCATTCTTAAAAAATATTAAGTGACTAGTTATAGTCGGTTAATCGACATTAATTTGGCAACACTTTATAGATAATATCGTGAGAGGAAAAAACAAGTTTAACCAAGGAACGTGTCAAGTATTTAAACCCTAAATAAGTTTTATCGAATCTAACTCGAAAATTAAGTACTTTTAATTCTTTTAAAACTGAAAACTAGGTCGAAAGGGATAATAAATTTATTTGCAAACATTAAAAATTTAATCTAGATATCTTAGTCTAAGAGAAAGAATTTTGAAATAATTTGAGCGTGTCACTTTCGCTTTGATTTAAAAACTGAATACCCCCTAATTTTGACCGGTGTGGTCTGATATGGTATTTTTAAAAGCACATGGATATAATTTGGCAGCCTGTTATTTATTACCAGGGGGTCACTCGTATCATTGTCAAAAATTTTATTAAACCCCAAAATTTATTTCGTAAATAGATTCTTAAAATTGATAATTTTTCTAATAATGGATTAAGTTGAATTTTTTATAAACCTTGGTGCATAGGTAACATGCACGGGACCAATATTTTAATATCTAATTCAGGTAATATTCAAATATTGTAAAGTGGTACTGTTACTTGAAATTAATAAATAACAAAATCTATAATTTTTAATTTTAAAATTTTTTTTTTAACTTAAAAATCTGGAAAGTTGGAATTTGGGATAGGGGTATTTAAAATGGGTTTGGTTTGATACTTGGGTGATTTTTGGCGGCTTTTTTGACAGTTTGGGGTTAAACGAGTCTTTGGGGCTTCGCGGGGTGTCCCGGCCCGGGGTTAAAAGAGAAAAGGTGTCAGAAATATTATGATATATCGGAAAAGATTTTATCTTTTAGTTTTTATTTTTATTCAGGAAAAAACTAAATTGGAAAGCACTTTCGAAACTTTCGTTGGCTTCCCAAATTGTTCAACGGGAATCTCACCTCGTTCTATTTAACACCTTAATAAGCATTGTCAATCATTCCTTCCTTGGCCTGGAAAAACACGCACCGCCAGATATTTATAAGAAGAAACACACTTTATAGCTTCGGTGTATGAAAAGATTAATTTTCAATGCATTATTATAACAAAGTATCATCTGACTAGCTTAATATAAAAGGCGTGGGTTCTCTATTAAAAAATAACACAGAATAATAATAATAAATTTCCTTTAGAATTTCAAAAATCTTGACAGACAATCATATATTCTTTTCTTTTTTTTAAAAATTATAAAACCCAGTTTTAAAAAAATTTCAAAAGCGCGTGCGAGATTTTTCGAAATAGCTCGCGCTCATTTTTTTGCCAAATAAAAAAAACACGTGCAAAGATTTATAAAAAAAATATGAAAAAACACGTGCAAAGATTTATAAAAAAAATATGAAAAAACACGTGCAAAGATTTATGCCTCACTCCAATTATGAAAAAACACGTGCAAAGATTTATAAAAAAAATATGAAAAAACACGTGCAAAGATTTATAAAAAAAATATGAAAAAACACGTGCAAAGATTTATAAAAAAAATATGAAAAAACACGTGCAAAGATTTATAAAAAAAATATGAAAAAACACGTGCAAAGATTTATAAAAAAAATATGAAAAAACACGTGCAAAGATTTATAAAAAAAATATGAAAAAAAACACGTGCAAAGATTTAAAAAAAAAAACACGTGCAAAGATTTATAAATAAATTTGATTAAATCTGCGCGTGATTATTAATTCACGAGCAATTCCTAAATAAATAAATAGATAAAAATGTAAGCACGAGCATTTTTTGGCCTACATAAAAAACTAAACATTATGAAATATTAAATATACTTAACAAGGGTATAATAAATAATGTATTTACGAAATAAGGTTTTTAGATCCACGTTTATCTGAATTAAATTCGACCAACAAAAAGCCCGCCGATTATATAATTTCTTTGGCTTTATTATAAATTTGAACCTTTAAATCTGTTAGTACATTATTGAAGCTTCGAAAATTCTTTGAATTTCTTAACAATGGATGGAGATCTTAAAGAAGGTAGGTTTTTCACTTCCTTTCCCCCCCGGGGGGGCGCCACCCCGCTCCTATATTATGTCGGGGATAATATTCATTTAGAAATGCGTGAAAAATCTCACCCCGAAAAATAGTGGCCCGTTCTATATTTCCCCAACACACAGTCACGATGTTAAAGAATTTCATAGAAAGAAAAAAAATTTAGGATTTTAGTCTCCCCTGATTATTAGATATTTCCCCTGAGAAATATTAAAATTGTTCTTTGCGTCTGTTCAAACTTCAAAGATTTCTGTTATTTACGAGGAAAAGTGTTGCCAGCTACAACAGACTGAAATGTTCCTTTAAAAATTAAAAGGTACATTTTTATTAACTCATAAAATTGGTAAAGTAATTAAACCTGATGGATAAAGATATAGTTGTCTTATCCAACCCGATCTTAACATCCCCCCCTCCCAGTTGAATTCCGTCCCTCCCATTGGCTATTACGAAGTTCTTCATAACACAAGTCACGCTTATTAGAGAGCTCCATTGTTCCAAACTGGCCTAGGCATATTTCCTATACCATCTCCCCGTTACACCTGTCCTTAAACACGAGGAACAAAACGGGTTCGCCACACTTAAATAATACAGTCAAGCAACAATGGTCGTACAATGCACGAGAATTTTCACGCGCTCATCTTTTTATTTAAACTTATTAAGTTTGACACGATAGGCGCGAGACGAAGTGACTGTACCACTTGTCTAAATTATATTCAAACGCTTAGATTGAACCCTGCGTTTATACTCAATGACAAGTGATGCCCTCTGCCCTCTCGCATTGGGAACAGATGTTAAACCCCTATACCGAAGTCTAACATCGCCTGACTACGATTTATAATAATGACTAAATGCTACGGGGCTTTAGTTTTAGTGACAGGTTAGACGGGGAAACATCTGTGAAGCAATTATCAGCGCGCGAAATCGTTTAATCAAATTATAAGAATCATTTTTGGCCTGAAGTACATTTTTTTATTATTACGGGTAGACAGACATTTTGTTTTAATACCTTAAGGAGTTTTCTATAAATTGTCTTTTTAACAACGTGTAAAACTCTTAATAAAACTTTTATTATAATTTGTCTTGATACGATTTTTGATAAAAGAATAAAAAAGTAGGGCATGGATTGAAATTGCATTTGATTTTCACTTGAAATGACGTAACATTATTAAACTTAATTCGTTTTGACAGCTTTAGAGTATAATTAAGTTTGAATGTTCGGATTTAATTTTGACATAATAATCTATTCAAATTAAGACAGTGTTTTTATATTTAATTTTGATGGTAGTCCATTTAAATTAAGTCATATTAAAATTTGAAATTCAAGGGGGGCAAACCAAAACCAAACGAATACAAAATAAATAATTTCATTCTATAGTGTTTGAGCGTCTTAGAAGGAAGAACTAAAGAAGAGGTAATTCTTTGCAACAAAAATAAACTTTTTAAGTAAACTTAGAGAAGAAAAAAAAACTTATTTCCGGGGGTCCCAAAATTTAATTGAATTTGGTTGTTGGCCCTTCAAACAACGTCTGCAGAATACAGATATCCACAACAAACAAACAAACACACAGACAGACATTGGGGCCAGTAAAAACTTTTCATTTAAATAAAATTTTCCCATTACAGAGTTTAATATTAAATTCGACCTTTGAATGACCTTTAAGGCACGCTTTAAACGCCTTTAAAGAAAATATTTCTTTTATAAAAGAAGAAAAAATCTCTCCTTAAACGCTATTTAAATAGGGCTATGATATGGCAATTAGAGGTCCGTTATTTTACGCTATTAAACTAAACAATACTCGAGCTATATCGTTTACTAAGATTTTTTCACCTAGATAACCTCAAACTCAAACTCGAGAGAGTTTAAAAAAAATTTCGCAGCTTTTTCCCAACCGGTATTGTAACGGTTTGACCCATATATATTTCTCCATGAAAATATAGTAGTGGCACTTAACGTTATCTTCTCATAGCATCAAACGCGGTAAAACGCGCTACGCTGTCAATTAAGTATCTATAATTCACTTACGATACATTCTAGAACTTATTGTCATGGCAGTTTCTCGCCTTATAACCGTATTTCGCTCTATGGAAACTTAGCACGTGGTGCCACTACCGTATTTGATATCATTAGTGAGGTCATCAATGGTAAGAAGCAATAATGGCATCTTTTTTTCAGTTTGACCACTCAATTGACCGCGAAAATATAAGGGTGACCCCTTGGGGGCGCGGGGGAGAGGGGTAATTGGGGGGGGGGAGAAATAAGACAAGAAGAGTTGACAAGATTGACTTAAGTATGGTTGAAGTGACAAGCTCAGTTGACAGGCCCGAAGGATAAATTCCTTTGAAAGATAAGAAAAAAGCTTAAAAGGAGAAAGCGAAAAAGTGATATTAAATCGTCTGTCAGTTACGTAGCGTGACAGCGCGTATAAAAAAATATACCGAGATATCTAAGCTTACAACAAAAATATATTTTTATAACAACTTTCAAGAGGTTTACTAAACATATTACTCTATAGAGGAGTTAAAGAAATTTCCTAAACGTGAAATGTTTATCATTAAAAGCACGTGCTTATCATTAAAAGCACGTGCTTATCATTAAAAGCACGTGCTTTTATAATATTTAAAATTCGCGCGCGAGATTTTAAACTAAAACCACGCGCCAGAACACGAGCTCTGTAGACGCACGTGTTTTAAAAAGAAAATGGCGGGAAACTTTGTATGTCGTGCTCTGTAGGCGCGAGATTAGAATTGCACGCGCTTTAAAACAAAATGGCGGGAAACTTTGCATACACGTGGGTGGGTGTGTGTGTTTGTGTACAAAAGCTAAGCGTGTTTTGATTGGTGTAAATTTGGCGCGAGATTTATTTTTCTTATATATCCTTTGAGCGGTTTTATTATCCGAGGCAATTATCAATAGAAGCGAGCTTATTCCTAGAGAATTCTTTCCAGAGAAAGAAAGAGTCTCAGTCTCTCTTTTCACGGCTGACTTTTTAGCCCATTACCTAAAACACTATCCATATATATAGGTAACTAACCGACATTGGAGTTAAGCTGTCCCTGGCATACCTCTCCCATTATAATGAAAACGTCAAGATAAGAAGCGATTGGGGCCCAAAAATACGAATCAAACGGGCTAAGGAAGTGCCGGAAATCATTTCCAAACCAGAGTTGATATCGTTACACCGTTCAAACCCCAACTAACCCTTAGTTCTCCACTCGGTATCAACTCAACTTGGTTTCGTGATAAATCCCAAGAAGTTAAGGTCATTTTCGACTATTATTATAATGCGAGTACGAAACCCTATTCCCATAGTAAAAATATACAGCTTGAAATAAGGTACGCCCTGCCTTTGAGGTACGGTATCAATTTATATCGAAAAGACAAAAATGCTATAAGGAAAAAAGTAGAAAACGATTTCTGGGGATTATTTTTTTTCTTTCTTCCTTCTATCTCTCGCGAGACGCCAGAAATCATCTTTAACACGGTCCTCTAAGATCATTCCGAATTGACTACGCGTCTTAAGGTAGGGTGTCTCCATTTTGGGTTGGTAGGGATTTGGAAATTTCGAGTTGGCACGAGAATGGATGGCGGCTCTCTCGGACCAAGATGGCTGCTTGGTTGAGGGAGGGCACTCACCTCTACGCCGCTAGGAGGCGCTCAAAGGTGTAAAATATAGACTCGCCTATCGCCCAAGGCTCCAAACGTCTCAAAAATAAAAACCCTCCCTTCTCCTCCTTGCCTTCAAATTATTTTCACGCCAAATTCTCCTTCTCAGTTTCCAAGGTAATATCCAGAAAAAAATAACTCGCGCGCGCTTTATTTTTAACGCGCGTGAAAATAAAGTTTTCTCCTTTCATAACGCGCGTGAGAATAAAATAATAAATTTATTTTCATGTGAGAATTGTTTTTAATCGCACGCGAGTTTCTTTTTTTTATAGCACGTGAAAATATATTCTCTATAGTTAAATTTAAAGGAAAAGTATCAGCACGGATTTCTATCTTCAAAATATTATTCCCCTCTACGAAAACCCCTTTAATGAAAGGATAGGGGGAGGTAGAAGGGTATATGGGGGGTTTCCAGGGAACCCCACGCAATCACCACCACCACCACTCTAGGTACCCCCCAAAAACTTCATCACTCTACTCTCTCAGCATATACTTTACCCAAATTGAAACTTAGAAAAAAAAATTTAACTAAAGAAAAATAACCTTCCTCGTCCTATTTTTAATGCTTTTTCAAAAAACGGGGGGAGGGGGAGGGAAGAAGGGGCTATAATATAAAGTTCTCATCTCGGGGGAACATCCCCCGAAGAGTAATTTATCTAAAGCAAAAACGAAAGGGATGGGAGAACCGTAGTTACTACTACAACTACTACTAGCACTACATTAAAATCAAGCTAGCCAGGAGTGCCTTCAAAATGTTAGTTAATGGATTTGAAATGTTATTAACTAAACAGTTAAGTAAGTACTGGAAGCTGAACCGGCGTTTTAAAAATCTTACAGAGAAAAATAGTCGGCTTCGACACGATTCGGGAGCGTTTGGCAAAAGCAAGTACTTTTGAAAATATTTAAAGTTAAAATTTTTGCACTGCTTAGTTTCCACTAATTTATTTTTCTTTGCTTTTCCCCCAGTGTTGCCAGGCTTTAAAGCTAGCTCAATACTTGAACCAACTTGACTCGCAGGCTGAGGGGGCCTGAAAACACTGCCCTAAAGTTCCAGCCGAGTTATGCTTAGACCCTGTCTATACTTTAAAATGATCAAATTCCCCATTTCGAATTGGTATCATTAAAATAAAAATTTGGTTTAAAATAATAAAGGGTATTTGGTCTTGTTCGTACTTTACCCAAAACAAACTTCAAATGAATTTTCTTCCAAAACAGTTAAGTACTTACCTAGAGAGAAAAAAGAAAAAAAGAATAATAATTAGACACGGTTAAAAGAACATTGTTAATGATTTGAAAAATAAATTTTCGTTGAAATTCGCAACATCAAATAATAAAATAATAAAATCTGGTGGTATCAAGTTGAAGTAGATTTGAGTGAGTATACCTTTAAAATATTATTACATATCCCATATTTAACAAAGACTACCGGAAAGGTATTAGAGCGACGTTTAAGCGAAGAATTTAATGGTTTTTAAATGGTCTCTTAATAGGCAAAACATTGTATCTAAGGTGGACCCCCCAACCTTAAAGACTAAAATATAAAATACTCTTTGGTGTTAAAAATTATATCAGATTTATTTTATTAATGGTCTTCTTTGGACCAAAGCACCACCATTTTCCCCATTCGTATATTGTAGAGCTAATTTTCGGATGTTTAGAATAATTTTAGACGTTTACAAAGCGCTGCAAATAATTCATTTAAAACGGAAATGATTATTTTCTTTGTATTTTATTTTTTTAAATTATACGTTTAGTACAAATACAGTCTTACAACGTTTAATTCGCTTTAAATTATTTTATAATGGTGTCTTAATATTTCCGCGCCGTGATTGGTTGATAAGTTTTATTATAAAAAGGTGTTAGAATTTTAAAAGCTAAAAAAATATAACCACGTGACATTAATTTCAGCGCGTGAAATTTTAAAATTAACGAAAAATTAAAAAAAAGCGCGTGAAATAAATTTAAAAATGAAAATAATTAATACGATATTGGCATTTCACGTGAGTTTAACTATAGAGTTTTATACCATCAAAGGTAAGGAGTTGCCACTACCCTAAAATATTATAAACAATCCTTAATAATTAAATACATATTATATTGTTGGATGCGTGGGTTGTTTTTGGTGTAATACACTTTTTTCGGAAAAACTATTAAAAAGAAAAAATTTATTAATCCGTGAAAAGAACATAGTGGTCACAAGACCTATTATTAAATAGGGGCGCCTCCCCTGGATATAAAAACAAGGGTAATGGCAGATCTCTAGCTTTGACAGTACTAAATGGCTGGAAGGATAAATTACTAGTGTCACGGTTGTATATCAAACGTATTATACAAGGGTGGAGAGTTACTCTCTCGCTCTCGGTGTGTGTTTAAATAGCAGACAAGGCAAGATTTACAATTGCCACGTGCTCGCAATGTTGAGTGTCAAACAGTCAGTCCCAAATATCAAGAGGGTGGAAGGCCCTTTTAAAGTTAACCCGTCCATGGCCGCCAGCACGTAAAAACGTTTAGGTACGCGCCAACAATCCTCTAACACTATCACAATGCGCGCCCCCAGGAATCCCTAAGCAAATACACCTAGACTGAGTGATAAGTACTTCAATATAATGTCATTTACGCTTAGGTACTTGCTCAAACTATTTAAAAATAATACTACTTAAATCGCCAGCAACCACAGAGGAACTGGACACTGGAGACAAGTCAAACATACAACCCAAGTAGATCCAGAAATAATTAAGACAATGTAAATAAATTTAATTAGGATTTACTTTTGAACTATTTGTGACTTAATAAACAGTCCAGGTTATTTTTCTAAAGTGTGACGTTGTTAAGTTGGGTATTAACAGTTCAAAACTGACATTTGTGACAAGAATTCTTTGTATTAACAGCTGAACTTTAAAAACCTAAAACGGGATGTCCATTTTACAATGGAAGCGATTCATTTAGAATGCAGAACCGGCTGTAAAACCCTAAAACAGCAGTCTTAAAAAAAAATAACAAGTATATATGGTTTAAATAAAATATTTCACGGGGAAAATGTACTACACTTTAGCCCGTAAATTTAAGAACTAACTTGCCCTCTCCCCAAAAAAAAAAACAGAAAAAAAGAGAGCAATAAACAGAGGAGAGGTAATAAAATGTTTTTAGTGTCTTTTCGTGAAGTCGGAGCTCGGGAAAGAAAATTGCACCACCGAAATCGTTCTACTAGAGCCGGTCCGGTTCTGTTCTGTTCGGTGTGTAGTGTAAGTGCATGTATTCCAGTACATTTAACCTTACGGTTTTATACGGGGAACTTGCCAGCTAGGATATACCTCATAAATTTCTTAACACTACCGCGTGCCTTAGCTAAGTGTTAGCGATTTTCAAACCTTAAAAATAGGGGATCTGCAAATGCTGCTATATCATTGAATCGAGAACGGCTCGAATTTTTGAAGGGCTCAAATTTTTATGACGACGACGCCATTTTGGGGTCATTTACCGAGACGCAAAACGCCAGTATTGCCAGCATATTGGGGGTCACTTTGGGGTCACTTTAAATAAGGAACAATTTAAAATTAAACGCGATTAAGGGAAGGGTATAGGTGTTAAAACTATATTTATTCTATGTTTTCCGAACTCCGACGCGAGGGAGTTCGATACGACAGTACACGCGTTTATCCAATGAAAAGGCGTATTATAAGTTTAGTTATCAACACGCCATATTCGAATTATTAGGTTAGAGCTACGATACTATCAAAGGCAAACATAAATAAGTCACAAAGTGGGAAATACAAACTTTGTCTTTGATTCTACGCCGTAATTTGGTCTTTGCCATTAACTATAATTGAACTAGTAAATATTAAAATGTAACAATAAAGATATTTACGAGACTATAAAGCGTTGTTACCAAATAAGAAATTTAAACACCGTTTAATTAATTTAAAGTTACAATTTAAATGAAACCCCGACGCGTTACAATCAAACGCGAACAAAAGCAAATAAACAACAAAAGAGTACACAAGGGGATTTATTTTAAATCCTACGGTTTACAAGTCACGGCGGAAAGGTATCGCATATATATTACTCAACTGAACTGAACTTCACACGCGAGGTTAAATTCTCAGTGGACATTTTAAATTGAAACCATTAACAAAAGTACTTCCCCACCTTCATACCCGAGCCTACCGCGCTACGAAGTTAACTTGGTAAAACTGTATATAAACCCGAGGAAATAGAGCTCGTGCCACCAAAGGGTTATAACATCTCGCGCTAATGAAATCGTAACCCCATAGAGATGTCGGACACTTCGCAGCCACCGTTATTTCCTATAAGCGCTGGTAGCGGATACTAAAAATTATTAGAAAGTGTCCGACACGAGAGAAAAGCGCGTGAATTTTCTTGGTTTTAAATGGACTGTAGCTCGAAACACGAGGACGGTATAGAGTAGATTTCGCGCCAAAATCGATCTTAAAGATCTCGAGCAGAGAAAAGGCGGGAAAACAAAAGTAGGGTTCCGTGGCGCGCGTGTTTGTTTGGCGCCAATTTTCACCAGCAACTGAATGTTTGTACTCGGCTCGCGCGCGTGCTAAGAACATGACGTCTTTTCGCGCCCTTTTCCTTTTTCCTTTTTAACTGAATCAATGTTTTAGATTTCTTTTGTTTTTTTGGGGGGTCTTCTCGCCAAGATGTATTGATTTGGGGGGGGGGGGTTGGGGGTTACGATAAAGGCAGAAAGCCGTGGCCTTGTTTTACTTTAATGGAGAGAAGCGGAAGGCCCTTTATTTCGCGGCTCGTTTAATTTCGTTTTAAAAGCGAGACTAGTGGAATGAAATTGAGGAGAATGTTATACCAATACCACGCCTTATACAAAAGCAGATTGCTTGGAAAATTTTAAGAAGCTTCATTTGATCTTGCGATAAATTTATAACGCCTTCAAAATTGTATTAAATAGAGTAAATATTAAGAGTTCGTTTGAACTCATTATGAGAGGCAGTTGCATTACTGGCAACACTGTCCCTGAAGCGGTTAAAATTTAGAAACGGGGAGGGGGGAGTTTCTCTAGCCCCCTTTAGTGTAAACTATTTATTAATTAATGTAGGTCAAAGGTCTGAATTAAGGGTCACTTTCGTTTCGTTTGCCAGATCCGGTAGATATTACAGAAACCTCATACAGAACTAAAAAAAATTATTTTGGGTAAAAACCTCATATTAATTAACTCATTTGCATAAAGAACCGCAAAGATACACGTTGGTCTCTCAAAGTGTTTGTTAATTTCCCATTCCCGTGAATTTCTAATGTGAAATCGCTTTTCAAGTCTGCCGAAACAAAAAAATAAAATAAAAAACCCAAAATTAAAAAAAAAAAAATAATATTATATAGGGAAAGAAAAATATGTCTAAACGTTTAAATGACGCATGCGTACGTAGCGTCATGGAAGGAAGACTCTCTTTCGCTCTCTCTTTGCAATGTCTGGGCCGTGAAAATGATGGAATAGCGCTGAATTCCGTAATGCTAATGCTAATAGCCTCTCCTCACAACCCAACCGCGTAAAAAGTCCAATTTCCTATGATCCCCCTCTCCCCGTACCTTGGAAAATCTTTTGATGTAGCTCCGGCGCCCCGGGACAGGTATTTTCATCCCATTCTTACACCATAACCATCTCCTCTCTCTTTTGTAAGGATAGTTTCAAACAGACTATAGTGGCATCCCATGTTATTTCATCACAAGTCCAAGATATTAAACTGCCATTACTACTTAATTTCCAATTGACTAATGACACCACGTGTTATTTTAGTATAGAGATTAATAGGTTTGAAGGTATGGGTGTGCCATTACTATACATTGTTTCCGATAGACTAGTGACACCCCGTGTTATTTTAATATAGAGTTTAAGATGGGTAGCTGCCATTACTATATTATAGTTACGAGTTAATGAGATCCCAGATATAATTTTCAACTGACCGAAAATTAAGAGTACTGCGCAGGCGCGAACTGAGCTTTAAAATGTATATTAAATGTTGAGGGTTTATTTAAAAAAAAAAACTGGTTCGGGTTTGAAATAAAAAAATAATTTCTAACGGGTTTTAATTCAACTTGGGCGAAGAAAGAAAGACAATCATTATTTTATATATTATATTATTTCAGTCAATTATTTAAATTATTTTCGAATCATTACGGCAGACACCGTACGCTTATTTTATTTTTATAATTTAACCGGTTATAATGACAGATACGCGCCTTTCATAGTTTTAAAGTAGATATTAAATTAATACGGCTTGCCATTAGAGAGAGAAAGGGTTCTTCAATAACTTCGCAAAAAAAAAAATAATAAACCGCGAATGCAAATTAAACAAATAAAGATTATTGTTTAAATTTACGTTGCCTAGCTATTTCGATTTTAATCTTTGATTCAATTTAAACTTTAATCTATCGTAACAAATCTAAAGTTGTAAATAACAATCAACAGCCTTTGTACCAAAAAAAAGGACTCCCTTCCCTTCCCTTCCCAAGTAAAACCAGAACTCTGCTTTTAAAAACATGGCGTTCGCTTCCTAGTACCGGAATTTCAAATATACTGACTGACTATTTTGGTTTCATGAAAAACTTAACCTATTCTTTTAGCCCTTCCCCCTCTCCCCAACTCACAAAAAATCTTAATCTTCATTTATACATCTTTAAAATATCAACATAAAGGGGTAGGATACTTCGCATAACTCGTGTAGTATTCAAACTTTAATATAAAACACTTAGTAAAGTATACCAATTTAACATGAAAGCTATTAATATAGAGAAAAACTGGTTTTGAAGGCAATAACGGTCTCAAGTTACGTTGACGCTAGATTTTATTTAACATATCGTTGGGAATACTATGATGGGCAAGTGCGCGACCTCTCTAATATCCTTTAAAACATCTTTAACTGTATAATTTCATTTAGGGGTGGCCTGCATCTTTCGTAGAAAGGTAACGTTTATTTCAAAATGATTTCCGACTGAGCTAAACCAGATGGTAACACCGCAGCTCTCTAATACATTTCCTCAATATCATATCATCTATCAGCAGTTGTACGCTTCCACATTGTTAATTTATAACATACTCTGCCATTATTCAGTTACACTAGTGTATATTTCATCGTACAAAAGTAATGGATGTTAGGGCTAACTTTGTATGTATATAAAAGAAAGAGACAATGTTGCCGATTTTACCAAACGAACCAACTGCCATTACTCCTTATTGGTTAAACCCTGTTCTTTATATATTATTAAGTACTAATGGCACCTATAGTAATCATGGTACCGGCTGGCTGGCTATAGCTAACATATGCCAAAGTGGTGTTAGTGGTGTTATATTAGGTGTTTAGAGAGAAAAAAAAACCGTTATTTTGACACCATCATCGTGGGGGAAGGGCTAATTACTTTCACCATTTCCGGTAACGTAGTGGTGGGATTCTATTGTAAAATTTTGATAGCAACCAAGGGGACCGGAAGTTTAGTAGTTGGGTCGTAACTATTGACAAATTGCGAATTTTCCTAGTAAGTATTAGGTAGTTCAATTCAAAGAATAATTTGGGGGGCGAAAAAGAATGTTTCAAATGGTGTGTCACCACCATCACCATAAAAGGTGTCGCGGTAACCTATTTATTTAATTTAGGGGGTGTACAATAATTTAAAATGCATTAGACTAAAAAATATATATAGATTACGGCGGTAATTTTGATACCAATTTTAAAGGGATAGTGTCACTACTTTGATATTCTAAACGAGAAATAGTTTTTTCTCAGAATTTATTTTATCTAGTTCCTTTTAAGTTTGATTGAGAACTGGGTTGTCCTGTCGTTCAGTGTCTGACTTTAACCTTTAACCCCTTAAGTACGCCCAATTAATCTTGTCATAACTCCACCCATATTTCCAACAGCAATTCATTGCCAAAACAAAACGCAACAAAAATGTAAAAAATTCAAATAATCAAAGTAAAAGCTTTTGAAGGCGAGTAGTCACAGAGGCTTTCTTTCAAAGTCACTTTGACGTAACGGCTATGGGGAGAAGACATCACATTGTTTCTTCTCAGCATGACGTATTAAAAGAGTCGGGGGAAGGTTTCATGGGGTTCGTACCCCACCCCCATCCATCCAAGACTTCTTCATCACTTGATTGTCGTTTTCCGAGGTCCTGATTGGTCCTTTTTAGTAGTCAGGCGCTTAGCAGAAAAGCTAAGCGGGGCGTCTAGATCGTCGTCAGAAGTCTAACGGGGCTATTGCCCCCTCCCCCCCCCCAAAAGTACCCTGGGCCCAAGATCTTTTATTTTTATTTCAATGCCCGCTGAGAATGGGTGCAAACCCCCACGAGTCAAAGTTCATCTCAGTCTTAGAGTACTGTTTAATTTAAAGTCTAGAATTATTAGATTCCGTTGCCACGTTTTTAATTTGAACATTGAAAACGAAAGTTGAACACTAATGGCAGCCGTCCATGTTTCGCAATATTAAAATCTATATCAAGTAAACACGACCTGTCATTTGTGATTTATATTGGAAAAATATTGATACCTGCCTTTGATAAAGAAAAAAATCAATGATTGCATAACACTATGTCTACGCAAAGTTCATCTCAACCTTTTAATTCAATAACCCCATATACATTTACTAATACAAACGCACAAACGCAAGCATCCCTTACATTGTACTTTCAATTTGAAGATAACATAGAGGGAAAATCATGTCAGGCATTGGGGGGGGGTAGAGGGGAATAACCCCCCTAAAAACAATCACGGTAATGGAGTTGGGGTGTCAAGGCATTTTCTATGGGATTACGGTTTACCACGTATCTTAACACTGAAGTTAAAGCTACTCTTTACTAAGACTATTATAGGAAATTAGTGTCAACTGTTAGGGGATATATTAGTAGTTTTCCTACTGGTTCTAGTAGCAATTAGCCAAAGGGCGCTGATGTCTTCTTTCCGGGGTCAAAAGTTGTTTCCTATCACCACCACCACTACCAGGCATTTCATAGACCAAAATACCCCCCTGGAAGTATAGAGACCGAGGCTTAAAAGTTAGGCCTAACGTGGGGGTAAAGTAGAACTTACTAGGTTCAGGGGGTGAATTTGGACTTGGAAGATCACGTGTAAAAAGGGTTTCGGGGGTAATTGGGGGGGTCGGATATTACATTATTGGGTACCGTTACCATCTATCTTAAATTAATTACTGAAAAGGGTTAAAGGTTAATTTTATTAAGATGTCTGCTAATGCAGTGTTGCCATACAGGACATTTTAGCTTGATTGAAATTGTACTACTGTAGTACAATTTCAATCAGTGTCTTGGATGGTTCGTGGAATTGATTATTAGACGCAGAATTATCTCTACAATTTTAAATAATTAATTTTCAAACTTAAATTGCAGATCTGATCTACCAACTTTCAAAGCTATCTAGATTTTCCTTGAATAAATTTTTTGGATGCCCAAAAGTTGATGGTCCATTTTAAAGAAATATATTTGATAAATAATATCATAAGGAATTTCCTTATGATAATATTGTTTATCTTTTAAGCATTTATTTATTTATTTGAACAAGGGCAAAGCTGCTGGAATTTTCCGAACTAAAACAACTGAGCGTATTAATCTATATCTATATAAATCAAAGTCCTGACTGACTGATTGACTGACTGACAGACTGACTGACAGACAGACTGACTGACTGACAATCAACGCCCAGCCCAAACCGCTTGCCTTAGAATGCTGAAAATTTGCAGGAACGTTACTCATAAGTAGTAGGCGCGTACTAAGAAAGGTTTTTCCAATCCGGCGCCATCTTAAAAAATGGCGCCCAGAAATGTAAAAAATCTTTTCTATGCAACAACGTCCGCGCGCTTCAACCGATTTCGCAAATATTTAGTACACTGCTTTCCTTTAACCTATAGACGGGCTGAAGGCTCTTTTGGGCTCGATTTGTTGGCATCGTTTAAAATGGCGGCCAGGTATTTAAAAACCCTTCTTTATGGAATATTGTCCGCGTGAAAAGTAATAAAAAATATCCCGACGGGCTGACGGGCAACGCCGAGTGCCTTCGCTCCTAGGGTGCTACAAAAATATTAGTCATAAGGAAAATCTACCCATTCTTTGTATCATTTTGATGGAAGTTCTTATTACTCGCGAGCGACGCCGCGGGTAACAGCTAGTACGCAATATAAAAATCAAAGATTAAAGAAAGTAGTCCAATTAAAATTAAATAATAAAACCCATAATCTAAAGAATCTCATCTCAATAAAATAAATTCATTGTAAGATTTAATATAATAGAAACGTATTAAAACTTGAAACCGATAATTTGGGGGGGGGGGGGTCCGTTGTCCAATTTGAAGGGGGGCCCTCATCATTATATTTGGGGTCGGTCAGTCTCTAGACAGCCCCCGCCTCTTGAAATTTGCAATGGCAATGGGCAAAGGGCACTCAACTAAGTCGTCGACTTCGGGAAGTCAAAGGGGCCGCTTGATGTTAACCGTTATCGGATATAATAGTCGATTTGCATTAATAACAAGGGAGGGGGAAATGCCGGCCCCCCTCTTGGCCCCAATCGGCCTAATTTGAGGAATGAAGGGCCCAATTTAGGGGACCCCAATCAATGCGGATAAAGGGGCAGAGAGAGGAGAGGAGGAAGGAAGGATGGAATTCCAATCCATTCGGGAAAAATGAACTTCATTCCTTAATTAATCATAAAACTACTACAGCCTGGCACCGTCTGTTAACGCTAATTGACCGCTAAATAGACACACCCCACGCTAATTAGCCCAAAACGAATTAGTGCTATTTTAAACTTTAAAAATTTCATTCAATATTTTAAGAAAATTCATTTTTTTAGTTATAATATTTCACGTGAAATTTTCATTAATGTTTTAGAAAAATGCACGTGAAATTTTAATGTTTTAGAAAAATGCACGTGAAATTTTAATGTTTTAGAAAAATGCACGTGAAATTTTAATGTTTTAGAAAAATGCACGTGAAATATTATTCATATATATATAAAAAATTCTCGTGCCAAACATCTTTAATATGTCACGTGAAATTTTCACTAAACGATTTTTTTTTTGCAAATTGCACGTGAAGTATTATAAATTAAAAGCATTTCTCGTGCACATATTATTTTATTTTTATTTTATAAATGTTTTTCCAAACATGGCGGCGCGTGAAATATTGCAATAATCTGGCGCTATTTCTTACAAACTATTGTAAATACAGACTAACAAATTGCAATGATCCCTCATAAATTTGGCTCCCCCCAAAATAAATTCAGCTATCAATAAATTTTGGGTCTAAAAATCCCTTCTCAGTCTTGATTATAATCCCCTACACTTTGCCTATAAAAATAATAAAACCAAACAAGATTATTTAAAATTTATATTACAACTTCAATACATAAAATACTATATTTGCTGAGAGAGAGTTTGAAAATCTAATCCTGACTTCCCCCCCCCTCTCTTCTCTTCTCTTCAAGCTTACCGGGGATGTTTTTTTAAATTTACAGAATTTATTGTTTTGAATAAAATTTATTTCGATTTTTTTATCCCTAAACCTTTTATTCGATTTTTTTTTACGTTCGTACACTTTGATATAGAGTAATGACAGTTCTTATTCCTCGACTATATTAAATCAAATACAAAAATAACATTGAGCGTCATCATGGCTATCTTCGTAGCATCATAAGTCCATAAGAAATGTTAAATGGTAAGTATGACACGTTCGTAATGTTACTGTGAGACTTACAGCTCGAGCTAGAACGAGGGGGAGCGAGTCAATTGAAGTCCTAAGTACACTCGATGGTGGTTAACTAATTTTGCAGCTAGGACCTATTCCATCTAGGTCAGGGTTGCCACGGAATTTTCAGAACCAAATTCCCTGACTTTTCCAGGTTTTCCCTGACGTTTTTAGGCCGAAAGTGTAAATGTTTCCAGCACGTTTGTAGTGCTTATAATTAAATAAACTCTATATTAAGTTTTCCAATTTATTTGTTGCGCCAAAATGGTTAAGAAACATTTTAACTATAAATAACAGTCTAAGAGATTTTTTTAAAGGCATTTACTTTACAAAAACAATTCTAGACAGAATTTTTAAGGATTGCTCTAGAGTTTTCTGTGTTAAGAGAGGATGAGGAGAAACGTTCATTACTCTTTCAATAAAGACATCCCCAGAAATTTTACCCACTGAAATCAAATTCCCTGACCTTTTCGGCCCATTTTTAAATTCCCTGACTTTTCCAGGTTTTCCAGGATTTCCAGGTACTGTGGCAACCCTGTAGGTTCTATTTAGTCCGCATTACTAAGCCTAAATTTGACAGCAGCGCCCCACTCACTCACCAGGCCTCCCTCGCTTTACCTCCTCGAATCTATGACCTACCTCACTCCAAAATTTCAAGCTCTCAGTACTTAGCCAATGACAAACTTATGGAAGAAACATATCACTTATAAACTTATGGTAGCATATAGCAGACAGACATATTTCAAAGGGTTAAAGACATATATATCGTTCCCCGAAATTTTGCATTTGATTTTCCGAGATAAATTTCAAACGAAAGATGATACTATAGAATATAGGTAAGACAGTGATGCCATTGGTACGTAACTTAATTATATAGCGATGTAGCTTTTTCTTTGGAACTAAATCCGAATGAAATTTCGCGGATATCATTTTCGGTTATTTTTTATGGATTTATGTAAATTACGACTATAAATTGAAAAAGTATAATATATTGTTTTTTTAAGGCGGAGATTATACTGCGTTAAAAGGCGGAGTCTATATATTTTTATTATCTATTTGGTGACATTGGCGTAGGCTCGAATCTACGATACCAACTCATTTTAAAATCTATTTTCCAGGCAGTGTTAGCCCGCCTGAAATATAATAATATAATCTGGCAACGTTTGCACGGATTATGTCCCTCGTGTCTTTTTTCGCTTCCACATTCAATTTATTATTAAATTTGAATTGGGGTTTTTTAATGTTTAAACTACATAAATTAAGAAATAAAAAAAAAACTTCAAGGAGATAGAGGATTTTAGCGCGACCTCTAACTTCGTGACGTCATATCTTTACTTCCACAATATTTCCAAGAAACTCCCTTGAGTATATTTGAGCCCAGATTTTCCTCTATCCAATGGTGCTAAAATCACTGTCCTACAATAATCAGGGGCCGAGATAATCAACTTTAAATAAAATAACACGATGTTATTTCTTCAACAAGGGTCGCGACCTATAAACTCCTACTTCGTGACGTCATAACTCTACTTTCACAATGTTTCCAGGATAATCCATTGAATATATGATAGCCTAGATTGTAATTTATCCAGTGGTACTAAAATCATAGTCCTACAACAATCAGGGGCCGAGATAATCAACTTTAAATAAGATAACACGGCGTTATTTCTTCAACAAGGGTCGCGACCTTTAAACTACAACTTCGTGACATCATAACTATACTTCCACGATTTTTCCAGGAAAATCCCTCGAGTATATTTTAGCCCAGATTCTCCTCTATCCAATGGTGCTAAAATCAGACTCCTACAACAATCAGGGGCCGAGATAATCAACTTTAAATAACACAACATCGCGATGTGGCTTCACGACCTATAAAGTACAACTTCGTGACGTCATAACTCTACTTCCACGATATTTCCAAGAAAATCCTTTGAGTATATGATAGCCTAGATTGTAATCTATCCAATGGTACTAAAATCAGAGTCCTACAACAATCAGGGGCCGAAATAATCAACTTTAAATAACACAACATGGCATTGTGGCTTCACGACCTATAAACTACAACTTCATGACGTCATAACTCCACTTCCACGAAATTTCCAGGAAAATCCCTCGAATATACGATAACCCTAACTGTTCTCTACGCAACTATACTAAATTCATGGTCATACATTAAGTGGAACACTAAATAATAATTATTAAAAATAAATTAAAACTAAATATTAGCGCCACTTCTATCTAAGCCTAAAAACTGTTTATCTGTGCAGCAAGTTGTACTGTAGGCCTAATCTTCAGAAATGTTGGTTGGCGCGTTTCAAAAATTAGACACATATAGGAGAATGGGCGTATCTTTTTTACACTTTCCAAGCGTGTAACGTAACAGTCTTCATGGCATGGCAGACTCGGAATTCAGAAGAGAACTTTTAAATATTTTTTTTTATTTTTATGATTTTCATTTCTGTAACAGGAATGGATGGCACAAGCAAGAACCACCAGCACCATCATCATCCCGAAGGAAGGTAAAAAGTTGCCCGACCAGGTAGAAGAAGATATACATACACATCTAATGGCCCGAGGGTGGAAAAAATCTCATAGTACCTTTGGACCGGTTACTGGAAACCAAAATTTGATGATCTGTTCTCGGCGGTTGCCTCTACTGGCTGGCACTTGCCTACAATTTCAAGTCTGCGCCGCGCTAAAGAAGTGTCTGACTTCGCACCCCTTATACCGGCGGGGGGATAACACCCCTTCCTACCCCCCCCCCCCTCTGTACTAAGAAGAAGAGACCCCTAATTCTTAAGCCCCCTACAAGGATTACGGCTTACAGCTTACAGACATCGAGAAAAAACACAGATTTCATATCACTGAAGATTTTTTGTTAATATTGATTTACATGGGTTTTTCCATGAAATCTATTTTCAAGTTCAAGATATAAGTATTGTGTTGATTTTAAATTTCATTGGGTTTACGGAATTATTCACTAAAAATTTCGGGAATTTCGTGAAATTATTGATAATTTCTCCCATCTTTAACACAGCGCATGCGCTTCATTGACAGGGTTGCCAGTAATTTGTTGTTCAATTGCACACGTCACAAATGAGTGGCAACACTTACAAGTATTTGCTGCGCAAAATCTATTTAGCATTTCTCATAATAGTTATTTTAAACATTACTAGCGCATATAACTTGATTTTGAATTTACAATCCACATTTTAATCTAAATTTTAATTTTAAACGAATTTCTCTCTAGGCTACACTACATGGATATGGCAACCCAATAATATATATTTTTTCTATAGAATTTAATACATTTAAATTCCATTATACATATTAAAGGGAATATAAAAGCATGTTTGTAAAAAAGGGATTCGATTAAAAAAAGTTGAAGAAAAAAAACACGTCGAATAAAATGGAAGAAGTATTATTGAATATCTGAATAAAGTGAATATCAGACGGGGACGGACGGACGGAGGGTGGGAGGGGCGCTTCAATAAGTTTACGTAAGCCTTTGAAGCTTTGACAATTCGACTCGAGCTACATATATATATATAGAAAGATATTCAAATATAAACCGGGGCTACTAGAAGTTTGAACCTACTACTACTACTAGTAGTTCTAGTTCCTCGAGTACGGATCAATCGAGTTTAAATTGATTTTAGAAAGGTTCCCCAGTTCGTATTCCCTTCGCTTTACCCGCCAAAATAAACCACCACGCGCCAGTCTTGGTCGAAGCGCGCCAAAACTCAACTTTTGCGCGAGCTTTTTTGCGCCACTTCTATATTTCCCTTTTCGTTTCGCGCGAGCTTTAAAGAAATGTCTCGTGCTCGGGGTAGGACACTTGCCTATCTCTTTTATCGAAGTAACGTACTTCGACTTTACGAATGCGGCTAATACTAGACCCCCCGGGATTTAAAAAGAAATGTCTCGTGCTCGGAGTTGGATACTTGCCTATCTTTTCATTTTAGTAACGTGCTTCAACTATACGATGGCGGCTAATACTAGACCCCCGGGATTTAAAAAAAAATTGGTGGTGGTTGCTATGGTGACAGATAGAATCGCGCCAATTTTAAAATTAAAATATTAGGCCTATTGGGAGGACCGTAAATCAGGGTTTAAAATTAAACAGGGTGTAAGGCGCTTACAATGGACCCCTTTCAAACATTTGTAAAGAACTCACATTGGGTTTGAAGCGTTCCAATAAATGTCGGCTAATCGCATACAGGCTACGTCCGTAATTTGGTCCAAAATGGCCAGCAAGAAAAATACCAAAATCCAAGGCATTTTGTATCGATTTAAATTATTATCTTCGGCAAAAACAAATATTCACGGGTCCGATGGTCCGATAAAAAACAAACTTCACCGGGAAACTTTTCTTAAGGTTCCGCGGTCGGCGGGTCCGTATTTAACGGCGGGCAAAAAATTTCACGGTCCGGTAAGACGATCGACGAGTAATACCTCAAAGAACTCGGGCTTGTTTCTTGGTTTTCTCTCTTATTAAGAAAGTTTTAAATTTTGAAACTACTTATGGCAACTTTTAGAACGACGAATATAACAGTGTTTACGTAATCTCGGCATGACAATTAAATATTTTAATTCAATCGCGACTTTAAACGAGATTAATTAATACGACACGGAATAGATTTAAATATTTTAAAAGGTTGGTTTGTTGGTTTATGAATGAGAATGGTTTTACGTTAAGCCTTGGCCGGCGTTAGCGCGCTCCCCGATCTCCTCGACGCGTCACTTAGCGCGACTCTAGCCCGAATGCTGGCAAAACACGGCGGGCGGTGGGCCGAAGAGACGCGGCGGGAACGGGGGGGGGGGTGCTATTCTCGCGTGCAAAACCGGTGGCCCGCCGAGATACCGTGACGTCACCGGCAACGTTAACCAATGGCGTGAAAAACGTGCTAGACTCTTGGATGGCTGAAAGTTTCATCTCCAGCGCGCCTTAAGGAAGATACCATTTTTCAAAACACCATGACGGGGTGATAGAGATAGAGGGGGGGAGGAGAGAAGATTCTTTTAAAATCTTAACTTGTTTTTAAGATAATCCGGTTTAAGATAAATTGTTGTTGTTTTTGTTTCGTTCAAAACTGACAGTTTTATGTAAAATAGAATAAATAATATTTACGTAATGGATGGATTGGCCGATGAAAAGGCGCGCTGGGATTTATTTGCACGTGGTTTTAACTGGAAAAGGGTTGTTAAGCCCGGGAAATTAATTTTAAGTTTTTGCACGTGCTCGATTTAAGGCGGGAAATTGGGATTATGTTTTTCACGTGCTCGATTTAAGGCGGGAAATTGGGTTTATGTTTTTGCACGCGCTCGATGTAAGGCGGGAAATTGAGGTTATGTTTTTGCACGTGCTCGATTTAAGGCGGGAAATTGGGATTATGTTTTCCACGTGCTCGATGTAAGGCGGGAAATTGAGGTTATGTTTTCCACGTGCTCGATTTAAGGCGGGAAATTGAGGTTATGTTTTCCACGTGCGCCACTAATTTTCAAAGAATAAAATAGTCTATTTTATTTGTTATTTAAAACTTGATTGTATCTGCCCTTACTTAATTAGCTACAAATGAGTACGTAGATAATGTTCGCTATATAATACACAGAAGAGGTATGTATAGACAGAATACCTTGGAATATAATCCAATTTCATCGCATTATGTCAACAAATTCAAAAGCTATTATGCAGTCACTTAGTTAGGCGAGCGTATCAATATTACAATAAGTACTCGAGACATTGTACTTGGAGCAATACCCGTACCATAAAGGTTAATAATTACTAATTAGTAACACGCTTGCTTTGTTTCGCTACTTTAGCGTCCGAGTCCCATTGGCACTTTGGTCCAGCAATACATTTTTTTGCCAGGCCATTGGTGAGTCAAGAGAGAAAGACTAGGAGTTCAGTTTGACTCGGTACTTGGACCAAGTTGGACTGACAACACTGCGCTGAAGTCAAAGACAATAGAGGAATAGAGGGTAAGGAAGTTAGTCAAAACTATTTGTAAGTAAATTGAAATTCAACAGAAAATAATTAAACATTGTAAGCAGTTAATGTATTGTTAGAACTGATTCGCAATGCACGATGGGATTAAGAGGTTGACCTATAAAGTCACGGAAGAACGGTCTCGTTGTCTACGCGTTCGCTTGTATGTGGGGTGGAAAATGATTCACCATTTGGATTCAATTTCTATAGGGTAGAGAGCATGATGATACTTTACAAGTATTGCAGCCATGGATCGGAGGCGCCAAGAAGAAATCCACCTCAATTCCTTTCGCCATCAGTTATCGACTTTCTTTTTGGGAAGAAAGTGACTTTCCTTCCACGAAGGAAGAAGCTGTTAGGTACCACTATCTAGTACCACCTTTTTGGGGGGGGGCAAGCATGGTATCCGTAATGCGGCCTTGTTTCCGATTCGGAATTCGCGAATCCCAGCCGAGGAAATTGCAAAAAGCGAAAAATAAAAATCGGGCATCACCAGCAGCAAGCGAAGCGGCATTTTAAATCTCGCGAAAAAATATATACTGAGCGATTTTCAAAGTGTTACTGACAGACAGACAACTAGTCCCAATGTTTTCTCCAACGAAAACCTCGTGTTATTTACGCTTAAACCCCAAAAAATGTTTTCTCAATTTTTGTTTGAGAGGTTGGATACTTGTTTCACGATAAAAATGTTTTGTCAATTTTTTGGAGAGGTTGGATACTTGTTTATAAAAACGTTTTCCCAATTTTTTTCCGAGAGGTCGGATACTTGTTTTAGGATAAAAGTGGTATTTGTAGTAAAATTGGGCTCTAGTAATTAGTTTTTGAGAAAGTAACAAATTCCATTCGGTAATTCCTCCCACTCGTGATATATGGTTCAATTAAATGTTAAAGGTCACCCTCATTGACCTTTAGAATTGTCTAAATTCGTTCCTGGAACGTCTAGGTTCTTCCAAGATCCAAATGCATTCTGGGAAACGGACGGAACGGAACACCCACGCTTATTGGAGATATTTGCTCGGATAGGTTAAGAAAAGGGAGAACAAACAGTAAAGCTGCCTTTGAAAAATGATTATGAATGTATATTTAAAGACCTATTCTTCGAATTTAGGTCCCTGCTAAAGCTAAATCGATCAATAGAATTTAAAGGGAATATCACCCAACCTGTAAAGCTAAAATATCACATCCATTTAATTAAATTTATCAGTATTTAATAATTACTTTAGAAATCGCTTAAAAACAAAATTTTGTGCACAAATTGATTTGATATCATTATCGGTATCGGTAACCGATTTGGTGTAGGCACTTTAACCGATATATCGGTTCGATTTTGGCTTAATTTACCGATTAATCGGTTAATAATTGATGGGAATCGGTTTCATTTGATTAAATAATCGGTTAAAATCGGTATACATTATTTTAAAACTAAGAGTATTCATACCATTTACACAAGAAGGCCTGGCTTTAGACTCCATCATTTGCACCTGGATAGGGAGACTGGTCTCCTTGTGTAATGGCCGAGGGGGTAGACACTCGAGAACTCAGGTGTACAATATGTCTTGAACTCAATGTACTGTCAAAGCTGAACTCTTTTGAATTCAGGTGTACAGAGAGATCCAGAGCGTCTACCACCTCGCTAATGGCTCCTAGTCTGTAACTGTATGTATCGGTTCCAGTAAAACTTCGATTATCGGCAATCACCAAATTTTAAGAACAATCCGTAAAAATTCCCTTCGATACTTTTCCCCGAAATTTTAGGCCTATTTTTAGAGAAAACCCTCTAGAAATTTAATAGAAAAATTGTCCCTTTTTACAAGAAAAAAAATGATGGCAGATTTTGCGTTGAAAAAAAAAAACTCGAAAAATATTTTAAAAAAGTAACCAATTATTTCTTAGAAAAAGTCCTCCGGAACTTAAACTTTAAAATAAAAAAGGAACAACTGCATTCAGTACAAAATAAAACTCACTTTGAATTTCCATCCCAAATAAAAAGTATAGGCGTGGTGCATGCTGGGTACCACTGCCGCTGTCCTTTTTTGTGTAAAAGGGATAAAAAATAGGGTCTAAAGCTAAACTAAAACCGCTGGGTTTTTTGGGGCGGCTTTACTTACAAGCTTAAATTGGCCATTACTACTTTACAGGGCTCCTAAAAACCTATGGGCCCCCTCATCCTCAAACCATATATAGAATACAAGTACAGGTACCAAGCAACTACGGACACTTCTTCCAGAAAAAAGTAAAGTTAAAACCGTTTTTTGTAGAAAAGAATTTGACTTCTTTTTAGAGATCGGAGCTATAAAAAGAAATACCAGCCTAGCCTTGGTTCTTTTGTTATTGAAAGGTTATTTATTTCGGCACAAAAAAACGGTATTGTACCTGTGGGGTCCATCCCCCTGGTGTCCCTGAAGATTCCCACGACAAAGTGCATGGTATCGTTACAGTTTTTTTTTTGGTATCACACCCGATTGATATCCTTATCCGCTTTTAACAGATATACGCTAAAATTGTAACGTGTTTTTCTTATTACTGCATGGGGTCATAGGTTAGGGTCACGTGATTCGGGTAATAACGTGACCTTGAAATCCTAAGCCTTGGCGATAAAAAAAATTGGTTTAGACATCAAAAGGTAAAACTAACAATAAATAAATAACCAACTTTAAGTAATACTAATTATCTTATTTTGAAAGTAAATTTCCTCCAAGTCACTCAGAGAGTATAATTTCTTATCCCAGGGAAATGTGGCGGGTGGGGGAAGGGGGGGAAGGGGGGGAACAGAAAGGCCCTAAAACAATGATTGCCTAAAGCACCGCGCTCAATTTCTTAATGAAGCTGCATGCGTGGTCCAGCCCTTAAATTACCCCATGAGGTTTGTCTTTTTCTTTCTCTAGAAAGTACTATTGCAAGGTGTGTGTGTGTGTGGGGTTTGAACCCCCTTAAGTTTCCTGTCATAAAACAATAAAACACTCCGCCCCTTTTTCAACAAGACATTTAAATTAAGAAGGGAAATTTTCTTGCTTTGCCATACCCCCTCTCCCCCCCTCCATTCCCCAAACTCCTTTCAGATCTTAATTTTTAAGACAGGGTCTTTTTTGTCGAGGTGACATTTCACGGTTACAATATGTTACTCTTTAAAAGGGGACTCCCCGCTATTTCCCAGAACGCTAAAAAGGACCAAGCAACTTTTGATTTATGACTTGGAAATGTCTCATTAAGAGCTCGCGCCATTTTTACTTTTAATCTCGCGCCAGCTTTGAATGGATACAGGATTGGCGGGCTATTTAACTCCATCGCACGAGCTACGAATTTTGGCGGGATATTTAACTCCATCGCACGAGCTACGATTTTTCAATTTTTGGCGGGATATCGCACGAGCTACGATTTTCAATTTTTGGCGGGATATCGCACGAGCTACGATTTTTCAATTTTTGGCGGGATATCGCGCGAGCTACGATTTTTCAATTTTAGGCGGGATATCGCGCGAGCTACGATTTTTCAATTTTTGGCGGGATATCGCGCGAGCTACGATTTTTCAATTTTTGGCGGGATATCGCGCGAGCTACGATTTTTCAATTTTTGGCGGGATATTGCACGAGCTACGATTTTTCAATTTTAGGCGGGATATCGCACGAGCTACGATTACTGGCGCCAAAAGTTAAAAAATAACTTTGAAACGTCGTAACTCTAGTTTAACAATATTTCCAGGAAAATCCCTGGAATATATATCATAGCCTAAATTGTCCTCTATCCAAGGGTATGCACAAAATTGGCTCTGCACCAATCAGGGACATGGAAAATAAACTAGAATGATATAACTTAATCCCTATTAAACCTATTTCGGTTTCATTGCAGCAATCTTGTAATCTTAGTGGATTACAAACGTGTAGGAAACTTGCTTTCTTGTTGCAAATATAATTCAATTCCTTCGAATTGAAAGGAGTGGTCGCTTCAACAACGCATGTGGTCAAAGGTACTTAGGGGGTCCGGCGAAATCCTTTTCACGGTCAGTTAAGAAATTCACCCCCGGAACTAAAGCAAAAACACCAACCACGCACCGTAAAGAATTGAAAGTAAAGCCAAAAGAATCCCAAGTTGAGAAACTCTGGTAAAACGGAAACTGTTCCATCATTGACTAACCATCAAATGTCACCAACGGTACCAGTACCAGGCTATTTTCGTTTCTCGAATTTTAATAGATATTTCTAGCACCGTATTTTTAACCGTGTTTACAAAATTTGGGAAAAACTCGATGCAGTGTGAAGTAAGTTGAAGTAGAAGCACTGCGAGTATTTGAGATGGTAAACGTTTGGTTCAACCCATACTGGTGGGGGACCCCGATGGGTTGATGCACCCCCTGAAGTAAGGGGTTCCATTCTTAAAGAGTACAATAGTCAAACGTTTTAGGACCCATACTCTCTCAGAAGAAAAAAATATCTAAAGATCCAGTTACAAAACATGGAGTAGTTTCTCATGCATGCGGAATGCATTGAAATAGACAGTTTAAGTTAGGTTGTTAAAAAACATTACATTAATTTCATTAGGGAAGTAAAGACCCTCAGGAGCAGCGGATAGGTCGCCTACTAGGGCTATTTTCCTGGAGCCAAAAAGCCGCTGTTGGGCTCCATCTGGCGGTGCCTCTTTTTGGTGCCAGGAAAATAACCCTAGAAGGCGACCCTCCTGTGGTCTTTGCTTCTCAAATGAAATTAATGGAACGGTTTATTCCACAAACAGCAAACTAATTAATCTATTTTAAACTTGTTCGAACATGGCTGGGATAATTTGAATTTTTATTTTTTACTTAAACTCTCTAGAATCAAGTTGAATTTTTTAAGGTAAGGTTCTAGGTGAGCCCGAGTACCCTGAGTACCACTGCAAATTTTAGTTACTTATCAAACCGGAAACACAATTTAACTAAAAAGTACCATTGGTAATGGTACCATCAATTGTTAAGAGGAAATCTTAAAATCTCCTTTGTATCTATCATTCAAAGGCAGTCATGGGGGGGGGGGGAGATTATTCCGACCCCCAAACCCCTTAGTTAAAAGGATTGTCAGGACCCCAAAAAGGAAAAGGCTTAGCACTTTTAGCTGCGCCCCAAGCCAAGTTGGGCCCAAAAATCTCGACGCAATCTTAATATTTTAATAAACTATTTATGTCATTGTCGGGGTTTTTGTGACCCCTTTCAACACGAGTTTGCGCTTGCGCGGTGGAAGTTGGGGCTTCTATGAATAGTTCTTAACTAGTTAAACCCCATTACTTTTGATAAAGTGCCTTTTCATGAGTTTTGAGGGGATATACCCCCGTCAACAATGAACTGGGGGGGACTTTATTCAAGTGCCTATATATGACGATTGAATTCGATTCGGTTCGGTTCATTGAGTGACGTTTAGCAGCTGGAAGAAATTATTTCTATTTTAGTTTTCAGTTTTCATTGAGTTCCACGTCGCATCTGTCCTATCCTATTGAAGACTCGCGCAATTGTGACCAAGTTGAGAGTGGTTGAATATGGTCGTATTGTGATCGCGCCAAGTCCCTGATTCACTTCAGTTCATTTAAACCAAAAAGCGCGAAAAGGAACTAATATGAATTTATTCGTATTTATACGCGAGTTAAACACGTGGTAAGATACGTAATAATGGACATCATATTTAATGAAGGAGATGACATTAGGTTAAGATAAATTTAAAACTTCACATTAAATTAATTATTTTGACTTTTCCCTGAACATATTAGGTCAATTTTTAAATACCCTGACTTTTCCCTAACCTTATTAGGCCAATTTTTAAATCCCCTGACTTTTCCCTAACCTTATTAGGCCAATTTTTAAATCCCCTGACTTTTCCCTAACTTTATTAGGTCAATTTTTAAATCCCCTGACTTTTCCCTAACCTTATTAGGCCAATTTTTAAATCCCTTGACTTTTCCCTAACCGTATTAGGTCAATTTTTAAATCCCTTGACTTTTCCCTAACCTTATTAGGTCAATTTTTAAATTCCCTGCCTTTGCTATCTGTCAAATACTCCGCCTAACTTATCCGTGTAACAGCACTAGTTCAGTTCAGTTCAGTTTATAATATATAATAAAAGCGTTGCAAACAATAAACGTGACGTAGCTGCACCCGATAATCTAAATATCATTTATGCAAATTTAAAAGAAGCCTTTGTCTAAATTTGAAATCAAATATGGCCAGATATAAGTACCCTCGAGTTGACATGGTCCAGACAGACTGGCGCCTGTCGTTCTAATACACGGTCTGACACAAAGAGAAAACTGCGGTACTCGGCATCGGGATTAACTTAATTAACCCTTTTTCAGCTTGGGGGTCCGGACAAGAGCCCCTTCTCCGCCGTCCCGATGGAAACCCTTCAAGATATCCAATTCAAACACCAGTGTCAACTTGAAACCAAATCCCCTATTTAAATAGCGTTAATTTTTCAATTTAAGTTGGCACTGAGATCGGCTTTAAATGATATACACTTGAATTTTCAACTGCCTGGACATTATAATTGGCTTAGTTTGAAAAATTTGAATAAAGCTTATTTGACCATGACATCGGATCGAAAACTTACAAGTTGTTCTTCCCATAACGAGGGGTACGTATGCAAATTTTGCCGCTTTTACAATATATTTAACGGGCTTCGAAAAATTGCCGATTGCTAGGGATCTTTTTTTTAATTACTTCATTGGAGTAGGTTCGACTTTAATTCAAATCCAATTAATATTAATCAATCGAATAAAAGGGTTATATGAAGAGGTAGATTATAAAATTTAGAAATATCAATAAAATTTGGGGATAGATGGAGCCAGTGAGGCGCTTGAATCCCACTTAACCTCAATGTCAGTCTTGGAAATAGCACAGGTCCACAGGTCAAAACCAGTTTATTAATTGCTCGGACCAGTTTTTTTATTCAAAATCCGGGGGTTACTGGTCCTTGGGACCAGTTTATTAATTGAGAATTTTTATGAAAATTCAGGAGGGACCAGTTTAAAAATTCTAGTCATTATAAATTTCTACTCCATGGATATAGTCTCCTAGCCTTGACATTTTCTCATTCTTGCCTAAGTTGCCTTCCTTGCTACAACCACAGCCCACTCGATCACGCTTTGGCTTCACACAATGTTTTTCCTATGTAAAAGCGCGTGTTGGTAATTATGAGCTTTTTCGCTCGAAAAATCCAAGGAGCCAGCTTTTAACATGACCGGCTATGGGAGGAACACAGTTATTTTGCCCTAATTTTGAAACTACTGGTGCAAACCTCTTGAAATTTTAAGTGATGTGCAAAACAACGTTTGCTATGTTTTGGAAATTTTAAAAAGTTCCCTTCTATAGTTTTTTTTATAAATATTAGAACGAAAATTAGCCCTACTTAAAGGGCTTGGTCTTGGAACGGTTTAATAAGTTTTTCCGTTTCACTTGTTCGAATCTCTTGAAATTTTAGTGAGAGGCACATTGAACGGTTTTAAGTTATGATGCAAAGTTTCAAAGTTTTCAAAGAAACAATTCACTTCCAAAAAATTCATTAAATTGTGCTTGTGCATAATCCTACAACCTATTTAGTCGATTAGGGAAATTTAGGAAAAGGACTATCGTTTTTAAAAGTTGGAAATTTTCCACAAAATTTAAACCTTTAAATATGCCTTTCACTAAAATTTCAAGAGACTCGAACCAGTGAAGCTGAAGGCAACAAATTTAAACTGTTTGAGACTAAGCCATAAATTATGGTTCATTTTCGTTTTAATGTTGTTACAAAAAGCTTTGTAAGAGAAAAACTTTGCACAAAAATACCAAACATTATTTTTGCAAATCTCATTAAAATTTCAGAGATTTTAACCAGTATTTTCAAATTAGGACCAAAAACCGGTGTTCCCCCAATGACGGAGTTAACTCTGATTTTTGACCATAATTTTGCATCTATAGCCCGATCGAAGGGCTGTGCGTCAACGAAATACTCCCTTAATTTTTCAATAGGATTAGTAAAAAAAATTAGGATAGGGTCACTGGTCCCAAGGACCAGTTTAATATTCTAGATGCTGGGGTCACTGGTCCCGAGACTAGTTTCAAAAAAAATCCTTATTTCAAGACTGCTCAATGTTGTGGTCCATTAGGGTTGGAACTAGGGCGCACCTAGGATGACATCTGGCGATTTTTTATTTGCCCACTCACATGACCCGAGTCTTTATTATTTATATATGATAATTATCTATTTAAATCAAATTAAATCTAAAGTTTTTTTCTGGGGTAGGTATTTTGAATCAATTTTATGATCTACATATTTCAAATGGCCCACCCTTAAATAAACCCTTGATGTGGCTTCGTTTTACGCCATTCCTAACTAATTAAGAGCTGGAATGCAGCGTACCTACGTAAAACGTTTCCTTTTAAAATAAAAAGAAATAAGTTGATTTCTTTCGCCTGATTTAAACACCGAGATATTTAGGAGCTGATATGTCAAATTCATTTCATCCTCGGTATTCAATACTATTAAGTTAGGGTCCCCCTTTAGGAGCGACGCTTAATAAGGAAGATCTCTTAAGGTGAAAGAAATTAGCTATTGGAAAGAGGCGGGGGGGGGGCTATACCGGTCTCTAAAAGTAACGTTCAAGATAAATCTCTCGAATTTCGGTCCAATTAATTGAGTAGCAAATTAAGCAATTTAAATTCGAGATTTCCACTGACGATTTTAAGGAATTATTGGAGGGCTTTTATGCCCTCTCTCTTAAAGGGAATTTTTTTTCACCCCAGTCAAGCACGTGTTTTTTTTCAAATGGCGCGCGAGATTTGAAGAATAAAAGGCGGGAAATATTGCACGAGATTTGAAGAATAAAAGGCGGAAATATTGCACGAGATTTGAAGAATAAAAGGCGCGAAATATTGCACGAGATTGAAGAATAAAAGGCGCGAAATATTGCACGAGAACTTAAGAATAATAAAAGCGGGAAATATTGCACGAGACCTTTTTAAAAATGAAGGCGGGAAATATTGCACGTGGT